>QJPP01000821.1:0-479625 GCA_003996215.1 Jaltomata sinuosa | reverse complement strand
CCTAGGCATGTTCTAATGTTTGCAACCACTAGAAAACGTGACATAAAGTATGATTAACAACGTGACTACATGTAATTTGAACCCGTCGCTACCCGGAATCTATATCGCTACTTTAGCCATGGTTCCCACAACCCTAGTTGCGGGAGTTTTAGTTACTCATGCTCGAAGAAGAAGAGAAAATAGTTGTATTCATAATAAAGGGAAGAAAAGTCTTACAATATAATGAAACAATCAATCTTCCAATATCCAAGAACAAGAAATACTAAGAACTCACGAACGAATCAAGAACACGAGTTCAATACAAATGAACCGTGTTGTTTGATCTCAAAAATAACTAAAACGTGTTTTAAACTAATGGGTGAATGATAAATAAAATAAACCTATCATAGGGTATTTATAGGAGTAATAGAAGCCAAATCCAAAACGGGCTAGGAATCCCAAAACGCGGGCAGCCGCTTAACGCCACTGCCTTAACTTGACGGCCAGGCTGACGGACCGTCAAGGCAGTGACGGACCGTCGCCTGGACCGTCACTGCTAGGCAGCACCACTGCCTCAAGTTGACGGTCACTGTGACGGACCGTCACATGTGTGACGGGCCATCACTCAGGCCGTCACTCTTAGGCAGAATCCTCTTTTTCTCGTATTTCCTTCCGTTTCCGTGTTTGTTTCCATTTCCTACAAATACAACATAAAAACATCAAAAACAACAACGGTTGCTTGAAAACGTATGATTGTTCTTAGTAAAAAGGAGTCGAAAGTGACGTAAATTGGCGTCACATCAGTGTCTTCCACCATATCTGAGAAGATGGACATCATACACCGCTGAAAATTTGCTGGCACATTGCAAAGACCGAACGACATCCTCTTGAATGAAAACGTCCCATACGGATAAGTGAAAGTGGTTTTCTCTTGGTCTTCGGGGGCAATAGAGATCTGATTGTACCCCGAATACCCATCAAGAAAATAGTACCAACCTCTACTCTGTAAGACAATCTAGCATCTGATCCATGAATGGCATTGGGAAATGGTCTTTCTCAGTCCACGTATTCAGTTTCCTGTAGTCCATGCATATGTGCCAGCCGTGACTGTATTCATTGGAATCAACTCATTCTTTGCATTTGGGACCACAGTAATCCCTCTATTCTTTGGTACATATTGGACCGGGCTCACCCACTTGCTGCCTGAAATCGGATATATCACACCTGCATCCAGCCACCTAATGATCTCCTTCTTGACAACCTCTTGCATAGGCTGATTCAACCTATGCTGATGCTCAATAAATGGAACACACTCAGGCTCGATCTGGATTTTGTGTGTACAAATTTCGGACAGAATACCAATGATGTCTACGATGGTCTAACCAATGGCTCTCTTAAACTTCCTCAAGACCGAAACCAGTGCTTCAACTTGCGCTTTAACTAGATCTGCAGCAATGATTTCTTGAAAAGTCTGATTAGCTCCCAAGAATACTTACCGAAGATGTGCTGGAAGTTCTTTGAGCTCTAAGATTGGAGGCTCCTCAATGGATGGGCGGGCAGGTGGTGTCTGCCTATTCTTCAAGTCCAAGTCTAGCTTCTTTGGTGCATAACTGTAAGATCCCGCACCTGTAAGTGCTGCTACCATTTCATCATACTTCTCAATGTCATCGCCTTTAAAGTTTATAATGACTGCTGCAAGGGCTTCGACACCAAGTCTCTCCTTAATAGGTGCAACCAGCTGGTCCTTATCAACAACATCAATAACTGACACCACTCGCATATCATCATGGTGCTTCATAGATTTTCACACATTGAAAGACACGTCCTCATCATTCAGCCTGAATTTCATCTGACCTATTTCCAAGTCAACCAAAGCGCGCCAGTAGCCAAGAATGGTCACCTCAAGATAATGGGCACTTCAAAGTCAACCTCACAATCCAGAATAACAAAATCTGTGAGAAAGATAAACGTGTCAACCTTTACCAATACATCATACAGAATTCCCACAGGTCTCTTCACCATGCGATCAGCCATAAGAAGCCGCATTGTAGTCAGAGTGGGGCATCCTAAGCCCAGCTGATTGTACACTGCTAGCGGCATTAGAATTATACTAGCACCCAGATCCCACAAAGCTTTGGCAAAGTAGAATGCTCCAATCGTGCAAGGAATGGTGAAGTCTCCAGGATCTTCCTTCTTCTGTACCATAGAATGGGACACTATTGCACTGTAGTGGTGCAAATTGTTAACTAGCTCAAAACTAACCATTCTCTTCCTCGTCACCAGATCCTTCATGAATTTTGCATAACCAGGCATCTGCTCTAATGCTTCAACCAAAGGGATATTGACTGATAGCTGTTTAAGCATGGAGATGAACTTGTGAAATTTTCCATCCTCTACCTTCTTCTTCAACCTCTGAGGATAAGGTGGAGGAGGTAATGGCATGGGTTGCAGGACAGGTGCAACCTCTTTGCTCTTTGCCTTTAACTCAGGAGGTGGTCTCTCAGATGACTTTTCACCAATAGCTTTCTCTTCAGAATCGGCTACAATCTCAGCATTATCCTTCTCAGCTTCGGCTGGCTCATCAACAATAATAGGCATGGGAGGATCAACAGTCTGCTTTCCGCTCCAAGTGGTCACTTCCATAACATGTCGATCATTTTTTGGATTATGAATGGTGTCACTTGGGAGAGTACACTTTTGGCGTGGATTTATGCTGGTTGACAACTGGTGCATCTGTGTCTCAAGATGCTTTATGGAGACGGCGTGAGACTCCACCTTTTGATTGATACCTAAAAGTTTAGTTTTTATCTCCTTCATACTTGCATCCGTGGAGTCAACCTTTTGGAACACCTTGTTGATTAATTCCCTTATCGCGTCGTAGGAGGAACGTAGAGGCTAGTTGTATCATTATTATATCCATTCTTTTTTTGCCAGTCACCATATCTGTACCCAGACTGATTGTAGTAATCATCTCTGTCTCTATTCTAACATTGATTTCCTTGGCCAGAAGCCCGGAAACCTATTCCTTGATCATTCAAATAATTGACTTCTTCTTCGGATGAGTAACCGTATGGTCTAGGTGCTTTGCCTTGCGAACCGATGGCTTTTACCTTCTCTACTCCCTTAGCCAGGAATTTCATTGCAAGCAACCCAAGTGTCGTGTTCATCTCAGCAACTTACTGTTTAATGTCTTGCAATTCATTCGGATCCACTGACTTACCAACTGCATAACTACTTGCTGGAATCTCAGCCTCTCTAGTATGCCATGCTTGGTTAGTCTTCGCAACCCTATCCAGCATCTATGCAGTCTCATAATATGTATTCTCCATGAATGCTCCTCCAGTTACAGTATCAACTACTGTTTTAGTGTTTGTGTTCAAAGCCTTGTAGAAGATCTCCATCAGATGCCTTGAAGGAATTTTGTGTCTCAGGAGCTGTTTCATCTTCTTCTTAAACCTTAGCCATGACTCATACAATGCTTCTGCTGGCAATTTCTTGAAATTATAGATCTCCTACTTTAGCGTCAACATCCTCGATGGAGGAAAGAACCACTCCAAAAACTGATTCTTTATCTCGTGTCATGTGTATATGGAATTATCAGGCAGTTCTGAGAGCCATGTAGTCGCCTCACCAGTCAATGAAAATGGAAATAGCCTTAGCCTGATATCCTCCTGCCCTACTCCTGGCATGTTGTAAGATTTGCTAATCCCCACAAAATTCTGCACATGTAAGATTGCATCCTCCGAGGGCTTTCCTGAATAAAGTCCTTCCAGGTTCAGCAGCTGGATCATGGCACTGGTGATATCAAACTTCGTTCCTTCAGCCAATGGTGGCAGCACTATGGGTCCAGTTGTGCCAAATTCCTCCTCCTCATCATCCTCATCATCATAATACCGAGGAATATGCCTTTGCTGCTGCATCTGTCGACCCCGATTATGTGGCACGTGTCTAGTTGCTACCTCATCCTGGACAACATATTGTCTTCCTTACCTTGCTAGCTCAGCTGCAACTTTTCCAGCTACGAGATCTTTTGCAATTTGAGCATCTTCAGCCTCAAGGGCATCTTCGCCTTCCTTTTGGCGTGCTACTTCTTCCCTTTTCTTCTGCTCGGCCTCAGCTAGTAACTGAGTTGTGATCTGCTCTTGAGTCTCATGCTCTCCATCCTTAGACATGTTTCGTAATGTTTTGGAGAGCTCTGAATTATAAGGGATCAAGGGATTTCCTTGACTCCTTGTGCTTGACATGCACAAGTGTGCAACCTGTGATCAAAACAAAAACAACAGAAAAAGTAAAATCTGGAAATAAGGACTATAAGTGAAATAAACACAATCTCTCTTAATCCTAAACCATATTCTCCGGCAACAACGCCAATATTTGATGCACCCAAATTATATCTCTAAAAGAAGCGCAAGCGGTCACTGTTCAAATGTAGAACCCAACTAAAGGTTGGGGTCGATCCCACAGGGAATATGATAGGACTAGGTTCGATTAGTGTTTACTCATGCTTGTAGTTGTTTATTTCCCACAAAGGGAGGGGTTTTAAAGTAACAAGTAATGCTTGTAAATCAAAAGTAAACAAGTAACAGTTGCTAATTTCGAGAGTTGTAACCAATTAATGAGATGACTAGGGTAGTATTCCCCATGAGATAATAACTTAGTAAGGCGTTTGTACTTGGTAAACTAGTTTGATACTTAGCATGCAGAGTCGGTAAGTTAAGTTCCCCTAATTCCTTGGTCCGGCAACTAGGTGAATTTCACCACACGCCTTGGTCCGGCCGCGGGTGTCGCTTTACTAACCCTTACTTTGGATCCCAGATTGGCTATTCCCAGACAAGGTCAAGCCATTACATGAGGGTTGGTAGCCTCAAATATCCATTGTTGAATGACCCTTTTCCCATCCGCTACCTCCTTGGTTCGGCAAGTAAGGATTAGGCGAGTTCTAACGTTGTACACCGCTAGAAACAATCAATACGAAGGGAAGAACAATACATGCATAACTATCACCCTAGAATTACCTAGTACTTTGCCTACTTCGTTAATCCTTCATGGTTTCCACAACCCTAGTTGTGGATTTAGCTACTCATGTTCATAAGTTTACAATTAATGTTTGGTTGAGCAATCATCAATAGATACTTACAATTGAGAATTAAAGAAATCAGAATCTTGAAGAAAAATCACAAGAACACTTCAATATCAAGAACTTGTTTTTAGAATCAATTACCAAAGAACAATGTAGTAATGATCCAAAAGTATCCTAAAATAATATGTAATAATTCGTGAATCACCAAAAATAAAACCTAAGGGAAAGTATTTATAGACAAATAGGCCAAATCCTAATGAAACTTCGAATATCTGGACGCGGAAGATCCGATGGGTCGCCTCATTGGCCGTCGCTAAGGCGAGGGGCATCGTGGGTGCTCGTCGGCCTTCTTTACTTCTTCAAGAATTTCCCTGCCACGATCTCACAAGCGGGAGCGATGGGAAGTCGTAGCTGCGATGCCCATCGCTGTCTCACGTCGCCTGACTTGGTCTTTTCTCCAGCTCCCCTGCCATATTTCCACAGGCAGTCGCTATGGGCCATCGGGCTAGTCACGGGCGTCGTGGCGCCCATCACCCTTCCTTAGCCTTTTGCACATATCCCTAGAGCATATCGACAGGCAAGGTAATGTCCCATCGTGGTTTCCACGGGAGTTATGCTAGCCCTTTGGGCTCTTTTGCCTTGACAAATCCTGCTGGCTCAGATAGATGGTCTGCCCCACGGGCCATCGTGGGTGTGACGCCCGTGCTGGCTTCTCTTTTGCCTAGAAATTGCAACTTTTTGACTTTTTTCTCTAATTCATACTTTGTCCCTGCACACTTAACAAACAACATTAAATCCAACAAAATATACTCAAGAACTCCCAAAATCCCTATGTTTTAAGCGTCGAAAGTGTCGTCTAATCCCGGCACATCAATAAGGGTGAAGGGATTCCCTTATTGAATGCCCACATACCTTGATTGAAGATAACCCAACTGAAATTGAAAAGAAAAGGAGACTTGAACTTGGAGCTTGAATGAGAAATTCTTTCCTCTTTTGGGGAGATGTATGAGGAATAAGGAAGGACTTAGGCTAATTAAGGATGAAACCCTACTACAAGTGGTCAAAATGACCTAACTTAGAAATTAAAGAATGGGGGAAAAGACTAATTTACCCCTGACTTAAGAATAAAAGTTGCAGAGAAAGTCATCTCACGGGCTGCCCGATAGGCGTCGTATACATGATGGCCCATCGTCCAGGACATCGAGCAGGGGGGTCTTTAGGATGGGTCTACTGGACCATTCCAACGATGAGCTCCCATGTCCTGTCGTGCCTGCGATGCCCGTGGGGTTTCTCGTCAAGGAAAGAAAGACGGAGGGGAAATCCCCTGGATCAATTCGATGGCTTGGTTCCATAGGCTATCGCACATGCGACGCTCATCGTGACCATCCGTCGAGCTGAGGAAGACTTGGCTCAGGATCCACTGGATGCTTCCCATGGCGTGCCCCACGGTCTGTTGGAGCTCTGACTCCCGTGGCAGCTGCCTGTGACGACCAACAACTGCAGAATTTTCTGAGTTCTTAGTTTTACCACTAATTTGAAATTTTGGGGTGTTACAACATGACCCCCAACTATCTTTAATCAATGTATAAACAACTGAAATAACGTGTATAACTACTAACTTACTGGAGTTCCCGAATAAGAGAGAACTCAATCTCTGCTGACTGGAAGCTGTGATCTATCTGACCATGATCCTGAGAGCTAGCGCTGAAACCTACATCATAACATGATGCAACAAAAGGAAGGTATTTGGTCAATACTTTGGATGTACTGAGCATGTGAGATAATGCACTAACTGTAAATCATGAGAAATACATGTATACTGAAAGCATGGCTGAAAGTTGGACTATGTATAATATCTGAAGTGCATAAGTCAAAGATGAATAACATAAACTCTTTTTACTGAAGAGAATGTAAATCATGTTGCTGGACTGTAACTGTGAGATCATGATGTTTAAAGATGAGTAAAACTGTTACTCGGGATTTCATGGACTAAAAGATAAAGTATGTCTGTAAATCATGGACTAGTTCAACTGAGATGAAAGTCATGTTTAAAGTAAAATCCTTAGGGGAGTTTCTTCTACTGAGCATGCTGAAAATACTGATATAGTGTACTGAATGCAAGCTGAAAGGTATAAGCTGATGCAATGACCAAGTATATAAATATGCAACTGTATAATACTGATCTGAACAGAATACAAGGTCATGCAATAATGAATATGGACTGTGGGAGCTAATATTAATCGACATACCCCAAGATGAGCTAACTATGGGCCAACCTGTACATGGGAATATCTATCTTTCTTTTTTCTTTCATATCCCTGGATGGAAAGGTGTTCATAACTTGCAAGGGTACAAATAAGTCTGACGTGGATCCACTAAATTGATGTCCTCAAGGGACAAGGGTGTACAACCTAATCTGACAGCTGACCCCTTTGATACCTATAGTAGCACCGTAGTTCTGGGACTTAGGGACTTTACTAAAGGTCTCAGCCTAATCTAACAGCTGAGCCTTCATCCCTCCGTCTGCTCGGTGCTAAGCCTATTCCCAACTGAATATAAAACAATGAATGCAATTGAAATACTGGATAGCTCAAAGTACTGATATAATCTGAGAATGCAAACTATTACTGAGACTGAAGCATTCTAATCATGTAATTCTGACTGACTGAGTACATAAATAATGCATGAGAACAGTTTGTATCATGTGACATATCTGTATGTCAAAACTGTTCATATTTAAAACACATTTTGTAGATCATACTGAAGGTAGGTCGAAGCCTGCTAAATCATGCATAGTTCTTTCGTACTTAAAAAAACTGGACTGAAGTGATTGGGAATCATGAATACTTGTCTAGAAGCAAAACCCATAGTTTAAATCATCGTGAGGAAACTTAAACTTGTTTACAGTGAATGTTGACAAGCTGAACTGAATTCTGAAGGAAAGCTAAATCAAGAGAAGTTTAAATATAACTTGTAGACTGAAAACTAGCTAATTTCATGCTTAAAATTCAATGCTAGTAATCTAGGTTAAATTATGAAGAAAACCAATTCTCATGAAAATACTACCATTTCAGGCTAGATTCTTGGTTTCTTAAAGTTCTTGTAAAATATCTTGCAGGTCATTGAAAATATGGAGCAAATCTCCTTAAATAAGCTATAATTCATGTAGAAATCATAAGGACTGAATTCTCTAAAATTTAGCATGATTGGGTAAGAACCCTTGTTTCTAACATCATGAAATTCGAAATAGAAGACTGAGGTTTTGGGCATATGGGTGAACTAAACCCTTACTGAATACTCATATACCTGGTGGATGATAATCCCTGAAGAGAAATATGAAGTTTGAAGCTTTGGAGAAAGCCCTAGGTCTGAAATCTGGAGAAGAACACTCTTTTCTTTCCTTGAAACTGACTTGAAGAGGAAACTGACTTGTTTTGAGGTTTAGACGTAGTAAAAATAATCTTAGAGCTATTTATAGTCAGAGCTAAAAGAAGAATGAAAGGTATGAAATACCCCTGGGATAGTAAATTAAAAACTGCTGAAAAAACTCATTGCTGGGTTCCACGAGCATGAACCACGACCCATAGAATGGATCATGGTTCGTGGAAAGGGTTCGTGGTTCCTGGGCAAAGTTTCTGGTCTCTGGAATGATCTCCACGAGTTGGTTTCATGACTCGTGGACCATTCCACGACCCTTGGAACCTCCTCTTGGTTTTCTGGATACTTTTAAGCTTCTGGACTATTTCTACGAGTTGGTTTCATGACCCGTGGATCATTCCATGACCTGTGGAATCTCCTCGTGGTTTTCAGGTGAAAAACTGATTTCCACGAGTTCAATCCACGGTTCGTGGTTTAATCCATGACCCATGGAACCTTCTCGTGGTTTCTGTCTGTCAATTTGATAGACATACACCCTTTAGTAAAACACTGATAACTTTTTACTCCGAATTCGTATTAATACACAGTTGGAAGCGGTGGAAAGAAGACTCAAAGACCTTTAATTTGGTGCGTACTAGGCCACCTAACTTGTCACGACCCGAATTCTTAGGTCATGATGGCACCTACAACCTCCAATAGGCGAACCAATTCTCGTAGCCCGGAACAATTAGTAATGGGCTACTACCTAACCAGTACGCACAATAAGCAGAAATAAGCGGAATCAGAATATAAAGATAAGGACAAAGCGGAAGCAATAACCTGAATATATACATAATGAAACTACACCAACCCCAAGACTAAGTATCGATAGTACAAAAGCTTCTAATAGAATACAAGTGCTAGAAGTAACCAAAAGATAAGTACAACTATCTTCGAATATACAAAGAGTAATAGTACAAATAATGAGATATGGTCAAGCCCCGGTCGTCAGGCGCTCACCCTAGTCTCAAAAATCTAAAAGCTGCACGAGTCTCCAATGCGATCAATGGCAAAAGCTCAACTAATATCTACACCAGAAAGATGCAGAAATGTAGTATAAGCACCAATAGCTAAGCAACGGGTACCCAGTAGGCATCATCGGCCAACTGAGCGCATATAAGATAAAAGAGCAGTAATAAGCAGAGTAGAAGCAAATAGTCACAAAGAACAGTGAATAAGTACACGAAAGCTAGCACGGAAGGAATACAAGAAGAAAATAACAGACATGGATAGCTACTAGAATACATATCGCAGGCACAGGTGAAAGAAAGCAGCAACACACTCGGGATCCTTTCTATAACAATATATATAGAAGTTTCTTAGAAAACGAGCGGTATACCGGTAACCTCAAGTTAAAAGAGAAGGAGGAAAGCAAAGTGACAAAAGCATGCTCAAACACAGGGATAATAACCAAGCCCAACTACAAAATACTAGTCTCAATACCAAGATACAATAAGATATCAACATCTGGAATCATAAGACTCGATGAGGCAATAATAAGTCTACCTAGAGTCCCAACAGGCGCCCATACACCCGAGGAACACAACCAAGTGAAGACAAACCCTATGGCATCCGATACTACCAAAGCGTACACTCAGCAAATAGCAAACAAGGGTGGAACCTCACACAAATAAATGATATGATGCATGATGTAAACCAGGTGGAATAGTAACCCTGTATGTACCTCTTCTGGTCTCTCAAGGCCCAGTAGGTAGGTCTCATGGAAGGACACATCCCGTATACTTCAACTCCATCGTATACCCCTCCTCCAGCACACTCATCATGTAGCCCCTGGTCCAGATCAGAAAGGTCCATGAAGGTCCTCTACCACATACTAAATCTCAATCTCAATATCATCGTCCCTAGTGAATCCGAATCCAAAGCAGTGACCCAATTTTGAAAATGCATGCCCAGAACCTATACGGTCTAGATCGATGAAATAAGTCTCGAAAACCCCCTTTAAGGGTGCCCAGCGTATCCGGGTCTAAAACTCTAGTAAATCAAGTCCAGTGCTCGACTTTACTGAGTCTAATATCATTTCCCATTAATAACAAAGCAAGTCTAGCACCTCGGCCCAATCGAGTCTAGTATAAGTAGAAAAACTGTGATAAATCTCTTTTAACTTCTTACCCCACGAAGATCCATTAAAACAATACCAAACCATTTTATACTCATTTTTACCAAAAATGGGCCCCGAGGCCATGCAAGATTTAGAAAATCGTACAAGGTAGGCCTGAAGCCAAAATCATAGTAAAAATCATGTAGAAATCCCTTATATAAATGAAAATGACATGCTCAATCACAAACAATATTCCAACGGCCCACAATCAACCTACCAGCCCTGCACATGCTCCAATCATTCTACAACACAGATAGCTAGCTCTATAACAGTAATAACGATGTCCGGGTCTCACGGACATTCCCAATAATCCACCATCTATGTTCCAGAGTCAATACAAGGCCACATTGGACCACAAGGGTGATAATATCGTCTATAACAAATATACAAACATCGGAAGAAAGAAACAAATCGGACATGAAGAAGCGGTCAAGGTCTGTGGTACCAAGATAATAGTCACAACCCAAGGATGCGCATTTATACAATTTTATCCTATATATGAAAAATCTAGAGGAGTTAGACCGTAACCTACTTGTCGTCCGATGACAAGCTACTGGAATGATGATGTCCAAGCCTGAACCGCTCCGAAAAACTCCAAAACAAAATCAAACTCGAATTTGGGCTTGAATAACTTGACGTAGATAATTGATTTTTCTTTTAAAGATCAAATTATAACCTCAAAAATATTTTCCCACTGAAACCATTTTTTTTAACTTCAACGAACATATATACATATAAAGGTACATGTATAATCTTGAGTTTTTGGTGAAGAAAGCTCCAAGTATATAAAGGACCTAATTGAATACATACTACAACAATTGTTAGTAAAAAGTTATTATTGACCATTATATCACTATTTAAAATAATTTATGCAAAATAATAAATTGTGAGTCACTACTACTCACCATGTTGGCCTTATTTCTTACTTACATGTGGAAGGTCCTCCCAAGACCATAATTCATTATTATCCATTTCCTCCTAAATAAGGTCCATTTCGCGCATATACTCGGATATTGCATAGATTTATGATAAAATAAATATAACTTTTTAAAAATACTATAATTAATAGAAAATTATTTCGAATAAAACCTACTATATTATAATAATAAGTTTCAACATGACTATGTTTACTATCTCTGTTAAAATATTAATAACTTATAAAACTCTTGTAAAATAAATACATACACAAATATATCATAACAAAAGTATTTTTCATAAATATTTAAAATATTTTAGGAAGACAATAAAAAATTTTTTTTTTACCACATTCAACTTTTAAATTAAATATTTTCAAATACGCGCAATGTTAATAAAATTCTCAAATTTAGGCTCGCAAGCCTTGGATACGGGACGAAGGTTAAGGTCATACGATCGCAAATCACTATCGCACAATTTCGATAACTCAACTCTAAAACAAGAAAATGGCCATAAAGATCAAACGCACGGCCAGAGTACCGAACCATCGGTCCCAGCAAGCCATAAATGACTTGGGGCCGCTACAGGCAAGCTCTAACAGTACAAGAAAAGTGAAAACGCGTAAATGACCAAAATGGTCATTACATAACTCTTTATATTCTAGGAGTTATGATCGTTTGACGTTGACCCTAGTTTAGTTTTACATGAAAACTTCTTTGGTTGGGGTGATTTCAACTTAACTTGCTTATAGGAGTTTCTTATGAACATGATTCACATCCAAAGCACTCCCCACACTGGGGAATTGATCACGAAACCTATGGAAAGTGGTTTAGTCTTATCTTAAATTTTTTGGGGTGTTACAATTAAGGACTCATGGGAGGTAGAATCATAATTCATTAAGCCATAATAATTCATAAGTTAAGGATTTTCATAACTTTATGGAGAGTGAGCTTTTGGAATATTTCTGTCATTTTTATCATAGCTTTAGATTATGGAGATTATATCTTGAGGCCATGAAGATGTTCTTGAGGAAATTCATAGCGCTAGCAGTCATACAGATTATGTCATTATGTCATAGTTCATAAGAGAGGGATTTCATGACATTATGGAGTTTATGGAGATTATTGGAGATTTTGAAAGATTCAAGTCATTATAGCATAGTTAAATGTTTCATAGCATGATGAAATTATGGAAAAACCTAGTTGAGGTTCACAGTTCATATTTAAAAAGAATTGGAGTTTCCAGTTATGATGTCTTAGCAAAACAATCAAAATTCATATCCTTCAGTTTTAGGAAAATCAAAAAGAGAATTCATGATAGAGATTATAAAACAGAACATTCCATCATCTAACAAATTTCCAGATTGAAAAGAAAATTCAACAGAATATTTATATATAGTTCATGCCACAATTTTAAATCATTGATGAATAACCATAAAGTTCAAGGGATTCCATAATATTCATGATATATGGAGTTTGTAAATCTTGCAATAGCTCATAGGATTAATTTAATGCACATAAATTTATAAATTATTCATGAGTTAGAGAGATTTCTCAGATTTTTCAGGAAACTTACAAAAAGAAATCAATTGATTGACAAAGATAGGAAATTCCTATAACCCTAGATATCTTGAGAGTAATTCAAATTGGAGGAGAATACAACTTGAAGGAATAGATGAAATAAATAGTTCTACATACCTAAAAATGTTTAAAGAACTTGAGATCAGAAAGGAGAGAATTAGACTTGATTCTTGAGCCAAATCTCTTGATTTTATTGCGTTTGTGTTGGAGGGGAAAAAGAGGGGTGTTGGGTGTTGAAATAACGTTTGAAACTTGATGGGGTAGAGGGGTTTTAATCGTGTGGGTGTAAGGACAAATGGGAGGGATGAAACTGCCCCTGAAGGAGCTCAACAGACGCTCTCTGTTCCCTCATATGTTTCCCTTTCTGTTCCCTTCTATGTTCCCTCCTCTATTCCTTTGCACTGCTGCAGTGTTGGGGCATTGCGAAAGTGCAAAATTCTTGTTTTGGGTGTGATTTAATCCTTCATAACCCCCAAAACACATACAAATCATTCCAAGTCGATCTCCAACTAAATTTGAAGTTCAAGAAACTCAATTATGGGGTCTTAATAAATAACCGGGCGATTCTATATAGAATTCAAAATGCGGGGTGTAACAATATCTCCCCCTTAGGATCAATAGTCCTTCAATGAAGGTTATAGACCCACAAAAAGCTCTACATGTAAGAAATATGGGATGAGACTTTAAGAACAAACTTTCTTAAGGCTCATAGCTACTATAGTAACATGAGCGCTCTGTAGCTTCTCACAAAGAGAACGTATAAGCACGAATCATAAGGTACAAGGTACTAGACATAGACATGATCTAAGACATGAGTTCTATGGAACATGATATAAATAGTGCAAGGCATGAATTTATAGGAATCGCAAGTATGGATTAGGATTGTCACCTTTCATTATTCACAACCTATGATTCTCACATGTGTACATACTACCATAAGACTTCAAGTCTAACTACATGCTCTTACTAGGTTCAAGCCTATGTCAGAGGTACAAGGTTTTACATGTAAAGTGACTATGCTAGTCTAACTTACGGTCTTCTATTGTCTATATCCTCAAGAACACTATTTCTTCATATCGTTAAGATCAACCAATCCCAAACTCTAGTCAAGGAGTCACTAGACATATGATACAATTGTCCCCATGTTTACCATTCACGACATTCAAGCCAATCACTACAATCACTTCAAGAACTTCTACATGTAATTACACCATGTATCCCCCATCTAACTATTACCATTGAAAATTCTCATCTTGCATCCACACCTAACAACTTTGGTAACATAGGCTCACCGTAGTTTCCACTAACCGAGTATCTAACTATCCCACCTTAGCCTTACCTAGCTTGTTTCACTAACCTTTACAAAGCCACAAGGGAACCACTGGAGGACTCACAACTTATATTCATCGTACTACTCAAGATGAGGTCTAAGACATAGATACAACTTGAGTGATAGGACATGGGTAAAGTATCATCTTGGATGGGGTACGATGAATGCGCTAGATTAAGAATGGGTCGCTAAGGAACTCGTCTCTTGAACCATCCCCCCTCTTAGCTCAAAGGTTGATATACCAGGACTCCCTTATGAGATACTTCTATTAACTTTCTCTAGCCTCTGTGGTCAACATTATATAACTTAAGCTCCCATTAGCATCCATAACTACCTCCTCTAAACTTGCCCTTCTCTTCGTAGCCTACTAACATCACACCTCTAAGTTCACATCCACCCAAAACAATGGAATTTAAAACTATACTAAGAGGCTCATTATTGTCTACCTATAATTCACCCAAATCAGCTCATAAGAGCACCATATAATACATACTTTTGTCTTCTCCAAACTTAGCAACTCAAGGGTACTAACTAGGCACACAAAGCACTTTTAACTTAGAATCTCATGTAACTTAGAACTTAAGGCTCTTCTCTATCTAAAGAGTTATCCACAATTCACGGTTTCACCTTTATTTCACGTATATATCATACTTGCACGTTTGCATTTTCCCTAAATTACTGACTTTAGCTCCTTCACACACCAAGTCAAGCCTACTAGCTCTATTTCCCAAAACTAGTGCTATCACTCTCATATTGCCATTCTTTCACCATGGTGGTCATCTAAAGTTGAAGCTTAGTGTTAAATACTAAACATAGACGACAACATTATCAGGTTATACTAATGCAAACTATAGCAAAAAAAATAATTAAAAAAATAATTAAAGAACCACTAGTCCATTGAAAGTTCATGAAAAATTAGTCGACCTTAATCACACTATCTATCTTATTGTAGCCTACAAGCATATTCTCCTTTACCACTCTTTACTGACATAAAGAGAAGCCATACTAAACTTCTTCCCTAGGTCGACTATACTCCAAGTCATCTTAACCAACCATTCTATCTCTACTAACTACCATAAAATCTGCAAGTCTTGCTACACCCTAGACAACACTAAGGAAAACACCACCCTATTATTCGCTTAATGGATACATGACTCTAGCTACATACTTTAATCAATCACTATTCCCACTTTCTATCTTCTACACTTATGATATCATATTTCTCACTTTGGGATTGCTCCTCTACTTATGGCTCACAACACACTCATAGAATATATTAAATTACCAAGCCTCTACCTCCCAGACTAAGACAACCCTTATAAGATAGTATAAGTTTGGGACACCAAGTACATAAAAGAAAAGATCTTACAACATACTTATGGGGACGTCTGGCAATACCTCAGCCCCTACTTGACCCACCATCGCACGAACAAAAGGGAATTGATGTCTGCTTGATCTTGATATCCTGCCTCATACTACCCTTTTCCCAATGGAGGTACAACTTTTCCAAACATGACTAAGAAGGCCACATCTAAAGAACTTATTTGTACCAAGATAACAAATTCCTTGGTGACCCTTACCACATCGGGTGCAAATAGGTGACTGCACAATTCAACTGGGTCTGATGTTGTCATTAATAAGATTGGAAAATAGGAACTCTCTATCTATAACCTCAAAGACCACACTGATAACATATGCCCAGATTCATGGGGCATACTCCTAAGTGTCTCTTGCTACACTTAACATAAGGGTGACACAGACGTGTTCCCAGAGTTTCACCAATGACCCTATTTTGGAGCAAGAATAGTGTTATTATGACTAGGAGGAGAAACATGAGACTCAAATGCATTAGGAAGTTGGTTCAAGCTCCTCTTGAGTCTTTGTGAAACTTCTTCCATCCCTGATAGGTCAATCTGAAAGTAACGCATAAAAAAGAATTTATAGTTACATCATCCCTCATCCTTTTAAAGATGAGAGGTAAATGGTAAGAAGGAAATAACACACGAGTTATGATCATTCTCTTAAGGATCAACTTTATAGCATGATGTAGAGTATGAAAGAAGGGGAAACATCTCTTAAATGCCCTGTAGCCTCCTGATTATAAGTGTGGCATGCTTCACACCCATAATTAGAATTCTACTAGACACAGCTTCACAGACTCCCTAGGACACTTGAACTCTGTGCTCTGATACCAAGTTTGTCATTCCCCAAGCCGAGACCCTGGACGTGGCTGACACTTGATACTATTACTAGCATGAGAGAACCCTCTGGCATATCACATGAGTATACAACTGACATACATAAAGATAGCTAAAACACAAAGTAAAGCATAAACATATTTCTTTTAAAAAAAGATTTTATCAACATTAATTAAAAATGACATAATGTATAGTAAGGGGTCAAATGTATCGTAGAATGCTGACACATCAACACTCTCAACTTAAAACGTTCGCTTGTCCTCAAGCAACAGGATAACAAAAACAAAATAGACGACTCAACTAAGAAAAGAAACAACAGATCTATAGCAATCAATGTCCATTCAACAATTTAATCAACTTCAATCAAGCCCCCCCAGTACCATGTAAATGTTTGAGAAGTTAAATTGTAAGGATCCAAGCATATCATTCTAATATGATAGAATATTCTACATACACACACAACAACTATCCCAACAATCAATAGATAATACAAAAATCTTGGTGCCCTCACCAAAAAAAAAGTCCCACACACAAGATTTGGGACTAAGTAAGACGCTCACACTCACAAATAATTTCAAATAGTGCACATGCGATACCATAGGCTTTCCCTTGCTATTCTATTTCAATTTTTTAGAAAGCCGCTCAGGATCACTACAGGACTTGTTTTGGCTTGTAATAAGGCTTCGGGTACAGGTAGGATACATTTGGAGAATACTGACTAAACCCTTCTTGTAATCATCAACCTATTATTTCCACTCAACCTTATTTCATCCACTCTTATTCACCTTTGATTTCCTTATTTCTAGCTATAGGTGCAACCTTCTTAACTTGATTACTCTTTTTTCATTCCTTTTTAGTTCTTTTTCATTTCTTTTTCTTTATTTTTCTTTGGTGCACACCTGCACTTTCTATCCCAACAATAATAAAATTTTCAAACAACCCCATTTTTATTATCATGTACCTTTACAATAGCCATCCTCAACTTAGGCTAATTGCCTGAGTTGAGGTGCACGATGTCCAAGGAGGGACCAGGGCCAAAATAAAGATTCAAAGTTAAAAGGGAAAGGTAAGAGGTTATCAAAAGAACAAAGTCAACTTTGGATCAAATAGGGATTAAAGGGATTATTTACATTTGTACGGTCTTTTAGGTTAAGTGGACTACACACAAAAAGGGCCTGTGATCCTTTCCTACTAACTTCAAACTTAACAGATAGGCCAGGCAAGTTCTAAATGCATACACAGAGTAAGAATTTATAACAATAAGCTCACACACACTTGGCACCAAGAAACCATACCACTACCAACTATCAAAATAACAGTTCGGCTTAAGCAAAATTATTCCAATCACATATACTCAATGCCATTTAGGGATCCAGAACAGTTAATCCTTTCAAACACAAGTACAAAATTAACTTTTTTGGAGGGGGATCCTTTTTATTTCAACTTGCTATAGACAACACACACAACACAAACATAATTTAAATAACAACTTAAACATGCCATTCTACTAGATAGCACACTGGAGGGAAAAGAAACACGACAATAAAAACCCTCGATAGTGACTTATAGTACCCCTACCCCCATCAAAAGAATCAAGCATTATCCTCAATCCTAATGAAATAAAATATGCAACACAAGAGATAGAGATACCTATGAAGCCTAAGCTTCAGAGTCTGGAATAGTGGCAGAAACAATAGGGGTTTCCGAAGTAGGAACAATAACGGTGGTATCAGTTGGCATGCTCAACTCATGTACACCCACAGTCTCTCCAGTCTCGAGTACCACACTAGAAGATGACCTAGCCTGTTGGGCATGTACTCTCTCCTGTCTTAACTGCTCATCCAGTATAGATTGATACCGTGCACTTTCCAACTTTATCTTCTCTGACGATTTCTTCTTATGCTTTCTCTTCTTTAATATTTTCACCTCACCTTCAACCAACTTTGGTTCATTGATTTTCAATGGTCTTCCCATCAAGTCCACTATCGTGGCAGCTTCTTCTAATTTCATAAAGTATGGAGTCTGGGAATAAGGCACTTGGCCTTGCTAAAGAGCGGTGACATCAACCTTCACCTTTTTAGCTCAGCATCAATCTTTTCTAGGTCTGAGATACTCATTTTATTTAGCCTAGCATCCATTCGAGTCTCCATAGCATCGATTTTAGCACATAACCCCTCATATGGATTTAGTGCTTCCTGAATAGCCTAATCAATCATTGGCTTGAACAAGTTAGTCCAAGCTTTAATTTTCTTATCCAGCTACTTCTGTATCATTTTTGCAAAATCTTGAGGGTTTAAGTGACACTCTGGTGGTAGAGGAGGTCTCAAGGTAGTGTTAGAGCTTTCAGCATTAGCTCTAGTGGTCTGTGCAGTTTGAGGGTCAAAAACAGCAAGAGGTAACTCTGTACCTTAATGAGTATCAACTGCTTCAGATTTGCTAGGAGTTGGCGCCTCAAAAGCTTGTGGCTTATGGACCCTCAATTCAAACTTCTATCATCCCTTGTCTTGTTGATCTTTTGCTTAGAGGATGCTGTCTCTTCATTATCGATGCCATTCAGTATTGGCACCTCTGCAAGCCTGCATAGTTCAGTAACAAGACAGGGGAATGGCAGTGAACAAGTGACCTTTGTGGCTATGATATGCATTTCATCTGAAATCACCTCCCTGAAGTTTATGTCATACCCCACTATCAAAATCGCCACCAGAATAGCTCTCGCTTCATCCAGATTAACATTTCCATCCGTGGGCAAAAGTCAGAATCTTACAATAGCCTACCAAAACTTTGCAATAAAACTCAGAGATTGCTTTGAGATTCGTTCATTTTGATTTAGCAGCCACAATGGTGAACACTCAGTCAGTATGTGAGCTAGCCACTATCTTTTCTAAGGTGCTGTGCACTTTATGTCTAGAAGCTCAGGCATACTGGTCGGTGGTGCATATTCTGGACCAAAGAGAACTCTGTTAATCATCTTCGTAGAGAGTTCTACTTGATATCCACGGACAATTATCCATGATTGGTGTGTCCCTCTGCTTTTTCCCCTTCTCTATCCTTTTCTCTAGACATACCAAGTAGCTGGCATAAAACTCACGCACTATTTCTGGGTAGTAAGTTCCTGGGGGCTTGCTCATCCACTCTAGCTGATACCTTTGAAATTGGCTTTGAATGATCGATTACTCAGGTAGATCAAAAGTTACAATTTGTACCTCCTCAGCAATAGGTCTGCGGTGGCTCCTTTGCTTAGTTGGGAGGAGGACCTCTAGATAATGCTTTCTAACTCCCTCAACCTCCTAATGTATCGATTCTCCAACATTAGCGGTCTTTCACCTGAATGTACTGGTGCCTATAGGAGTCTTCTCTGGGTTCTTAGTGGCCTCAGTACCACTCTCATCATTCGGGCTGGAGCTTGAGCTACCCCTCTGTAACACCCCAAAAATCCTAATCTAATACCCGAACCTTTTCCATGAGTGTAATGATCATTTTACTAGTGTGGTGAGTGCTTTGGATGCGAATCATGTTCATAAGAAACTCCTATCATCAAGTTAATTAGCAAGCACTTCACCCAAGTAAGTTTTCATGTAAGACTAAATTAGGGTCAACTTAAAAAAGATCATTCCTCCTAAAATATAAATATTTAGGAAACCTAGTACCCATAAAATTAAATATTTTTTAGTCTTCTTTCCAACGCCACTAACCGCGCATTAATCCAAGTCCGGAGTAAAAAGTTATGGGCAATTTACTGCAGCACTGTCAGTAACTACGGACAGGGATGACGAACCGTGGTTCTGAACCACGGTCCGTACTGTGACTCGTGATTTACGACCTGAACTTAAAATTTTCATCTTCAAAACCACTGGTTGGTTCATGACCCATAGACCAAAACCACGGTCAGTAGAGTGACCCGTGGTTTGTCAAAATTCATATTTTCTATGCAGTTTCCACGAATGACTTGATAGGTCATCGTTTTGAACGACGGTCTATCCTGTAACCCATGGAATCACCTTTAGAGAGGTAAAAAGTCCTCCAAATTCTAAGAGTGGGTTGATGACTCGTCAACCTATTCCACGACCCGTTCTTCCACTCGTAATCCCCAAGGATCAGAGGATTCTCATATCCTAAAGTCGAAACCACGAGTCAACAGGATGGTCCGTCGTCCTGAATCACGGATCGTAGAGTGACTCATGGTGTTGAGTTCCAGTAGACCCCTAGAAGTGGCATTTGAAACCACAGATCAGTTGACGACTTGTCCTTTAGGATGATGGACCGTGGACTGACACTCGTGGTCTCTGAAGCCGACTTTTTTCAGCTTTTTCCAAGTTTAAGTCTAAGGGTATTTTTGTAATTTCTCACTCTTTTAACTCCTATACTAAGTCATTTTAAGCCTATTTAGAAGTGTTTTTGTTCCCACTTGGCCTAAGTTTTCTCCCATTCTTTCAATCAACTTCCAAAAGAAGAAAAGGAGTTCCATCTTCTCAAGCTTCAAGTTAGGGTTTCAAGCTCCAAGTTCAAGCCTCCTCTTCTTTTCAATTTCAAGTGGGTTAGCTTCAATCAAGGTATGTGGGTATTCAACAATGGGTTTCTTCCACCCTTATGCCCAAAACCCCAAATCTCTATTTTGATTTCATGAACTTGTAAATTAGGGTTTTACCCAATTCTTATGGGTTTTGCTATAAATTATCTTCTCATGATTTTATTATGAAATTACTACTAAGTTGCATGATTTTGCATGGGTTTTTACATGTGAACTCCTATTTTGAATTGAAGGCTAATTATGGTAAATCCTACATGCATGAATTGATTTAAGAAAAAATGGGTATTTGATAACATGTTTTCATGGAATTTCAAGCAAGTGCATGCCTAGTTCCTATGTTTTACCAAAGTATATGTTATTATGAAATTGAACTAGCGCCATGCAAATTTACAATTTATGAACTATTATGCAAGACAGGATACCCGATGTGCCATCAATGCTCATGAATCATTTTCTAAACCAAGATTCGTGAGTAGTATGAAGATCCAGGTTATGAACATGTTATGAACAAGTTTCGACATCCAGATATGTCACATGTATGTGAGCCTCATATTATATATATGTATATATATATATATATATATATGTATATATATATATATATATATATATATATTGGGAGTAGGATTTAGCACCACGTTAGACCGGGTGAGAGTACCCTTAGTCCCAGAACTACGTGCCACCGTAGGTGCCCTCTGTGGCTTATGACAGGATCCTGATATGACATAGTTCTAACTTTGGCCACTTAGGATAGCCTTTTTCAGTGTGGGTGCATGACACTGGACTCCATGTAGCTCAACGTGGTTTATTTTGGTTAAGAGAAACTCCAACATGTTTATTTTTAAGCTAATTAGTTATATGATACTCTACTTTGAATCCTGACTTTATTTCACGTTTTATGCCTTATATCTTGATATTTTCTTATTCTATCTCTCCACATACACGAACTCATTTCAAGCATATTTTAAGTATATTTTTATCATGATTATGCATATCTCACATACTCAGTATATTCCATAGTACTGACCGCATATTTCTTTGTGCTGCATCCTATTATGATGTAGATTCTGTAGCCCGCTTCCCAGTCCATGGCTAGTAGATCAGCAGCACATCCAGTGAGCTTGGTGAGTCCTCCTCCTTTGAGGATTTGGATTTTAGTTTCATTTCAGTGTTTAGATTGTATTCAGTATTTCGGTATTTAGAGTTAGCTGGGGGCTTGTCCCAATAACTCGCCGGTAGTAGAGGCTTTCAGACATAGATTCAGACATTCAGCTGTATTCAGATTTTCACCCTTAGACTTTTACTTATATAAACAGGTTGAGTTTCTCATTACTTCAGTTAAGCTTTCGTTATTATGTTCTGTTCTATTTTTTTAAGTCATGCTAAGGCCAGAGGGTTATCTTGAGATCAAAAAATTAATTTGTCATGAAAATCAAAGTTTGAAGCTACAATATCTTACTGACATCTAACATAGTCTGTGAAGCCTATACTGAATAACTCTGACTGCCGGGACAAGTCCCCTTTTATACCTTAACACCTGAAAATAGAAATTCAAATGACATGTCTGGACTAGCCCTCAAGTAGAAGGCTCGCCAATAGAAGAAAGTAGTAAACTTAGTTGCATGTCGGGTCGTGGACTTGTGTACCTGTACCTGCATCATGAAATGATGCAACACCAAAGGCATCAATACATGGAATGTATGGTATGTAAAACCACGTGAAGGGCATAACAAAGCATGATAGATATATTTACCACATGTGCAACCAAGGAACGATAACTGGATAAGACAAGAACGTGATTTGGAACTATATCTGAAAGAATTAAGTAACATTAGTCCTCTTTAAATTCTTTATAGGAGCAAATGGAGATCCGACATAACCACCATGTGAGAGCATGGAGTCTGATCTTGGCCCAATAAGCTAAGACATCCTATACTTTACTGGGAATAGGACATGACATGAAATTTGCTAGCAAGGATCCATAATAAGCCCTTTTTGGGACACATGAAAAGAGTCATCCGACTTGCGGAAATGATCTCTATCCTACGTAGGCAAATATAGTTTTGGGCATTTGTCGTTAGACCTATGCCTTATCGGTCAACCATCTAGCTCCCTTAAGCTCATAAATGTATACATTTATCTTACTGATTCATGTCCATAGATTAGCCATATTAGGTTTATATTCATGGTTTAGCCACTTTAGGGCTCATGCTTGAGAATTAACAAACTTGGGTTCATATGAGCGATTTAGCCACCTTAGGCTCATAATCATGGATTAGCTACTTTGGGCTCATGCTCATAAGTTATATCATTCATTAGAATTATTAAGGACTCATGTGAGGTAGAATCATAATTCATTAAGCCATAACAATTCATAAGTTAAGGATTTTCATAACTTTATAGAGAGTGAGCTTTTGGAATGTTCCTGTCATTTTTAGAATAGCTTGAGATTATGGAGATTATATCTTGAGGTCATGAAGATGTTCTTGAGGAAATTCATAGCACTATAAGTCATACAGATTATGTCATAGATCATAAGAGAGGGATTTCATGACATTGCGGAGTTTATGGAGATTATTGGAGATTTTGAAATATTCGAGTCATTATAGCATAGTTAAATGTTTCATAGCATGATGAAATTATGAAACAACTTTTAAGTGTTCTAGTTGAGGTTCACAGTACATATTTAAAAGTAATTGGAGTTTCCAGTTATGATATCTTAGCAAAACAATCAAAATTCATATCCTTCAGTTTTAGAAAAATCAAAAAGAGAATTCATGATAGAGATTATAAAACAGAACAACCCATCATCTAATAATTTCCCAGATTGAAAAGAAAATTCAACAGAATATATATAGTTCATGCCATAATTTCAAATCATTAATGAATAACCACAAAGTTCACGGGATTCCATAAGATTCATGATATATGGAGTTTGTAAATCTTGCAACAGCTCATATAATTAATTTAATGCACATAATTATAAAGTATTCATGAGTTAGAGAGATTTTCCAGATTTCCCAGGAAACTTACAAAAAGAACTCAATTGATTGACAAAGATGGTAAATTTCTTCAACCCTGGATATCTTGAGAGTAATTCGAATTGGAGGAGAATAAAACTTGAAGGAATAGATGAAATAATTAGTTCTACATACCTCAAAATGTTTGAAGAACTTGAGATCGGAAAGGAGGGAATTAGACTTGATTCTTGAGCCAATGTTGAAACAACATTTGAAACCTAATGGGGTAGAGGGGTTTTAATCGTGTGGGTGTAAGGACAAATGGGAGGGACAAAATTTCCCCTGAAGGAGCTCAATAGGAACTCTCTGTTCCCTTGTATGTTTCCCCCTCTGTTCCCTTTTATGTTCCCTCCTCTGTTCCCTTCCACTGCCGCGGTGCCGGGGCATTGCGAAAGTGTAAAATTCTTGTTTTGGGCGCGATTTAATCCTTTATAACCCCCAAAACACATACAAATCATTCCAAGTCGATCTCCAACTAAATTTGAAGTACAAGAAACTCAATTATGGGGTCTTAATAAATAACCGGACGATTCTATTTAGAATTCAAAATGCGGGGTGTAACACCACTAATGGACTCTCATAATTCTTTCAAAGCCCGAAAACTTGGTTCCACCATAACCTCACGGTTCCTCACTAACTAGACATTATCATTACAATGCAAGTAGTTACTCAATCAAGGGTTAAAGTCAGTGCGTTAAATAAGTTCTGATGTTCAAATACGTATAGGTTACCTCAAACAGGCAACATCACCCACATCAGGCCAATAACCCTTATGCCTCGGGCTACTATATCTACCATTTCCCTTTATCGTATTTGGATGCTAATTTTTATAATTCACGCAATACCTGATAGCTCAACTAGTTATTGAAAACAACTTGGGAATGAAAATAAAATAGGGAAAAATAGGACAGGGATCCTGCACTGCCCCTCCCGCTATAGCGGCTTGCACACTGCTATGGCGACCCCTGACAGTAGCAGCCCAAAAAAATTACCATTTTCTGCAAAATTCACCCATTCCCCCTTTCTTGTTATCAACATTAACCTCTGAATCACCTCCTGGCCTTTAAGCATAACCCCAATACTGCATAATTCGAAACTTAGCATCACTTTATCATCAAATCAATTACAAATCACAAGGTAAAACTATTCACAACAACACATTCCTGCTATCATACAAGAATGATCCCCCTTTTTTCATGGTTCCCAACCAACCCGACTATCCTAAAACTGGAGTTTCACCACAGTCACAAATAATCATGTCCGCTTACCATTTTTACCAACGGTAAGCCCATGCCCAAAACTTAGCACAAATTATTAAGTTAAATTACATAACCGTTAACCCTTTAACCAATCACATATCACCAAGTTAAGACTCTTCACTAACCATAATTTTAAAAGTAACTCAAGGAATTACACACCACACATTCACAGTCATTCAAACAGTGCAACACATACAATCACAGGTCTCAAGCTTCAGCACTCAATCAGATCAGGTTTATTATCTTTTATTTGCCTTATGGATGACCGTTAGCCGATTTATCTATACCTTTACATAGCCTCCCAAGCCAGATACCTATTAATAAAAATCACCATCCTTACCACCTTACATTGGTACCAGTTATTGACATAGTGGTTACAGTCGTAATTGTCCTGATACTACTTATCTTAATTATTGTGATTTGGAGAATAAACAAACAACTGGAAGATTCTAATAAGATAACTAATAAATATTTCACACACCCATCAAAGAGATTCCAAGAAGCTAGTTTTGTGGTTCAACTGATATTGTCATACATTTTATCCAAAAGATATACTATTTAGTGAATATGACATCAATATTTAGAGAATATACCAGTAGTGACACACTTTTTTGTCCATCTGAGAATGTTTCTTTTTGTATCATCTCCAACCACAATATCAAGACAAATATCAAAACCTAGAATATATTTTGAAAGGACTACATTGTTAATATAAGGACTTAAGCACAAGAAAAAGAGTTGACACCTAAAAGTAACTGAATACAGACCTTAAGTATATAATCTGTAATTAAGCAGGTATATTGGCCCTCCATTGTCATGGCCTATATACTCTAAAAACTTGTATTAGTAGTTCATTAGGTTAAATCTTCCTCCTTTTACATTTACTTAACACAATATGCATTTCAAATGATGCATTTCCTATATAATATGCATTTCAAATGATGCATTTCCTCTATAATATGCATTTCAAATGATGCATTTCCTCTATAATAAGCATTGTTAATGTAGCACATTAAGACCTGAATGCATAAAAATAATGCTTCTTAAATAGGCATTAAACAAAGGACCATATAGTTTGAACTGTACAAAAAGGATATCGAACTATCTATGAGAGCCGACTATTTTATGTGCACATGAATTGGTGGGATCAAATACTGCAAATAATATTTTATCGAGAATTTTGATCTTAACGATTTGTCTCAACCAATCAAGAAAAACATACAAAAAGTTGACTAATCAATATAGCCTTTCTTTGAAACAAATCATTACTCACAGTTGTTGTCCAGTACCTTACAAACATACGTAGGCTCTGTAAAAAAGACTTGTGAAACTTCCCACAAACATATGCAGGGTATATGCAGAAATTTCTTTTTTTCATTATTAGATTATCATAATACAAAAACAACAACATACGTAGTGTAATTCACAAGTTGGGTCGAAGAAAGGTAGGCACACTTGTGCAACGAACATCTAAGAATTTTAATAGATTTTGACCATGCCAAGAGATAATGGCAGCAACGTTATTCTCATAACTAAGATACCTCAACATTAATGGCAAGTACAAATACAATAAAAATTGAAATATATGTTTTTTAACATTATTAAGCGTCCTCAATATGATCATAAGACCTATAATTTTTGCAGACCATGTCCAACTGTAGATGCTACTGCTATGATCTCAATTTTTTGTATTTCTTTTGCTTAACATAAGGTATAAATTTCACTCTCATGACAAACAATGAGAATGCACAATGAAAAAAATAATGCACATGATAATAAAGTTTCATCTGAATGACAAGCTCGGATAAGACAATGCATTTTGTTATTGTAATAAAGGTGTAACTAAATCCTAAAAATTAAAATTTACATTTATAACAGAAAAACAAATTCAAGATACCAATTTATCTTATGGGTGTAGTGAAAAAACCCCCTTTTTAGCCTGGTCAAATGAAAGAGCACAATTGATCATCTAAAGAGAATGTGGAGAAGTTGAAATCATCATTGTTATTGTTTAGAGGGAAAACTCCTGCGGTTTTGTTTGTGTAACGACATGTTCTGTCGTTACTGAAAATATTTATGTTAAAGATATACAAATCTTATTTGTCATAAGGTTAGGATCAATTCCTTGATATGTGAGTGTATTAATTATAAATTAAGGTCATACAATACCCCTAGTACAAGTTTAAATTGAAAGTGCCCTTACCGATTTAGTTTCGGGATAAGTTTAAACTAAGGTCAATTTCAGATGAGCACTCCTCCTAGAATATAAAGAGTTATAGGTCCTGATACCTACCAAATTAAAGATCTCTGAGTCTTCTTTCCAATTACACTTCAGTAAAATAGTTTTGGCTGCTGTAGCTAGTTCAAGTCGCTATAGTGGGGCCGCTATAGCGGGAATTTTCTTGTTATAGGCTGCTATAGCGGGAATTTTCTCTCTATAGCGGTATAACGACAGTTTATAAGCTGATTTTGACGGGTTTCAATCCATAAACTCCAAAATTTCATTCCTAAGATCTAGAGAGGCGATTTGCTCATGGTTGGGGTGGAAATTCTTCATTGAGGTAAGTTTTTTTTCTCCCTTTTAACATCGATTAATGTGTTCTTCTTCTAGAATCATTAGAATGGGGAAATTATGGTGAAATTCTTATGGCTTAGAACCCTAGGTTCATGAAGTTATGGGGAAAACCTATGGGTATGAGTATTTTCACCTAGTACTAATTTTAGATTTTAAATTAACTCTTCTTAGTATGAACTTGTGGTTCAAAGGTGTTGCTCCAAAGTGCACACACAAGTGTACATGGTCGTGCAAGTAATAAAGTGGATCTTGCAAGCCGAATATCGATCCCAAAGGGACTTGGTGTTTAGCAAACAATCCAACTTACTTATTACTATTGAAGTTTAACAAGTGTGATCCATAACCAAGAGTTTGAGCTATGTTTTTGTAACTAAATACTAGAAATAACAAAGATATCGAATTCGGATTGTAGACAATATATGGAGAGATCCAGGGTTGAGGCATTCACTACACATTCATGCATAACTATGGTTTATAGTCCATGTTGGTGTTTATCGTGATCATTGATCTACGGGGTTGATATTATAACCCGGGAATGGTCATCCTCTAAGTCATTTACCCAAATTAATCTCATAACTACATCATTGAGCGGGGATGTGAATCTTCAATTCGGATGCTTTCAACTCTCTTATCGTTTTATTAACCAAGTAGGGAATTTAGGTATATCTCTATCCTAACCGCAAATCATTCTTTACAATTGCTAACTAACAATAAAAGATATGATCCACACTCCCTATGTTCTTCATTCCGTCCCTCAACACCTATGGTCAATTTTCTTCGAGACTTGGATTTATCCTAAAGTTCATGACGATTTAGAATAGTGAAAACAAGAACATAAAAAGAATCACATGACATGATAAATAATTAAACCAACTATATAACCATAATAAAACAATCATGTTGTAGCTTCAATCCTAGAAAGAGGGTGTTTAGCCACTCATAATCTAATTCATGATTACAAAATTGATGTAGTTCATACAAGAATTAAGTAAAGAAAAAGTAGAGAATAAGAACCCTAAGGTAGCCTCCTCATTGTGTTTTTGCAATCCAAAACCGTCTAGAAGTGTATAATTGAAGCTAAGTGTCCTATTTATAGTGTAGGATAAGTTTCACCCATTGGGAACAGGGTCCATGACACACGGGCCATCACGGAGGCCAGCCTCCATGTCACACTGCTTATCACGACAGCCAGCCACCATGTCATACTGCTTATCACGGCAGCCCTCTTGGCGTGACACGCCCTTAACATGATGCCCCACTGGAAGTTTCAGCATTTCAGCTGGATTTCCTCCGTGCCACGCCTATAAAACGGCAGGCAACCTACGTGGCACGGAGGTGTGTTTTGACATCCATTTCTCACCTCCAATGTAAAATTTGCACCTTCCTTTATGTCCCCATGGTTTGTAACTTGTTCGTAGGCTTAAATTAGCTTACATAGCTCCTACAAAGTTCTACTACAACAACTCATAACACACATTAGTCGATATAACACAATAGAGTTCATCAAAGCACCCTAGAATAGGCATAGCTCAAGCTAGCAACACTAGTTTTCTCGTCTAAAATTTATTTGATTATTTTGACTCATGACTTGTTCCAAATTCACCTTAAACACTATAAACATGTGTCTTAGCCACAAAGTACACACTTACACCATATATACCTTAATAGCACATCAAATTATCCTCAAAACCAAGCCAAACGTGCATAGATAATGATATTAAGGTGTATAAATGCGCCTAAGATCACCACCCCACACTTAAAGCCTTGTTCGTACTCGAACAACTCTTTACACTAATCATACTCAAGGTAGACTCTAACATCTCTATTACCCTAAATACTCAAGCTAGAACTACAACGGCCATATGAATAGCAAGTTCTATATTTGGCATGCCATATTAGAACTGGAATCCCGTGAATACTACTTCAAGACTTCTTAGCCTCAAGAGTTGACTCTCCTCAGTTGGAAAACTCATGCACATTACTCAATAAAGAGATCATATAATTCACCTATCTATCATCAAATATGTTCCCTCACCACAAGAGAGTTACCCATATTTACTCACACATATGCAAATTATCACAATAAAGGGTGTAAGAATCAAATTTCCCTCACTCTCATAAAGAATTCGCGCGTCACATAAGATAAACCATAAGCTTGCCCTTAGTGTAGTACTCCATTAATATTAGAATGTCAATGCTCAAGATCAAGTAGGACTTTAAGGAATGTAATGTAGGCTAAGGGACGGGTAGGAACTATTTGGTTAAGAATAGTGACTATCTTTCCTAAGCGCTTTCATACATCACATTTTTCACTGAACTCATCTCCAACCTGCCTATTTTACATCATTATTATCTTCCCAACTCTTTTTTGTATTGCCCCATCTTTTTAAGCTAGCAGACACATCTTTAGTAGGGAGTATTTGCTATCAACACATGATTCACTACTTTTGATCCTTTTTTTTCTTTTCATTACATGACTCCCTACCACAACACATAAACCTTTTCAAAACACCAAAAGCTATTTCATTGGGGCTTCACTTCACTTTTCCTTCCTCAATCTTCTACTCCTTAACATCTTAATTTTTCACTAAAATGCTTAGGAGTTTTGGATCAAATTGCGGGAAATTTAAAGAAAAGGAATAAGCTATAAATGAAGCTACCAGGCTAAAGGCTCAATGGGGCTAGCTAAGGTTATGCACAAGGGTAGATAAAGAGGGTATAAAATATGGCTATCAAAGAAATGCCTATATCATCTCCTAAACTCACCATTCTTTATTTCACTTTGCAAACACACGGGGAAAGTTTTAGACACCACAATGCAACATGAAATATACAAAATTCTCACTCACACTTGGCACATATTCAAATCAAGTAGGCTACCTATAGACTCTCTACCAAGCAATTTGATGAATTCACATTTAAGCCAACATCACACAAGAGTCAAACTAAAGAGCCTACGTGTCTCACAGTAGTCGTTCAATCTTTCAAATTATGCCATAGAATTAAACACCAACTTGCAACCAGTAATCATGTGTAGCACCTAGCAAGAACATATCTATTTATTCCTACTGACAAAAAATTCAAATTTACTCTTAAAAATAAAAAAAGGATACTGGGTTCAAAGGGATCCCCCTCAGAAAAGAACCGAAAAGAAAAACCGAGGGGTGGATGAACTGTGCTTCTACTAAATAGACCAAACAAAAAAAAACAAACAACAATAAAATCTTTTTGTAATTTTTTTTTCAATTTACTAAAAATTAATAAAATAGACATCCTATAGCATACTTCACCCTAATCAAATCGAAAGATACCCACCCCACACTTAAAACCATTCTTTGTCCACAAAGTATAATTTAAACGTCAAGTTAAAAATACTCCCTAAGGCCTCTAGGCCTAGCTAGTAACATCAAGTTCATCTAACGGGTTCAGGGGACTCCACACTTTGTGTTTTCCATGCTCCTTAGCTGCGATCTCAGGTACTCAGACTTCTGTTCAACCTGTTGACACAACACAAAAACAACACCAACGATGATAATAAAGAAAAACTAACATGAATAAAACTGCTAGCTTAACTTGGGTTGCCTCCCAAGTAGCGCCTGATTTAATGTCGCGGCACGACTCACATCATAACTTTCATTCCCATTCTCTCATCCTCTTCCTCCTACTCGAAGCCCATATTCTCCTTTTTTTCTGACCTCTCTTATGCTCACACTCAAGTTCTAGGGCCTTTCTTGCACCTACCTTCTTAGTATCTCATTCAGGTCCTTCAGGTTCAGGATATTTTGTCAATTTGGGCAGATCCATAAGAGAGTCCGAAGAGGTAATTAGAGGTATGCTCTTCTCCATCCCACACTTATCAACTTCCATCGATGTGATCATGCATAGATCTTTGTAGTGTGAAAGTGTGTTGAGTGATTTGTACAACCTAAAAACCACCTCTTCATTATTTAATCTCATTTTGAGCGTGCCTATCTTACATCAATCAATTCTCCATCGGTAGCTAAAAAATGAACGTCCCAATATGATTGGTACTCTGTCATCTGCATCATAATCAAGAACAATAAAGTCTGCAGGAATAATTAACTTACCAACCTTGATAAGAACATCCTCAATGATTCCTTCGGGGACCACTCTAATCCTGTCTGCCATCTGTAGCACAACTGATGTATGCCTTGGCTTCCTGTAATGACCCTTCCGGTTATTTCCACGTGTACGTTTTTCTTGAACCGTTAGAGATTGTTTGTAGCGGCCCCAAGTCACTTAAGGCTCGTCAGGATCAGTATTTTGGTGTCGGGCCCATTTGTTTGGTCGCATTATAAGTTTTGAAGTCAAGCAAATCGACAAAAGTTATCGTAAGTTCTTTAAGAAATTTCCTGAACTTTGGGTCAAGTGTCTCAGGGCTTTTCTCTCAATATATAAAGAGTTATAAGTCCCCCAAAATACCAAATCGAAGGTCTACGAGTCTAGTTTCCAACACACAAAACCTCATGTCCAACTGATCGCGGAGTAAAAACTTATGACTGTTTTACCGCGGACTGTCTGGCAGAAAACGAGTTGCGAACCGGGTCGCGAACCGGGTCGGGTCAAACTCGATTTAAGCCTCAACTTCATGTTTTAAAACGCCATTTCAGTTCCGAAACAGTGATAAAACATAAGGGAGGATCCCGAGAGAATTCTTGAGTATCAAAATCGTGCGTTGGTGAATTACGAGCCTAAGCCTAAGAACTTTATTAGCATCGCGCGTGTATTTGAGAATATTTTATTTAAAAGTTGAATTTGGTAAAAATTATATTATTATTCCTTTTCAAAATGTTTTAAAGGTTTATGAAAAATATTTTGTTACGATATAATTGTATATGTATTTATTTTATAAAGTTTTTATACATTGTAATATTTTAACGGTGATAGTAAATTTAGTGATGTTGAAATTTATTATTATAATATAGTAGGTTTTATTTTAAATTATTTTCTATTAATTATGGTATATTCAAAAAGTTATTTATATTTTACCATGAATTTATGCAATACCCGAGTATATATATAACGGGATAAAATACTTTGGTGTGACACCCCACTTACACGTGCAGCTGTGGCAAATGAATACTAATGATGAGTATTACATAGGTGGTGAGTTGTCTGTTAGTATAGTTACTATATAATTAACTTAAGCATTAGAAAGAAAAGAAGTTGCTTTGTATTTATCTTAATTAGCTTCTAAATCACTTTTTTTATATTCCTTCATAAGGTTTCTATGTACTGTTAGCATGCTTCATATAAATATATGTACGCATATGTTAAAGAAGAGTTATCATGGCGCTATATTTTGATCTTCGGAAGAAAATCAATTATCTACGTCAAGTTATTCCATCCCAAATCCGATTCCAATTTAGTTTTGGATTTTCTTGGAGTGGTTCGAGCTTGGACATCGTTGTTCTAGCAGCTTGTCGTTGGACGACAGGTAGGTTACGGTTTATTTTACCTAGACTCCGCATAGATAGAATCAAATTGTATTAATGGGCATCCTTGGGTTGGTTTATTAGGTTGGTACCACAGACCTCGACCGCTTTATTCATGTCCGCCTACTTTTGTTCCTCTGTTGCTTGTAGTATTTGCCGATATATTTTATTTACCCTTGTGGTCCTGTGAGGCCTTGTTGACTCTGGAACATAGAAGGTGGGATTTTGGAAATGTCCGCGAGTCCCGGGCATAGAATTATTCTTCTAGGCTGGTTATGCTTGCTGAGTAGCTGTGGGCCTGTGCAGGGTCGATAGGTTGATTGTGAGCTGCTGGGCAGCTATTGTGTGTGATCATACCATTTCCATGCATATAAAGAGGTTTTATCCATGTTTTACTATGGTTTTGGCTTCGGGCCTACTGACACTAATTTCTAAACCTTGCATGGCCCGGGGGGCCCCTTTTTTTATGGAAATAATTTGGAAATGGTCTGATTTAACTTGTGGATATTTTTGGGCAAGAAAGTAAAATTATGTTCAAAATCATCAGTTTTACGATTATCGCTAGACTCGGTAGGGCCGGGGTGCTAGTTGAGTTTTCTTGTTACTTGAGATAATTTTTAGCCTCGGTCGGACCGAGCACCTGAGATGACTTTTTACTGTTTAGACCCGGTTATGCCCGGGCCCCCTTGGAGGGGTTTTTGAGATATTTTCCTACTACTTTAGTCCTGGACAGGGTCTGGGCATTGCATATTCAAGACTGGGTCTCTATCCTGATACCGGACTTGCTTCCGGACGACATGTTCTGATACTGAGTTTTAGTATGGGGTCTGGGACCTCCATGGACCTTGCCATATGGGCCAGGGGCTACGGGCTGCGTGTGCCGGAGGAGGGGTATACGGTGGAGTAGAGGTATACGGGCAGTGTCCTTCCATGGAACCTACCTGCTGGGCCGGATCGGCGCCGAAGGAGGTACATACAGAGATACCATTTCACTTGAGATCTTCATGCATCATATCATTCATTGTTTGAGCTCCACCCTTGTTTGTTGTTTGCTGATTGTACGCTCCGGTAGTATGGATGCCGGAGGGTTTGTTTTCACTTGTTTGTGTTCCTCGGTTGTATGGGCGGCCGGGGGGACTGTAGGTAGACTTTTGCTATTACTTACAGCATTGTTCCCTGTACGGTTAAGTATGAAATTGGTTACTGCTAGACTGTTAGTTTCTGGATTTGAGATTGATATGATTAGTTGAGTTTGATTCATGTCTCTGAGCATGCCTATCATTACTCTCCCTCTCTTCTTCTTACACTTGAGGTTACCGGTATATACCGTCCATTTTCGTAAACTTATTTTGTATACACTGTTATTGCAAGGACCCCAGGTGCGTTATTTCTTACTTTCACCTGTGCCTATGGTGTGTATATTCTGCTTACTAGCCTCATATGTGGTTCTGTTGATTTCCCTCTGGGCTAGTTCCTGTGTACCTTTCATTGATTTTCGTGACTGCTTGCTTCTATTCTGTCTATTACTACGCTTTTATCTTATATGTGTCCAGTCGGCCTATGATACCTACTGGGTACCTTATGTTTCGCATTTGGTGCTCACCCCTACCCCCTGCATCTTTGGGTGCAGATCCTAGCGTGGGCCATCGCCGTTAGATCGCTGTGATTCGTGCTTGGAGATCTGTTGGGGACTACTTCAGACTGAGGGTGAGCTCTTGGCGATCGGAGCTTAGCTTTAGTTTATCTTTTGCTTCATGTACTCTATTACCATTCAGAGACATCTGTATATATTATTTGGATCGTTTGCACTCCATGTATGTAGTTTTGGCTCTATACTATGATACCAGGTCTTGGGGTTTGGTTTAGTTTCCGCATATGTATGTATTTATAGTCCTTTGATCTGTTCTCTTCATCTTGTTATCTTATTTGTTAGATAGTAGCCCATTATTAACCGTTCTGGGCTACGGGGATTGGTTCACCTACCAGGGGTTGTAGGTGCCATCATGACCGAGAAATTGGATCGTGACAACTTGGTATCAGAGCTTTAGGTTCACCGGTGTCATCGGTATAGGAGCCAATGTCTAGTAGAGTCCTGCGGTTCGGGGCGGAGACGTCCGTACTCAATCTTTGGGAGGCTACAGTGGCATTTTAGGAATTTGACTCTTTCATTGCTTCTGTGTTGTGCGTAGAACCCTTGAAGTTTCTGGAGATCTCATTTATTCTTCTTCATTCTTCCGTAGATGGTTCGTACGAGATCATCGACATCACGCGAAGATGAGCCTCCAGCTCCAGCACCAGCGCCAGCTCCAGCACCAGCTCCAGCCGCAGCTCAGTCTCTAGATATTCGGGGATTACTATTACAGCTTTTGGGTGTGATTGGAGAGCGGCCTTCTGAGGTAGCGCAGACATCCGTGTCAGGGGGCAGCCCTCGGTGCTCAAAGCTTAGGAGCGCACCGGCTACTATGGCTCCCCGTGCGGAGGTCGTTCCAGTTCCATCTGTTGCACAGCCTCTTGCTCCTCGCCCAGTTATGACAGAGTCAGAGCAGAAGGCGTTGGGTAGGTTTTTGAGGTTAGCACCTCCGAGGTTTGCTGGTACTTCTGGACAGGATCCACATGACTTTATTACTACCTGTGAGGAGATGTTGTATCATTTGGGTTTGTTGGAGACTCACGGGGTTGGTTATACTACCTATCAGTTAGAGGGCCCAGCGAAGTTATGGTTGAGGGCCCAGGTTGCTTGTAGACCACCGTCGTCACCTCCTTTGACCTGGTCTGAGTTTTATGAGGCCTTTATGGCCAAGTTCCTACCCCAGAGTGATCGGGAGCGTCGCAAGGAGCAGTTTAGTCACCTTGTACAGGGGTCTACGACTATCTAGGAGTATGAGACCCATTTTCATCAGCTAGCACCGTTCGGAGCTGTGATCATTCCTACCGAGGCTGATAGGATTCGCAGATTTGTATGGGGTTTGAGGCCAGAGATCAGGCAGCTAGCTGAGATATTGATTGCCAGTGGTCGGTCATTCCAGGCTATTGTAGACTATGCCCGCACTGTGGAGGACTTACAGCGACATAATCAGGGGTCCAGAGATAAGAGGCGTCGACACCAGGGTGTCTATAATGGCTCCAGATATGGTGGTAGAGGTCCTGGCAAGTGGAGCCGGAGTTATCAGCCACAGCAGTACCAGGGTCAGTCCAGCCGACCGGTGCAGGCTTCCCTTCAGACTTTCGGTAGTACCCAGTTCGAGCAGGGTCAGGGCTGCCATCAGGGCTATAGCGGCCAGTCTTCGAGGGGTACCGTTTCTGGGGCATCAGGCTGTGGTGGTCATACGGGATTTGCTGGTTCATCTCGACTGAGTAGGCCGTCAGGGGCTTGTTTTACTTGTGGTGCGATGGGTCATTTTGCTAGAGATTGCCCTCAGCAGGGTACAGTTCAGTTGGCCGAGCCTTTACGAGCAGTTCAGCCTATGGCTAGAGGGGGTGGTCGTCAGAGTAGAGGTAGTGCTTCGCGTGGCAGAGCAGGTGGTAGGGATGGCGCTCGGGCAGGTGGAGGTCATCGTCAGTTTTACGCGGTTCCTAGGAGACCAGAGGCAGAGGCCTCAGATGCTGTGATTACAGGTACGATTTTTGTGTGCCATCAGTCTGCTATGGCTTTATTTGATCCTGGATCCACTTGTTCATATGTAACTGCCTACTTTGTGCCTTGTTTGGGGTTGGCTAGTGAGCCATTATATGTTCCTGTTTCTGTTTCGACCCCAGTAGGAGATTCTTTAGTAGTGGATCGGATTGTGAGATCTTGTATGATATCTATTGGTGATTCAGAGACTTGGGGTGATTTGATGATTCTTGATAAGCTAGATTTTGATGTGATACTGGGCATGGACTGGTAATCCCCTCACCGTGTGGTTTTGGATTGTTATGCCAAGACCATTACCATAGCTGTGCCCGGTGTATCCCCGGTTGTGTGGCAGGGTTCTGTTAGCCATGCACCATCTGGGATCATCTCTTGTCTTCGAGCTAGGAAGTTGATTTCCCATGGGTGTTTAGCTTATCTAGCATATGTCCGAGATGTTAGTGCTGACCCTACTTCTCCTGAGTCTGTTCCTGTGGTTAGAGACTTTCTCGATGTGTTTCCTACCGACCTGCCAGGCCTTCCACCTGAGAGAGATATTGATTTCGCTATTGAGCTAGAGTCGGGCACTAGGCCCATTTCTATTTCTCCTTACCGTATGGCTCCTGCTGAGTTGAGGGAGCTTAAGGAGCAGCTCCAGGATCTGTTAGCTAAGGGGTTTATTAGGCCTAGTGTGTCACCTTGGGGTGCTCCTGTTCTCTTCGTGAAGAAGAAGGATGGGTCGATGCGCATGTGTATTGATTATCGGCAGCTGAATAGGGTGACAGTGAAGAATAGGTATCCGATGCCGAGGATTGATGATTTGTTTGACCAGCTTCAGGGTTCAGTCGTGTTTTCGAAGATTGATCTGAGGTCTGGCTACCACCAGTTGAGGATTAGGGCGGAGGACATCCCTAAGACAGCATTCAGGACACGTTATGGCCATTATGAGTTCCTCGTGATGTCTTTTGGGTTGACTAATGCCCCCGCAGCCTTTATGAACTTGATGCACATGGTTCTTGGCCCGTATTTGGACTCATTTGTGATAGTTTTTATAGACGACATCTTGGTATACTCGCGTAGCAGAGATGAGCATGAGCAGCACTTGAGGGTTATACTCCAGACTTTGAGAGATCATCGGCTTTATGCCAAGTTCTCAAAGTGGGAGTTTTGGCTTGAGTCAGTTGCGTTCCTAGGGCACGTGGTGTCTAAGGATGGGATTAGGGTTGATCCGGGAAAGATTTCAGCGGTTTGTGAGTGGCCTAGACCTACTACTGTTACTGAGGTTCGCAGTTTTATTGGGTTAGCAGGTTACTACAGACGGTTCGTTGAGGGATTTTCTTCCATAGCAGCACCCTTGACTATGCTGACTAGGAAGGATGTCCCATTTCAGTGGTCGGATCAGTGTGAGGATAGCTTCCAGAGGCTTAAGGCCTTATTGACTTCAGCTCCAGTTTTGACTTTGCCGGTTGAGGGTCAGAGCTTCTCCGTGTATTGTGATGCTTCTGGGGTTGGTCTTGGTTGTGTGTTGATGCAGCAGGGTCGAGTAATAGCATATGCGTCGAGGCAGCTGAAGGTTCACGAGCGCAACTACCCCACTCATGACTTAGAGTTGGCGGTGGTAGTTTTCGCGCTCAAGATCTGGAGGCATTACCTATATGGAGTTCACTGTGAGATCTTCACCGATCACCGTAGTCTTCAGTATATCACGAGTCAGCGAGAGTTGAACTCGAGACAGAGGAGATGGGTCGAGTTACTGAAGGACTATGACTTCACTATTCTGTATCATCCGGGCAAGGCAAACGTGGTAGCGGATGCTTTGAGTCGGAAGACAGTGAGTATGGGTAGCCTAGCTTCTCTTTCAGTTTCAGAGTGACCATTGGCCTTGGACATCCACTCCTTGGCTAATCGTTTGGTTAGGCTTGACTTGTCAGATCCTAGCAGAGTTCTCGCCAGTGTTGAGGTTTGTTCTACTTTGATTGATCAGATTCAGGGCCGTCAGTTTGAGGATCAGCAGTTGTGTGACCTTCGTGATCGGGTTGTTCAGGGTGAGACCAGTCGGGCTACTCTAGATTCAGATGGGGTTCTGAGATTTGATAGTCGCCTTTGTGTTCCGAGGATTAGCGATTTGATTCAGTTGATACTTCACGAGGCACATTGTACTAGATACTCCATTCACCCTGGCACAGCAAAGATGTATAGGGACTTGAGACAGCTTTACTGGTGGAGTGGTATGAAGCGGGATATAGCAGATTTCGTATCTCGGTGCTTGAACTGTCAGCAGGTTAAGTTCGAGCACATGAGACCTGGTGGTTTGATGCAGTGACTTCCCATTCCTGAGTGGAAGTGGGAAGGGATTACTATGGACTTCGTTGTTGGTTTGCCTCGTACTTCTCATGGGTTTGATTCCATATGGGTGATTGTTGATAGGCTGACTAAGTCAGCACATTTCTTGCCGGTTCAGACTTCTTATGGTGCAGAGAGGTTAGCTCAGATCTACCTTCATGAGATTGTTCGGTTGCACGGGGTCCCAGCTTCTATTATTTCAGACCGCGGCACTCAGTTCACATCTCAGTTCTGGAGGGCTATTCAGCGAGATTTGGGTACAGAGGTTCATCTTAGTACCGCTTTCCACCCTCAGACAGATGGCCAGTCCGAGAGGACCATTCAGATTTTGGAGGACATGCTTCGAGGTTGTGTTCTTGACTTTGGAGGTTCTTGGGATCAGTTTGTTCCCTTGGCAGAGTTTGCTTATAATAACAGCTTCCATTTGAGTATCGGCATGGCAACTTTTTGAGGCTTTGTATGGCAGGCGTTACAGATCACCGGTAGGTTGGTTTGATGGTTTTAGTGCTGGGCCACAGAGCACAGATTTGCTTCGAGATTCCTTAGACCGAGTTCGAGTGATTCAGGACAGACTTCGGGCAGCTCAGAGCAGGCAGAAGAGTTATGCTGATCGTCGGTTTCGTGCCTTGGAGTTTAGTGTCGGTGACTTGGTATTTCTCCGTGTATCGCCCATGAAGGGCGTGATGAGATTTGGTAGGCGGGGCAAGCTTAGCCCCAGGAACATTGGGCCATTTCAGATTCTACAGAGGGTTGGTAGCGTTGCCTATCAGTTAGCCTTACCTCCGATGTTTTCAGCTATACATCCTGTATTTCATGTTTCGATGTTGCGTCGGTATGTCCCAAATGAGTCTCACGTGTTACAGTGGGATTCAGTTCAGTTGGGTGAGGGTTTAGCCTTTGTTGAGGAGCCGGCAGCTATTTTGGCCAGAGATATTAGGAGATTTAGGTCTCGAGAGATCCCAGTTGTTAAGGTTCAGTGGAGGCACCGTCCAGTCGAGGAGGCTACCTGGGAGACCAAGAGAGATATGCGGGATCAGTATCCGCAACTATTTTAGCCTTCAGGTACCCCCTTGACCTTGACTTTCGAGGACGAAAGTCCTTTTTAGTAGTGGATGATGTAATGACCCTTCCGGTTATTTCCACGTGTACGTTTTTCTTGAACCGTTAGAGCTTGTTTGTAGCGGCCCCAAGTCACTTAAGGCTCGTCAGGACCAGTATTTTGGTGTCGGGCCCATTTGTTTGGTCGCATTATAAGTTTTGAAGTCAAGCAAATCGACAAAAGTTATCGTAAGTTCTTTAAGAAATTTCCTGAACTTTGGGTCAAATGTCTCAGGGCTTTTCTCTCAATATATAAAGAGTTATAAGTCCCCCGAAATACCAAATCGAAGGTCTACGAGTCTAGTTTCCAACGCACAAAACCTCACGTCCAACTGATTGCGGAGTAAAAAGTTATGACTGTTTTACCGCGGACTGTCTGGCAGAAAACGGGTTGCGAACCGGGTCGCGAACCGGGTCGGGTTAAACTCGATTTAAGCCTCAACTTCACGTTTTAAAACGCCATTTCAGTTCCGAAACAGTGATAAAATATAAGGGAGGATCCCGAGAGAATTCTTGAGTATCAAAATCGTGCGTTGGTGAATTACGAGCCTAAGCCTAAGAACTTTATTAGCATCGCGCGTGTATTTGAGAATATTTTATTTAAAAGTTGAATTTGGTAAAAATTATATTATTATTGCCTTTTCAAAATGTTTTAAAGGTTTATGAAAAATATTTTGTTACGATATAATTGTATATGTATTTATTTTATAAAGTTTTTATACATTGTAATATTTTAACGGTGATAGTAAATTTAGTGATGTTGAAAATTATTATTATGATATAGTAGGTTTTATTTGAAATAATTTTCTATTAATTATGGTATATTCAAAAAGTTATTTATATTTTACCATGAATTTATGCAATACCCGAGTATATATATAACGGGATAAAATACTTTGGTGTGACACCCCACCTACACGTGGAGCTGTGGCAAATGAATACTAATGATGAGTATTACATAGGTGGTGAGTTGTCTGTTAGTATAGTTACTATATAATTAACTTAAGCATTAGAAAGAAAAGAAGTTGCTTTGTATTTATCTTAATTAGCTTCTAAATCACTTTTTTTATATTCCTTCATAAGGTTTCTATGTACTGTTAGCATGCTTCATATAAATATATATACTCATATGTTAAAGAAGAGTTATCGTGGCGCTATATTTTGATCTTCGGAAGAAAATCAATTATCTACGTCAAGTTATTCCATCCCAAATCCGATTCCGATTTAGTTTTGGATTTTCTTGGAGTGGTTCGAGCTTGGACATCGTTGTTCTAGCAGCTTGTCGTCGGACGACAGGTAGGTTACGGTTTATTTTTCCCTAGACTCCGCATATATAGAATAAAATTGTATTAATGGGCATCCTTGGGTTGGTTTATTAGGTTGGTACCACAGACCTCGACCGCTTTATTCATGTCCGCCTACTTTTGTTCCTCCGTTGCTTGTAGTATTTGCGATATATTTTATTTACCCTTGTGGTCCTGTGAGGCCTTGTTGACTCTGGAACATAGAAGGTGGGATTTTGGGAATGTCCGCGAGTCCCGGGCATAGAATTATCCTTCTAGGCTGGTTATGCTTGCTGAGTAGCTGTGGGCCTGTGCAGGGTCGATAGGTTGATTGTGAGCTGCTGGGCAGCTATTGTGTGTGATCATACCATTTCCATGCATATAAAGAGGTTTTATCCATGTTTTACTATGGTTTTTGGCGGGCCTACTGACACTAATTTTCTAAACCTTGCATGGCCCGGGGGGCCTATTTTTTGATGGAAATATTTGGAAATGGTTGATTTAACTTGTGAATATTTTTGGGAAAGAAAGTAAATTATGTTTAAAATCATCAGTTTTTACGATTATCGCTAGACTCGGCAGGGCCGGGGTGCTAGTTGAGTTTTCTTGTTACTTGAGATGATTTTTAGCCTCGGTCGGACCGAGCACCTGAGATGACTTTTTACTGTTTAGACCCGGTTATGCCCGGGCACCCTTGGAGGGGTTTTTGAGACATTTTCCTACTACTTTAGTCCTGGACAGGGTCTGGGCATTGCATATTCGAGACTGGGTCTCTATCCTGATACCGGACTTGCTTTCGGACGACATGTTCTGATACTGAGTTTTAGTATGGGGTCTGGGACCTCCATGGACCTTGCCATCCGGGCCAAGGGCTACGGGCTGCATGTGCCGGAGGAGGGATATACGGTGGAGTAGAGGTATACGGGCAGTGTCCTTCCATGGAACCTACCTGCTGGGCCAGAGGAGGTACATACAGAGATACCATTTCACTTGAGATCTTCATTCATCATATCATTCATTGTTTGAGGCTCCACCCTTGTTTGTTGTTTGCTGATTGTATGCTCCGGTAGTATGGGATGCCGGAGGGTTTGTTTTCACTTGTTTGTGTTCCTCGGTTGTATAGGCGGCCGGGGGACTGTAGGTAGACTTTTGCTATTTACTTACAACATTGTTCCCTGTTACGGTTAAGTATGAAATTGGTTACTGCTAGACTGTTAGTTTCTGGATTTGAGATTGATATGATTAGTTGAGTTTGATTCATGTCTCTGAGCATGCCTATCATTACTCTTTCCTCTCTTCTTACACTTGAGGTTACCGGTATACCGTCCATTTCGTAAACTTATTTGTATACACTGTTATTGCAAGGACCCCAGGTGCGTTATTTCTTACTTTCACCTGTGCCTATGGTGTGTATATTCTGCTTACTAGCCTCATATGTGGTTCTGTTGATTTCCCTCTGGGCTAGTTCCTGTGTACCTTTCGTTGATTTCTGTGACTACTTGCTTCTATTCTGTCTATTACTACGCTTTTATCTTATATGTGCCCAGTCGGCCTATGATACCTATTGGGTACCTTATGCTTCGCATTTGGTGCTCACCCCTACCCCCTGCATCTTTGGGTGCAGATCCTAGCGTGGGCCATCGCCGTTAGGTCGTTGTGATTCGTGCTTGGAGATCTGTTGGGGACTACTTCAGACTGAGGGTGAGCTCTTGGCGATCGGAGCTTAGCTTTAGTTTATCTTTTGCTTCATGTACTCTATTACCATTCAGAGACATCTGTATATATTATTTGGATCGTTTGCACTCCATGTATGTAGTTTTGGCTCTATAATATGATACCAGGTCTTGGGGTTTGGTTTAGTTTTCGCATATGTATGTATTTATAGTCCTTTGATCTGTTCTCTTCATCTTGTTCTCTTATTTGTTAGATAGTAGCCCATTATTAACCGTTCTGGGCTACGTGGATTGGTTCACCTACCGGGGGTTGTAGGTGCCATCATGACCGAGAAATTGGGTCATGACATTTCCCCAACCCCAGCGTATTAAAAAATGAAAGGGGCATCAAATTTATGCTTGCAGCCAAATCACTCAAGGCTTGGACAATATCACTTTCACCAATTTGTATGGGGAGGGTGAAACTCCATGGATCCTTGAGCTTTTTGAGAATCTTGCTCATAACCACTGAACTGCACTCTTCAGTAAGTGCCACAGTCTCAATATCAGCAAGCCTTCTTTTGTTTTCCACCACATCCTTCAAGTACTTAGCATACTTAGGCATTCCGTGCAAAACATCTAACAAAGAAAGGTTAATATGAAGTTCTCTAAACGTGTTAAAGAACTTCTTGAAATAAGAATCCTCTTTGTCTTTGATAAGCTTCTGAGGGAATAGTGGTGGTGGTCTATCTTGAGTCTTCTCAATTGGATTTTTATTACGGTACTCAAACTTCACCTTTTCGTTAGCTTCTTTGGACTCAGTCTGATTTTCTGTCTGCTTAGTAGTGATCAACTCTTCTCGCACCTCATGATTTTTATTTGGGGGTGCAATAATAAAATCTCTACCACTCCTTAAGGTGATTGTCATTACTTGCTTTTGAGCTTCTGTGTCACTAGGCAAACCCCCTTGAGGTCTTGTGTTTTGTGCTTGAGCTAGCTGACCCAACTGCGTCTTAAAATTCTTTTGAGCCAATTGCTAATTTTTGATCTCAGCTGCCATTTGTTCTTGGTTGGCCAGAATCTTTTTCAAGGTCTTTTCTATATTGTTGGCCTAAGTGTTGCTTTGAGTACCTTGCTAATGTTGAAACTGCTATGGTTGAGCCTGATTAGTGCCCCAAGAGTAAGTGGGCTGACTCTTCCGTTGTGATTGTAGGCATTACAATAGTTTTGATTGCCTTTCTATGCATTTCCCATAAAATTTATTAACTCCGGATTTGCTCCACATAAGTCTGCCGAATGACCACTAAGACCACAAGTTTCACACCAAGTCTGAGCCTACTACAGTGTATTTACCTGAGCCTGAGGTTGAGCTACACTCAACTTGTTGAACTGAGCCATCATCTAGGTCTGAAAATTGGCTAACTGTGCCGCTAATGATGTGACACTATCTACCTCAATCATACCTGCTGGCTTCTTCACTATATTTCTGTACATGTCACCCTACCACTCTGGATTGCCTTGTTCTATACGGTTGAGGAGAGTATATAGCTCATCATAGGTTTTCTCCAAAGCTTGACCACCTACCACTGAATCTAGCAAACGTTTTGTGTTATGGTCAAGACTTTTTACAAAAGTGTAAGCTAATACCTCATTAGTCTGCTAGTGATGTGGGCAATCTCTAAGAAGATACTTGAATCTCTCCCATGCATGATAGAGAATTTTGTCCTGCTTCTGCTTGAAACTTAGAATCTCACTCTTCAACTTTGTAGTTTTGCCCGAAGGGAAGAATCGAATGAGGAAATTCTTTGCCAAGTAATCCTAAGTTGTGATTGAGTTTGAAGGTTATGCCTTCAACCATTTCTTTGCTTCTCCTAAAAGTGAGAATGGGAAAAGTGTGAGCCTCACGTAGTCTGTGGAGACTCCTATGGGAATGAATGTGTCACTTATCTCCGAAAGGTTTTGGATATAAACCTGTGGGTCCTCATGTGACAACCCTGTAAACTTCCCGCTTGTATGCAACAATTGCACCATATTCTATTTTAGCTCGAATCGGCCTCCTGTAGCTAGCTTCTGAATACATGCGGTCACATTAGTTGTGAGTAGGATTTCCACTTCGCGCATTATCCTGTGGGCTGGTGGTTCCTCAGCCATTGTTGCAGGAATGGTCTCGCTTTGTTGAACTTGCTCAAGCTCCACACTTGTGCTTTCAAATTCAGTGACTAAAACCAAGTTGTTAGCACTTATAAAACAAAATAGTAAAAACAAAATTAGAAGGTTGCTAATTTTCAAGTCCCCGGAAACGGCCCCAAAAAACTTGTTGCTCCCAAGTGCACACACAAGTGTACGTGGTTGTGCAAGTAATAAAGTGGCTCTTGCAAGCTGAATATCGATCCCAAAGGGACTTGGTGTTTAGCAAATAAGCCAACTTACTTATTACTATTGAAGTTAAACAAGTGTGATTCGTAACCAAGAGTTTGAGCTATGTTTTTGTAACTAAATACTAGAAATAACAACGATATGGAATTCAGATTGTAGACAATATATGGACATATCCAGGGTTGAGGCATTTACTACACATTCATGCATAACCATGATTTATAGACGGTGTTGGTGTTTATTGTGATCGTTGATCTATGGGGTTGATATTATAACTTGGGAATGGTCATCCTATAAGTCATCTATCCAAATTAATCTCATAACTACATCATTGATCGGGGATGTGAGTCTTTAATTCAGATGCTTTCAACTCTCTTCCCATTTTATTAACCATGTGTAGCATTTAGGTATATCTCTATCCTAACCGTAAATCATTCTTTACAATTGCTAATTAACAACAAAAGATATGATCCACACTCCCTACATTCTTCATTCCGCTTCTCAACTTCTATGGTCAATTTGCTTCAAGACTTGGATTTATCCTAAAGTTCATGACACTTTAGAATAGTGAAAACAAGAACGTTAGAACAATCACATGACATGATAAACAATTAAACCAACTATATAACCATTATCAAGCAATTATGTTGTAGCCTCAACCCTAGAAAGAGGGTGTTTAGCCACTCATAATCTAATTCGTGATTACAAAATTGATGTAGTTCATACAAGAATTAAGTAAAGAAAAAGTAGAGAATAAGAAACCTAAGGTAGTCTCCTCCTTGTGTTTTTGTAATCCAAAACCATCTAGAACTGTTTAAAATTGAATCTAAGTGTTCTATTTATAGTGTAGGATAAGTTGCACCCATCGGGAACAGGGTCTATGACACACTGGCCATTGCGGAGGCTAGCCTCCATGTCATGCTGCTTATCACGTCAGCCAGTCACCATGTCATGCTGCTTATCACGGCAGCCCTCTTGGCATGACATGCCTTTAACGCGCTGCCCCACTTGAATTTGCAGCATTGCAGCTGGCTTTCCTCCGTGCCACGCCCATGAAATGGCAGCCAACCTCCATGGCACGAAGGTGTGTTTTGACGTCCATTTCTCACCTCCAACGCAAGCTTTCCACCTTCCATTATGTCCCCATGGTTTGTAGCTTGTTCGTAGGCTTCAATTAGCTTTCATAGCTCCTCCAAAGGTCTCCTACAATAACTCATAACACACATTAGTCCATATTACACCATAGAGTTCATCAAAGCACCCTAGAATAGGCATAGCTCAAGCTAGCAACACTAGTTTTATCATCTAAACTTTATTTGATCATTTTGACTCATGACTTGTCCAAATTCACCTTAAACACTATAAATATATATGTTAGCCACAAAGTACACACTTACACCATATAACCCTCAATAGCACATCAAGGTATCCTCAAAACCAAGCCAAATGTGCATGGATAATGACATTAAGGTGTATAAATATGCTTAAGATCAAAATTTATGAACTTTAAGAGTTGGGAATCTTGAGTTCAATAATGGTGGGACCTTTAGCTTCAAAAACTCCATTAATGGAGTTGGGTTGAGTTTGATAGAACTAAAATGATGAATAACCCTTGGGTAATTATGTAGTTCGTAGATAAGGGTATAACTACTGGGTTTGAATTCCAAAGTATTTGTTTGAATAATAGTTTATTAATCACTATTATAATTGTCATTATTAGATGATATAGCCTTCAAAAATGTGAAGAAGAAGAAAGATCATCAGCGGCATAGCTTACCTGTTGTAGCAGCTTGGTGCCCAGGTAGGCTAGGTTTAATTGAGTAACATAGACCTGCTTTCAATTTCATAATATCTTGTAGATTGATGGGAGAGTTCATGTTTAGGCCTTCGGGCAGGGAGTCTGGATAACTGAAACATATTGGTTGTCGTATTGTTTGGGGTGAAATTTACTGTTATAAGTAATGTTGACCCTATGCTGTATTGATGTATTTATATTAGGGTTGTTAATCTGTGGATAATCATATTAGGGGTGGGTTCTCAGAATTAAGGATGATTGATTGTAAAGGGGTTGCTAGGCCGTAGAGGATTCCCCGGGTTGGTAAATTGGGTAAGAAATTATTATTTTGGTAATGATGAAGTCTTCCTAATTAAGTGTTACCCTATGATTATTCACCCCTGGATAATATCTAATGCGAAAAGGACTTGAATCTAGGAATAACTTAAATGTAAGGGTTGCTAGATAATAGTAGAATCCTCGGCCTTGGTTTTTATAGTAAGGGGATGAAAGCAAAGAATGAAACTATGTTGTTGAATTAAAGTTAGCTTTCATAAGGCTGAATGTGTACCTCAAAATGAGTATTTGAATCTAAGGGATATGGCTTGATATGCTTACTTATTTTAGTCGAGGGTTGGTTTTCGGACATGCTGTATTTGATGAACTCAAGAATCATATCTTCTTGTTATTGGTGTGTCAAAGAATGGTTGTTGTTTACATATATGAATAACTCAAGTTGACCAAGGGTTTGGTGGTTATCTATTGTTATAAATGCATGCTTAAGGAAGGTAAATGCTAAATGATATCCTAAGTGTTAATCACATATAATGAGGTTATGTTAAAGGCTTATGGACTGTACAAGTATGAGTGCTTATTTCTCACTGTAGTTGTGATACCTGTTATTATTGTGGGATGTACTGGTATTTGTACATCTTTACGAGATTGGGTGATGTTATTCATTCATTAGCTTGGGTACCACACCTGATACAATTCTATAATTTATTATATGGTTGGCTCGGGTACCATGCCTGGTACAGCTTCATTGTATAATTGGATTAGATACCACGCATTGTAAAGATTTTTTGCATGGTTAGATCAAGTACCAATCCTAGTACAAGGTTGCATTGGTATTCATTACACGTTGGTTACTTGAGTGAATCGGGCTTATCTATTATTAAGGTTCATTACATGTTGGTTCTTTTAGTGAACCGGGCTTATCTGTTATTGATGTTTATTACATAATGGTTCCTTGAGTGAATTGGGATTATCTGTTATTGATGTTTATCACATGTTGGTTCCTCGAGTAAACTGAGTTTATCTATTGTTGATGTTCATTACGTGTTGGTTCCCTGAGAGGGCTGAGATATATTGTTACTAGATTTATATATATATATATATATATAGAGAGAGAGGTCCTTGAGTGGCCGAGTGGTGTGTTTATGTGATAGGGTGAGTTCTTCTATAAACAGGGGTTGCATGTTAGATGTCATAGATGATGTCCTAGGGATCCTTGGGTGGTCCAGGTTACTTACAAGATGTGACACAATTATATATGGTCTAGTTACTTGCATAGTTGGGTATGGCTTATATAGTTTTTGAGTCCGGTTGTTGACTTGGGGTGTTCTTGGTAGTCATGTGGGCTTGGTAGATTCAAGTTGTCTGGTAATATTCAATTAATGTTGTAAATTTGTCATTCCTATATTGGCAATAAGTGACAGGCCGACTAGCGATGATGTCTGGGCTAGTTGGTCATAGGACTAGGAGTAGTGAGGTGTATTGCTTGGTGGGTCCAAGATGGGTGAGCTTGGATGGACTAAGGTTCTTAGGGAGTCAGGTTTGACTGGGTTTGTGAAACAAGGCTAGTATTTTGTGAGTGCCTGAACCAAAGGGATATCAAGGGTAAGGAACCTTAGGGGTTGAATACGCAGAACTGACAGGTAGTCTATTGTTTGGCAGAGGACTAAGGGTCAATGTGGTTGACTTAGGATCTTAAATTAAGTGACAGATCTGCTAACACGAATAGTAAGTAATTTAATTATGGGATTGAAATTGGCAAGGTATTTGTAGTGTCTGGCAAGATGGGCAGGCTTAGGGAGTCTTAGTATTATAAGGGGGGTCAGGTTTTGACTGGGATACAAGGGTAGAGTGCCTCCTAATGGTGAAGTTGGAAGCATAATTGTCATGCCCCGAGGTTACCCCCTGGACGTAATACGGGACTTGGGACCACACGTGCCTAAATCTAACCCTTGATCATAGCATTCTCAAGCATAACAATCATAAGCGGAAGCTTAAAAAATAAAGTCGGAATAACATAGATGGATCAAGTCAAATAGGAATACAAGATCCAAAGAAAACTCAACTATTATCTATGTCTGAAAAGCCTCTACTTATGACATAAAGAGTTGCTAGGACAAGACTCTAGCTAACTCGAAGTACGGAAATGAAAATCTTAACACAAGCTAATAACATGACTAGTCCTCGACCTAAGAGGACTCACCAACAGCTGACAGATAGAGTGGCCTGGAAGCTCTAGCCACGTACCTGAGAAGGGACTCCTGAATCTGCATCATTAAAGGATGCAACGCAAGATATGCGTTAGTACTATAGGATGTACCGAGTATGCGAGATATGCATAAATAATATGAAAGCTTGCTTAAAACATAATTGAAAACTGAGTTCATGCAAGATCGAAGAAGTCATAAGTAAATATCATAGTTTGAGTAATAAGCGTGAGTTCGTAGTCAAAACTTCAAAATAAGATATCATAAAGCTTAGAAACCTTGAAATCATTCATACGGGAGTTTCTTATAACCGACAATAGAACATGCGAGCTACATGGAATCTAACTATATAACCCTAGTTAGCAAAGCTGACTTGAACCGTGCCAAGGAATGAGTCACCATATCCAACTATATAACTCTAGTTGGCAAAGCTGTCCTAATGCCCGCTAGGCACAGGACACCATGATCAATATGTGGTACTACTCTCATAAGCCTATAGGGCCCTTCATTTAATAACCTACGCTGGCAACGTAGTTCTTGGACTTGGGTAATCAAACCCTCATCGCTCGGTGCTAAATACTAATCCCAAAACATGCACATATAGCTCATAATTTCTTAGTGGCACAATCTCATGCCAAATCTTGTTTGAAAAGCATGAAAACACATCGGACATCATGCAAATTCTCATATCATAACTTCATGAAACTTAGCATAGCCATAATTCAAAGCATAGTTTTCTTCCTTAAATCATACTTGAAGAATTAGGCATGCAATTTCGTAGATACATAAGGATATGTTATCTAACATGTAAACTTTCACTTGAAATCATGCAATTCAATAGAATCATGCTAGAATTCAAATTTAATGCATGGGATTTTGAAACCAATTAAGGAATCTTAATAAAATCATAGATAAACCGTAAGAGACCATGAATTGATGCATAGAAACTGATTTCATAAGTTTTTCCCAATTTAGGTCAAAATCCTAATTTCACAAGTCCATAATTCAAAATAAGGATTGGGGGTTTTAGGCACAAGGGTAAACGGAACCCATTATTTATTACCCACATACCTTGATTATAGATAACCCACTTGAATTGGAAAGACTTAGGAGGCTTGAACTTGGAGCTTGAGACTTGAAGCTTGGAGAAGAATTTTCCCTTTTTGGGAGAAGAGTGAAGTAATGAGAAGGAACTTAGGCTAATAAGGGTGAAAACCTTTCTTGAAATAGTCAAAACGATATCATTTAGGAGTTAAAAGAGTGGGTAATGACTAAAATACCCCTTGGACTTAATTAGGAAAAAGCTGATTTAAAATCCGGCTTCAGGTTCCACGGGTGGAGTCCACGACTCATAGACCTAACCAGGACTCGTGGTTTCTTCTCGTGGAAACTTCCCAAGATTTCAAGCTACTGAAGGTTCCCTACGACTCAACAGGATGACTCGTGGATGCTTCCACGAGTCGTAGGACCAAGTCTTGGGAATCAAGTGACCTGGCCACTTTCTATCTGAGTTCCACGACTTGGTTCCACGACCCGTGATACTTCCATGAATCGTGAACCTGACTCGTGGTCCTCATACCTGAGGATGGTCTGCGAGACTGGAATCACGAGTCACTTCCATGACTCGTGGAACCACCCACGGCTCGTGGACTTGACCCGTGATCCCTTGAAGTTCATAATTTTTTGTAGGTTTTGAGTTTAAAAGTTGGATTGGTTTTTTGGGTGTTACAATATATCCCCCTTGGGATCATTCATCCTCAAATGAAGACTAAGCAACGGAAACTGAAGAGAAAATAGCCCAACCAACAATAAAACATGGAAATCCAGGAATAAACATGAAAACTGAACTTTCCAACATAAAACATGGTTAAATCAACTTCGAAAATATGAATGCATTCTAGGATTATGAGAGTAACTGATGGAACAGGATAGGAGGAACATACTAAGTATGAAACTATTACCTCAAGCTGGAACAGAATCGGAAGGAATGAGATGGGGATATTTGGCCTTCATGGCCTCTTCCGCTTCCCAAGTAGCTCCTTCAGCAAGCTGATTTCTCCAAAGAACCTTTACCGAGGCAACTTCTTTAATTCTCAACCTCCGAATCTGACGATCAAGGACTTCTATGGGAACCTCTTCATAGGTGTGAATATCCTTCACACCCACATCCTTCAAAGGGACAATCAAGCTAGGATCACCAACACACTTCTTCAAGAAGGAAACATGAAAAACGGGATGAACCGCTTCCAACTCTGATGGCAAATCCAACTCATAAGCACATTTACCAACCTTCCTCAGAATTCGATAAGGTCCTACAAAACTGGGACTAAGCTTCCCCTTCTTGCCAAATCTCATCACACCCTTCATGGGTGACACCTTTAGGAAAACTCAATCCTCTACTTCAAATTCCAACTCCCTTCTCCTCACATCCGCATAAGATTTATGTCAACTCTGAGCGGTCTTCAACCTTTACCTAATAAGTTGAACCTTCTCCATAGTCTCTTGAACCAAATTTGGACCAACCAAGGCTGCCTCACCTACCTCAAACCAACTAATAGGAGATCTACATCTCCGACCATAAAGTACCTCATACGGAGCCATCTGGATGCTAGAGTGAAAGTTGTTGTTGTAGGTAAACTCGATAAGAGGTAAGTGATCATCCCAATTACCTTTGAAATCAATCACACATGCTCTCAACATATCCTCCAAAGTCTGAATAGTACGCTCTGCCTGGCCATCTATCTGAGGGTGAAAAGTTGTGCTAAGCTTCACCTGGGTACCAGGACCCCTTTGAAAGGACCTCCAAAACTGAGATGTAAACTGAGCACCTCTATCGAAAATGATAGACTAGGGAACATCATGTAATTGAACTATCTCCCGGATGTAGAGTCGAGCATAATCGTCTGCTGAGTTAGTAGTCTTAACAACCAAGAAGTGGGATGACTTGGTCATCCAGTCGACAATCACCCAAATGGAATCATGTTGCCTTAGAGAACGAGGCAAACCAGTAATAAAGTCCATATTGATTGCTTCCCATTTCTAAGTGGGAAGGTCAATATCTTGAATCATGCCACCCAGCCTTTGATGCTCCACCTTTACTTGTTCACAGTTGGGACACTTAGTCACAAACCCGGCTATGTCCCTCTTCATACCATTCCACCAAAAGACTTCCCGTAGGCCAAGATACATCTTAGTAGCACCCGGATGAATAGAATATCTAGAACTATGAGCCTCAGTCAGAATCTGCTATCTCAACCCATCTACATCTGGCACACATAAGTGACCCTGATAACGAAGCATACCATCTCCCTCTTGGGAGAAAACTTCCACCCGCTGCTGATGAACTGCACCCTTAAGCTGAAGTATAATGGGATCCTTGTCTTGGTTTGCCTTCACCTCAGCTACCACAGATGATTCAGCATCATTTTGCACAATCACAACACCTTCTGTCGAGTCCATAAGGAGAACTCCCAATTGAGCTAGCCTATGAACCTCCTTAGCCAATTCCTTCTTCCCATCTTCAACAGGAGACACACTTCTCATGGACAGTATACTCAAAGCATCCGCCACGACATTGGCCTTACCCGGATGGTAAAGTACACTCATATCATAATCCTTAAGGAGCTCAAGTCATCTCCTTTGTCGCAAATTCAATTCCTTTTGAGTGAACACATAATGAAGACTCTTGTGATCAGTGAATACATCCACATGCACCCCATATAAGTAATGTCTCCAAATCTTCAAAGAAAAGACCATGACTGCCAACTCAAGGTCACGAGTAGGATAGTTCTTCTCATGAGTCTTAATCTGTCTCAAAGCATAAGCAATCACCCTACCACGCTGCATCAAAACACAACCCAAACCAATCCTAGAATCATCACAATACACAACAAAATCATTTAGTCCCTCAGGTAGAGCTAACACTAGAGCTGTGGTCAGTCTAGTCTTCAATTCCTGAAAGTTCTTCTCACAAAAGTTGGACCACTGAAATTTTACCTTCTTCCAAGTCAATCGGGTCAAAGGGGAAGCAATGGAAGAAAATCGTTCCACAAACCTCCTGTAGTAACCAACCAAACCCAAAAAGCTCCTAATATCAGACGGGGAAGTAGGTCTAGGCCAGTTCTTTACTGCCTCTATATTTTGAGAATCAACTTGAATACCATCACTAGTCACAATATGACCCAGAAAGGCAATAGACTGCATCCAGAACTCACACTTGATAAACTTAACAAACAACTATCTACCCTTGAGAGTTTGCAACATAACCCTCAAGTGATCCGCATGGTCCTCCTCACTCCGAGAGTAGATGAGAATATCATCAATGAAAATAATCACAAACATATCCATGTACTATTTGAACACATGGTTTATCAAATCCATAAAGGCTGCAGGAGCATCTGTTAGACCAAAAGACATAACAAAAAACTCATAATGACCATACCGAGTCTTGAAGGCTGTCTTCAGAATATCACACTCTCTAACACGAAGCTGATGATAACCGAATCTAAGGTCGATTTTGGAGAAGAAACTAGCACCCTGAAGCTGATCGAACAAGTCATCAATACTAGGAATAGGATATTTATTCTTGATTGTGACCTTGTTCAACTGACGGTAGTCAATATACATTCTAAGAGAACCATCTTTCTTTCGAACAAATAAAACTGGGGCACTCTATGGAGAAATGCTAGGCCTGATGAAACCTTTATCAAGAAGATCCTTCAACTGATCTGTCAACTCTTTGAGTTCCGCGGGAGCCATTCTATAGGGAGGAATAGAGATAGGGTTCATATTTGGGAGAAGATCTATCCCAAAGTCTATCTCCCGCTCGGTAGGGACTCTAGGCAAATCCTCGGGAAGCACTTTTGGAAATTCATTCACAATAGGAACAGACTGAAGGGATGGGGTTTCAGACTCTATGTCCATAACCCGCACTATATGATAAACATACCCCTTTGAAATCATCTTCCTAGCCTTAAGATAAGATATGAAATGACCTTTCGAGGAAGGGGGACTACCTTGCCATTCTAAAATGGGTTCGTTTGGAAACTTGAAACTGACAACCCGAGTACGACAATCAACAGAAGCATAACATGCATACAACCAATCCATACCAAGAATGAAATCAAAATCAGTCATCTCCAACTCTACTAGATCCGCCAAAGTGACTCTATGAAGGAATGAGATAGGGCAATTTTGGTAGATTCTTTTGGCTAAGACTGACTCACCAACAGTAGTAGAAACCCAAAAGGGTTCTAAAAGCAATTCAGAACAAACTTCGAATTTGCATTCTTCATAAGGGATTACAAAAGATAAGGAAGCACTGGGGTCCAACAAAGCATACACATCGAAATAGAAGAATTTCAACATATCAATAATAATATCTAGGGAACTCTCCTGATCCTGACGGAAATACATAGCATAAAGACTGTTCTGGCGCTGACCACCATAACTAGAAGTTGTTCCCTGCTGGGATGGTCAACATCCTGGGGCTATTGGAGCAGACTGAGCCCTACTACCTCCCTGCCCCTTCTTAGTTGAAGGGAAATCTCTGATACTATGTCCAGCCTGACCACATCTGAAGCAACCACCTGAACCGGCCAAACACTCACCAGAATGACTCTTTCCATACTTATCACAAGTTGGGTAGGAAGATCCTTTAGCAACACTACCTGATACTGGGAATAGGAACTAGATTCTCTACCACTCTAATCATGACGAGGCCTACGGGCCTGGGTAGGAGCACTAGCAGAAGAATGAATGGGGACTGATGACTTCTTCTGGAATAAGGAGCTATGTCTACCTCCGGACCTGTGATGATCAAAACCTGATCCCTCGGATCTAGACCTCTTGTTCTCCCTTGCCATCTCTCTAAGCTTGTCACCCTCAATTTGATGCGTATGAATCATGAGTCGGGAAATGTTCATATCACTCAATAGCAAAGTAGACCTACACTCTTTCCTCACCGTATCAGAAACCCCATAGATAAATTTGCCCATTTGATCATGCGGGTCTGCTACTATGGAGGGATCATATTCAGACTATACTCTTGAACCGACATCGACCCTTGTCTCAAGTTCACGAATTCCTCCACCTTTGCTTGCCTCAAATTTTAGGGAAAGAACCTATCAAGGAAGACCTTCTCAAAACACTCCCAAGTTATGGGGACCGCGTCCCTCAACCTAGCCTCCTTCCATTGCGTGAACCAAATATGAGTTACATCCTTATGGATGCAAGCTCAACACAATCAACCCCAACCACTTGCATAACTTCGAAGATTTTCTTCACTTCATCAATAAAGTTGAGCGGGTCCTCACTCACTTTTGAACCCCAAAATTCGGGTGGGTTCATCCAGACTAAGTCACGAACTCAGGCCGCTACCCCACGTTGAAAGTGGACTGGGGCAGGAGCCTGCTGATTGGCCTGAGTGTCCATAGTCTGGGCTAGCAAATGGATGGCGTTTCTGAATTACTCATTCGTGACATCAGGGACCGGAATGGGAGGAACAACATTCCGAGCGGCTCAGGAAGGCATAACATGTTGAGGAGGCATAATCTGAAATGTACAAGATGAGGATTAGAGGAACATAATAGTTAAGCTCTATCGCACAACATGATCATGAAAGAAGTGAGATTTTCTAAGACATCTCATAGCATCCCTCTCATATGCGTGGCGCGCTTCACACACATGAAGGAGACTCTACTCGATGCGGCTTTCAGACATCCTAGGACTCTTGAACATGAGACTCTGATACTAAGTTTGACATGCCCCAAGGTTACCCCCTAGACGTAACACGTGACTTGGGACCACACGTGCCTAAAGCTAACCCTTGGTCATAGCATTCTCAAGCATAACAAAGATAAGTGGAAGCATAATAGATAAAGTCGAAATAGCATAGATGGATCAAGTCAAATAGGAATACAAGATCCATAAGAAAACTCAAATATTATCTATCTCTGAAAAGCCGCTACTTATGACATAAAGAGTTGCTAGGACAAGACCCTAGCTAACTCGAAGTACGGAAATGAAAAGCTTAACACAAGATAATAACATGACTAGTCCTCGACCTAAGAGGACTCACCAACAGCTGACAGATAGAGTGGCCTGGAAGCTCTAGCCACGTGCCTGGGAAGGGACTCCTGAATTTGCATCATCAAAGGATGCAACGCAAGATATGCGTCAGTACTATAGGATGTACCGAGTATGCAAGATATGCATAAATAATATGAAAGCTTGCATAAAACATAATTAAAACTGAGTTCATGCAAGATCGAAGAAGTCATAAGTAAATATCATAGTTTGAGTAATAAGCGTGAGTTCGTAGTCAAAACTTCAAAATAAGATATCATAAAGATTAGAAAACTTGAAATCATTCATACGGGAGTTTCTTATAACCGACAATAGACCATGTGAGCTACATAACATCTAACTATATAACCCTAGTTAGCAAAGCTGACTTGAACCGTGCCAAGGAACGAGTCACCATATCCAACTATATAACCCTAGTTGGCAAAGCTGTCCTAATTCCCACTAGGCACAGGACACCATGATCAATATATGGTACCACTCTCATAAGCCCATAGGGCACTTTATTTCATAACCTATGCTGGCAACGTAGTTTCTAGACTTGTGTAATTAAACCCTCATCGCTCAGTGCTAAATATTGGGAGTACTAAATACTACTCCCAAAACATGCACATATAACTCATAATTTCTTAGTGGCACAATCTCATGCCAAATCTTGTTCGGAAAGCATGAAAACACATTGGGCATCACACAAATTCTCATATCATAAGTTCATGAAGCTTAGCATAGCCATAATTCAAAATATAGTTTTCTTCCTTAAATCATACTTGAAGAATTAGGCATTCAATTTCGTAGATACATAAGGACATGTTATCTAACATGTAAACTTTCACTTGAAATCATGCAATTCAATGAAATTATGCTAGAATTCAACTTTAATACATGGGCTTTTGAAAGTAATTATGGAATCTTAATAAAATCATAGATAAACCGTAAGAGACCATCAATTGATGCATAGAAACTGATTTCATAAGTTTTCCTCTATTTAGGTTAAAACCTTAATTTCACAAGTTCATAATTCAAAATAAGGATTGGGGGTTTTGGGCACAAGGGTGAAAGGAACCCATTGTTGATTACCCATATACCTGGATTGAAGATAACCCACTTGAATTGATAAGCCTTAGGAGGCTTGAACTTGGAGCTTGAGACTTGAAGCTTGGAGAAGAATTTTCCCTTTTTGGGAGAAGAGTGAAGTAATGAGAAGGAACTTTTGCTAATGAGGGTGAAAACCCTTCTTGAAATAGTCAAAATGACATCATTTAGGAGTTAAAAGAGTAGGTAATGACTAAAATACCCCTGGGACTTAATTAGGAAAAAGCTGATTTAAAATCCAACTTCAGGTTCCATGGGTGGAGTCCACGACTCGTAGACCTAGCCACGACTCGTAGACCTAGCCACGACTCGTGGTTCCTTCTCGTGGAAAATGCCCAAGATTTCAAGCTGCTAAAGGTTCCCTACCACTTAACAGGATGACTCATGGAAGCTTCCATGGGTCATAGGACCAAGTCGTGGAAATCAGGGGACCTGGCCACTCTCTGTCTGAGTTCCACGAGTTGGTTCTATCACGCCCCAAGACTACACCCTGGATGCGACACGGTGCTTAGAGTCACAAGTGACCCCAAGCTAACCCATGGCCTGGCATACAACTGAGATATAGACTGAAAATAAATGCGAAAGCTGAAATATGTTGAACTCTTTAAAAATATTATAACAAAAAAAACTTTCATAACTGATATATAAGAGTGTTTGAAAATGGATACAACCCACTGAGTGACTATCTAACTGTCTATGAAGCCTCTATTAATACTGACTATAGTTAGCCGGGAACACTGAATATGAACTAAGCATCATTAACAAGGATAATGGGTACTGTTGAATCTTGACTTATACATAGCGAGACTTGGTCACTTAAGATGATACTTAGGGATATGAGTGCAAAGGGCACGAGTACTTCACATACTGAGCACAAACGGCCTGAATAGAGGATTATTCTGAACATACATGTTATGACCACCCATCACTAGTTTGGGTGTAAGTACATAAAGCTTTGAGCAAGGAAATCATAAGCACGAGTCATTCCAAAGATCTGATCTGAGCATCCACATGATGTAGCCCGGTGCTATTAGCCATTAAGGCATAACTTGAGGGCTGAGGGCATAGAACTGAATATACTGTTAGAGATCGGATTATATGTAATCAGTCTCTCGACAAAAAGCTGAAATTCATGGAATCATAAAGTGAAACTAGGATTGTTGTCTGAAGCAAATTTCTGTTCATTTTGGGAGCTGAGCATAGATATGAAGCTGTATAGAGTGTATGAACTTAGTCATGAATATGGCACAAATACGTCCAAGAATAGTGTCATCTTAACTGAAGTGCTAGGGAATTCGCTAGAATAATAATGAATTTATATCCCATTATATATCTTTCTAGAATTCTATACTAGTTGAGTTGCAAGACTCGACTTGGTTCCTCATTTCATCATCTCCCCTTAGTTAAAAAGTCACCCCTCTAGTTTGGGATGTAGGAGTTAAAGGAGTAGGGAAGATACTAGAATGTCACTGACTTAAAAGAAAATTGTAGAATTCTTCTTCACCGGACAGGCTACCCGATGGGCGTAGGACCTGAGATGGCCCGTCGGACCCGGGCATTGGAAAAAGGCAGGCTGGGCTGGTCCTATGGACAACCCTCACGATGACTCCTATGGCCCGTCGCATCCACGACAGCTATGGTGATTGCCCGTAAGGACTAGGGAGGCTAGGATAGGGCTCTGGCGGGTTCCCATGTAAATTCTATAAGACTAGTATCACCATCTCACCTTATGGTTACTATACTACTGAATTCATACATCTAGTTCTGGGGTCATCCTGCTACTTATGGATCATAAAACCTCAATTCACACTAACTCTTGAGTGACTGTACTACCCAAACACTTAGGGAACCATACTTTAGGGCTAAGGTGCTATTCATAGTAAAGATTCTGGAAGAGAGTCTGAGATCACATTCTACTACGGGCTAAATCTGCACGAATGAAAACATGGTACATGCTTGTGGATTGGTAGACATTATGCACTAGTGGGCTCCTTTTTAGCCCTTGTGAAGTCTCTCGACTTTCTGATGGCTCTATCTGAGAGCACCTCACTGATAGGGATCTGAACTTTATTGTTTCCACCACCTCGAAGATGAGGCAAGATTGGAGGAATTGGATTAACGCACGAATCTATATAATTTTTTAAAGGAACAACTTTACTGCACGATCTGGAGTATGAACAAAGGGAAACATTTCCTAAATGCAAGTAGCCCCTCGAAGAAAAGTACAGACATCTCTGTACCATTCCGCAAGACTCTACTAGACACGGCTTCATAGACACCCTAGGACACTTGAACTATGTGATCTGATACTAAGTTTGTCAGGCCTCGATATTACACCCTGGACGCAACACGGTGCTTAGAGTCACAAGTGACCCTAAGCTAACCCATGGCCTGGCATACAACTGAGATATAAACTGAAACTAAATGCGGAAGCTAAAATATGTTGACCTCTTTTAAAAATTTATAACAAAATAAACTTTCATAACTAAGATACAAGAGTGTTTGAAAATTGATACAACCCACTGAGTGACTGTCTAACTGTCTATGAAGCCTCTATTAATACTGACTATAGTTAGCCGGGACATGACCCCCAACTATCTCTAATCAACATATCAAATTGAAAGTAAACTACTATGATTACTAAATACTAATGTTCCCGAATAAGGAGAACTCATCCTCAACTGCTGACTGGAAGCTGCGATCTATCTGACCATGACCCTGGGAACTAGCACTGAAACCTACATCATAAAATAATGCAGCACAAGGAATGTATGCGGTCAGTACTATGGAATGTACTGAGCATGTGAGATAATGCACTAACTCAAAATCATGGGAAAACATGTATATACTGAAAGCATTTCTAAAAGGATGAATTATGTCTCTAAATCATGAAAAGTGCAACTGAGCTGAAAATCATGAGTCATGCTAAAAGTCATGTAACGGTAGTAAAATTTGTAATGAAATGACTCGATGTAGTCTCATAAGCTGAAAATACTTTTAGAATCATAGAGATAGTAGAAAGCCTGAAATCTGAAATTAAAGAGTTAATGCACTTAAAAACTTGAAAAGTTTTCTGTAGGAGGTTCTCTAACCGACATAGACCATGTGAGCTACATGGAATTCGATGTATCTGCTCCATTGAGAGTACCCAATATACCTTGCCAGGGTATAAAGGCATAACTGTGATATATCTACCCCATCGAGAGGACCCAATATACCTTGCCAGGTATAAAGGCATGACTGTAATGTATACGCCCCATCGAGAGGACACAATATACCTTGCCAGGTATAAAGGCATGACTGTGATGTATCCGCCCCATCGAGAGGACCTAATATACCTTGCCAAGTATAAAGGCATAACTGTGGCGTGATCACTAAAACTGATGCCCAACAGAGAGGACATAGAACCTACGGGGGCACGTAGTTCTATGACTTATGGGTACTCTCACCCGTTCAACTCGGTGCTAATATTACTCCCAAAACATACATATAGCTCATATAATACTGGGGCATATCTGATGCCAAAACTGATCATAACTAGTGACATATCTGATGTCAAAACTATTTGAAAAGCAATAAGTCATACCTGATGCCATGCGATTCAAATTCATACTTCTGAAGGCTTAGCTTAGACATAATTCAAAATATGCTTTTCTTTCTAATTTCAGATTTGAAGAATTTTACATGCAATTTCATAGATAAATAAAGGCCATGATATCTAATCATGCCAAGTTTCTCTTGAAAACATGCTAATTCATGGAATCATGCTAGAAATCAACTTTCATGCTTGGTCTTTTAAAACCAATAAGAGATTATAATGAAATCGTGATTAATCAATAAGAACCCATGGATTTAAACGTAGAAACTGATTTCATAATTTTTCCCCAATTTAGATTGAAACCCTAATTTCACAAGTTCACCAATTGGACAAGGATTAGACTTAAAATCATGAATAGGAAATCACTTATAAAATCCATGAAAAACCATCCAATTTAGAGTTGTAATCCATAGAAGAATCATGAGGAAACAATTTATAAAGAACCCATGAGAATTGGGTAAGAACCCTAATTTAGAAATTCATAATAATCAATTTAGAAGATGGGGTTTTGGGAACAAGGGTGAAAGGAACCCATGTTGAATACCCACATACCTTAGTTGAAGATAACCCACTTGAATTGAAAAGGCTTAGGAGACTTGAACTTGGAGAAGAAATCTGAAAGAAAACTCTTGAGGGACTTTCTTTCTTGAGCTTCTATGATCTTGCTTGCTAGAAGCCCTAGGTGTCTTGCCTTAGGGTCTTGAGGGAATTCTTTAGAGATAGATTGATGTTATTATAAGGAATAACCCTTTTAGGGTGATTAAAAGATGAGGGGAAGAACTTGAGGTGAGGAAAGTACCAAACTACCCTTAATTAAACTCATAGGAAAAGTGGAGAAAAATAGTCGGATGGGCCCTCCGACGAGCCGGCGGAGCTCCCACGGGAATTCGGGGTCAAACCGAAGGACTCTGGGGCTCAAAAAGGGGCTACTGGACCTTTGTGATGTCCTAGCCCCACGGGACGTCGCCCCTCCCACGGGCGTCACAATTTGGGCGTCACAGTGCCACGGGCGTCGGCCAGCCCGTCGGATTTTGGCAGCTGACATCTGCTTCACTAAAATGCCCATAACGTTTTACTCCAGACTTAGATTATTGAGAGGCCAGTACCGTTGGAAACATAATTCAAATACCTTTAATATGGTTGGAACTAGGCCACCTAAATAATTATATTCAAGGAGATATGGTCATTTGAAGTTGACCCTAGTTAGAACTTACATGAAAACTTAATCGGTAGAAGGGCTTTCAACCTAACTTTGAGCTAGAGGTCCTTAATGATCCTAATCCATATCTAATATACCTCCAAACTTAAGAATTGACATTAACACTTGTATTCATAGAATCATCCATTTGGATGTAACCATATATGAAGAATGATTTGGATCTTAGCTTAGAATTTCTGGGGTGTTACAGATTCCATGACCCGTGGATACTTCCATGAACTGTGAACCTGAATCATGATCTTCAGACCTAAGGATGGTCTGCAGGACTGGAATCACGAGTCACTTCCACGACTCGTGGAACCACCCACGGCTCATGGACTTGATCTGTGATCCCTGGAAGTTCACAATTTTCTGTAGGTTCTGAGTTTAAAAGCTGGATCGGTTTCCGGGGTGTTACAGGAATAAGTTAGGAGGCTTGAGAAAGAACTTATAAGGTCGATGGATGATTTAACTGGGTAGTAAGGGTTGTTGATAAAGGACCTGAACTGTATAACTTCCAAGTTGTATGTTTTCTTCTGATTATTTATATGATATTATATGGTGGATTCGGATCGATCGATAATGTCTACCAGTATGTGTTATTTGTACTAGTACTACACTTGTTATACCTTTTTGGGTATAGTCTGGTTGCAGGATTCAGTAGATGTTTCAGGCATGACGCGGTAAAGATCTCCAACAGCTTTTGTTATTTGTTCCTATAGTAGAAGCTGTGTCTTGATTTTGTACTCCCTCTTAGTAGCTCTTGTACCTATTTAGACTAGTTTCTAGGAAAAGTTTCAGTTGTATCTTTAAAAGATTTTATTTAATTGATGTTTTTTAGACTGATTTTATTTTATCAAGGCAAAATTTTATGTTTCTTATTTACTTCTGCCGGACCATTTTAAATGAGGTGGTAAGGATTCTCCTATCTAGGTGCTTAGAGTAGGTGCCCGCACGGCCCAATAGTTGGGTCGTGTTTGTTTGGTATTAGATCCTAGGTTACCGTTCTCCCTGTACAAGAGCAAATATGGAATAGAGTCCTGCGAATTGGTGTATTGACGTTCACATCTAATCTTTGGGAAGCTATGAAATATTCTTAGAAATTATCTCTCTTTCACTCCTTTTGTATCGTTTGTTGCTTGTATGGGTTGAGTTCAATTAATATCTTTCTATTCTAATTGGTATCTGAATAAGGTAAAAGGATGTCGTTTAACTCTGGCTGAAATAACGCAAGCAAGGGAAATTAGAATCGGGAAGGTTCCAATTAGTATCTGGCCTTAGAGGCTATGTAAAGGCATGGATGAATTGGCTAACATTCATCCATGAGATAAATAAAGGATTAAAAAAGGGTTTGTTCAGTTATGAAACTTGAGATTGGTGCTTAGGTGTAATTATGCTGCTTGAATGACTACGAATATGTGAAATGTGATTGTTTGTATTACTGTGAATATTGTGATCAAGGAAAGGTCATAACTTGGTTATGTGTGATTGATTTAGTAATTAATTGCTATGTGGTTTAACTGAAAATTTTGTGCTAAATTTTGGGCATAGACTTACTGTTGGTAAATATGGTAAGGGGATATAATGATTTATGACTGTAGAGAAACTCCAGTTTTCTTGAGGGAGTGGGATTATTAAATATATTCTTGAACATTCATATCCCTATTATTGATCATGATAATACCTTATGTTACTTCTCATTGAGTGGTGGTGATGTGCTTGTTATAACATTGGTTAGGGTGTAAATGTCCGGGTAGAGTTCTCCCTAAGATGAGAGTTGACAAAAAATCTTAAACTAGGATAGGTTCCAATAAAATTTTTGTGTTGTGTGGTTTAGAGATACTTGGTGTCTCAGGATATAGTGTTTGATGAAATTAAGGTGATATTATGATGTGTGAGGGACATAGTATCCCATAGAAACTTTTCAAATGGAGTTAGTAAAACTCTGTATATAGCATTTAACATAAAGGAGTTAGTCCAGAATGTCAAAATCTGAGTATTGTGTTGTAAAATTGGCCAAAAGTGAGACTGCCTGGAGTTACTGCCTCGCCTATGTCGCTATAGCAGGAGGTAGTTTTCTCTCGCGATGCCGCTATAGCGGGAATTTTTCCGCTATAGCGAGGCCGCCATGGCGGGAAATTAGTCACTATAGCGGGATTCAATTCCTCATAGCATGAAAGGTTTATTTTTGTTCATTATGTTTGGAATCTTTTCTTTCTGGTATATTGATGAAGCCCTAGATTACTTGAGCACTCAGGAAAAGGGTTGCTCTACATAGTTTTGTGTGCCTCAAAAGAAGGGAAATTCCTTGATCAAGTGGAGTAGTAATAATATCGGCATGGGTTCTTGATACATCGAGGGAAACTAAATTTTAGTGCTTCCCGTAAAGCAAAAATTGCATTATCATAATAAGGGTGTTAAGGTATAAAATTCTAGCCCGCTCTTTTCATTCCGTAATAGTGATTGTTCGGAGATGAATGATGGATAAATTGGTATCTGTTATGATGACCTATTCTGTCGTTACTGAAAATATCTGTGGTAAAGCTATACAAATCTCATTCATGATAAGGTTAGAATCAATTCCATGGTATGTGAGTGAATTAGTTATGAATTAAGGTCATACAGTGCCCCTAGCACAAAGTTAAGTTGAAAGTGCCCTTACCGATTTAGTTTCGGGATAAGTTTAATCTAAGATCAACTTCAAATGAGCACTCCTCCTAGAATATAAGGAGTTATGAGTCCCAATATCCACCATATTAAATATCTCTGAGTCTTCTTTCCAATGCCACCGACCGTTTGTTAATCTGCTTCCCGAGTAAAAAGTTATGACCATTTTACTAAAGTTTGTCTGTGCTGAAAAGTTATGGCCGCTGTAGCGGGTTCAAGTCTCTATAGCGAGAATGTTTCCGCTATAGTGGGATAACGGCAGTTTATAAGCTGATTTTAACGGGTTTTGGTCCATAAACTCTAAAATCTCATTCCTAAGCTCTAAAAAGGTGATTTGCTCATGGTTGGGGTGGAAATCCTTCGTTGAGTTAAGTTTTTTTTCTCCCTTTTAACATTGATTAATCCGTTCTTCTTCTAGAATCATTAGAATGGAGAAATTATGGTGAAAATCTTGTGGCTTAGAACCCTAGGTTCATGAAGTTATGGGGAAAACCTATGGGTATGAGTATTTTCACCTAGAACTGCTTTTAGATTGTAAATTAACTCTTCCTAGTATGAAATTGTGGTTCAAAGGCATGAACTTTGATAGTTGGGAATCTTGAGTTCAATAAAAGTGGGACCTTTAGCTTCAAAAACTCCATTCATGGAGTTGGGTTGAGTTTGATAGAACTAAATTGATGATTAATTGACCCTTAGGTAATTTTATAGTTCGTAGATAAGGGTAGAACTAGTGGGTTTGAATTCAAAAGTATTTGTTTGAAGAGTATTTTATTAATTACTTTTATAATTGTCATTATTAGATGATTTAGCTTTTGAAAACGTGAAGAAAAAAGAAGATCATCAGCGACACAACTTACTTGTTGTAGTAGCTTGGCGCCCAGGTAGGCTAGGTTCAAATGAGTAGTACAGACATGCTTTTGATTTCATAATATCTTGTAAATTGATGGGAGATTTCATATTTAGGCCTTCAAACGTATTGGTTGTCATGTTGTTTAGTGTAGAATTTACTGTTATAAGTAAGGTTGACCCTGTACTGGATTGATGTGTTAATATTAGGGTTGTTAATCTGTGGATAATCGTATTAGGGGTGGGTTCTCGGAATTAGGGATGATTGATTGTAAAGGGGTTGCTAGGTCATAGCGGATTCCCCAAATTGGTAAATTGGGTGGAAAATTATGTTGTGGTAATGATAAAGTTTTCCTAATTAAGTGTTACCCTATGATTGTTCACCCCTGGATAATTGGCTAATGGGACAAGGTCTTGAACCTAGGAATAACTTGAATATAGGGGTTGCTAAATAATAGCGAAATCCCTGGCCTTAGTTTTTATAGAAAGGGTACGGGAGCAAGGAATGAAACTATGTTGTTGAATTAAAGTTAGATTTCATTGGGCTGAATATGTACCTCAAAATAAGTATTTGAATCTAAGGGATATGGCTTGATATGCTTACTTGTTTTAGCCAGGGGTTGGTCTTCAGACATGCTGTATTTGATGAACTCAATGAATCATATCTTCTTGTGATTGGTGTGTTAAAGAAAGGTTGTTGTTTACATAAATGAATAACTCAAGTTGACCAAGGGTTAGATGGTTATCTTTTATTGTAAATACATGGTTAAGGAAGGTAAAGGTTAAATCATATCCTAAGGTGTTAATCACATATAATGAGGTTATGTTAAAGGCTTCTTGGTTGTACAAGTATGACTTCTTATTTCTCACTGTGGTTGTGATTGCTGTGATATTTGTTATTATTGTGGGACGTACCAGTATTTGGGCATTCTCACGGGATTGATTAATGTTATTCATTGGTTGGCTCGGGTACCATGCCTGAGATAGTTCTATGATTCATTGCATGGTTGACTCGGGTACCACGCCTAGCACAACTTCATTGTAAGGTCAGCTCGGGTACCACACCTTGTACAGATTCATTGCATGGTTGGCTCGGGTACCACACCTGGTACAATATTATTCATGGTTATTTTAGGTACCACTCCTAGTACAAGGTTGAATTGATATTCATTGCATGTTGGTTCCTTGAGTGAACCGGGCTTATATGTTATTGTTGTTTATTACATGTTGGTTTCTTGAGTGAGCCGAGCTTATCTGTTATTGATGTTCATTACATGTTGGTTTCTTGAGTGAACCGGGCTTATCTGTTATTGATGTTCATCACATGTTGGTTCCTTGAGTGAACTGGGTTTATCTATTATTGATGTTCATTACGTGTTGGTTCCCTTAGAGGGCCGAGATTTATTGTTACTGGATATATATATATATGTCCTTGAGTGCCCAGGTGGTGTATTTATGTGATAGGGTAGTTTCTTTTGTAAACCGAGGTTGCATGTTAGATGTCATAGATGATGTTCTAGGGATCCTTGGGTGGTCCGAGTTACTTGCAAGTTGTGACATAATTATATATGGTCTGGTTACTTGCATAGTTGGGTATGGCTTATATAGTTGTTGAGTTTGGTTGTTGACTGGGGGTCTTATTGGTAGTCATGTAGGCTTGGCAGATTCATGTTGTATGGTAATATTCTGTTAATGTTGTACATTCGTCATTCCTATTTTGTCAATGAGTGATAGGCCGACTAGTGGTGATGTCTAGGCTTGTTGGTCACAGGACTAGGGGTAGTGAGGCGTATTGCTTGGTGGGTCCAAGATGGGTGAGCTTGGAGGGACTAAGGTTCCTAGGGAGTCAGGTTTGACTGGGTTTGTGAAACAAGACTAGTATTCTATAAGTGCCTAAGCCCATGAGATGTCAAAAGTAAGGAACCTCGGGGGTTGAATACGCAGAACTCACAGGTAATCTATTGTTTGGCTAAGGGCTAAGGGTCAAGATGGTTGACTTAGGATATTAAATTGAGTGCCAGACCTACTAAAAGTAATAGTTAGTAATTTGATTACGGGATTGAAACTGACAAGGTATTTCTAGTGTCTGGAAAGATGGGTAGGCTTGGGGAGTCTTAGTGTTATAAGGGGTCAGGTTATGATCGGGATACAAGGATAGAATGCTTGCTAATAGTGGAGTTGGCAGCGAAATGAGGTAGGGAGGTTTGGGAAAGAATGTATAAGGTCCATGGATGATTTACCTGGGTAGTAAGGGTTGTTGATAAAGGACCTAGACCGTATAACTTCCAAGTTGTATGTTTTCTTCAGATTATTTATATGATATAATGTGGTGGATTCGGGCGACCGATGATGCCTACAAGTACTAGTTATTTGTACTGAAACTACTCTTGCATTACCTTTTTGGGTATAGTTTGGTTGCAGGATCCAGTAGATGTTTCAGGCATGACGCGGTAAAGATCTCCAACAACTTCTGTTATTTGTTCCTACAGTAGAAGTTGTGTCTTGATTTTGTAATCCCTCTTAGCAGCTCTTGTACATGTTTAGACTAGTTCCTAGGGAAAGGTTCAGTTGTATCTTTAAAAGATTTTATTATATTCAAGTTTTTTAGACTGGTTTTATTTTATCAAGGCAAAATTTTATGTTTCTTATTTACTTACGCAAGCCCATTTTAAATAGGGTGGTAAGGATTCTCCTATTTAGGTGCTTATCGTAGGTGCCGGCATGACCTGGTAGTTAGGTCATGACAATTTGGTATCAGAGCCAAGGTTATCGGTCTCCCAGTACAAGATAAATATGGAATAGAGTCTTGCAGATTGGTGTGTTGACATCCACATCTAATCTTCGAGAAGCTATGAAACATTATAGGAAATTGTCTTCCTCCTTTCACTCTTTTCGTGCGGTCTGTTGCTTACTTGTATGGATTGAGTTCAATAGGTATCTCTTGATTACAATTGGTATCTCAACGAGGTAAAAGGATGTCATTTGACTTCGGCTGAAATGGCGTAAACAAGGAAATTGGAATTGGGAAGGTTCCAATTGGTATGTGGACTTAGAGGCTATGTAAAGGCATGGATGAATCAGCCAACGATCATCCATGAGATGAATAAAGGATAATAAAAAGGACTTGTTCAGTGATGAAACTTGAGATTGGTGCTTATATGTAATTATGCTGCTTGAATGACTGTGAACATGTGAAATGTGATTGTTTGAATTACTGTGAATATTGTGGTCAAGGAAAGGTCATAACTTGGTTATGTGTGATTGGTTTAGAGATTATTTTCTATGTGGTTTAGCTGGAAAAGAATTAGCTAAATTTTGGTCATGAACTTATCGTTGGTAAAAATGGTAAGGGGACGTAATGATTTATGAATGTGGAGAAACTCCAGTTTCAGGACAGTTGAGATTTGGTTGGGAACCATGGGAAAAAGGGTTATTATTGTATAATAGAAGAAAATTATTGTTATTAATGGTTTCTTAGTGTGATTCATAACTGAGTTTTTTAAATAATATGATGCTAAGTTCTTGTTTATGCATTGCTGGGTTCGGTCTTGGGATTATGTTAAAGGCCATATTGTGATTTCATGTGTTACTAATGTTTAGTTAATGAGAAAACCGTGAGATTATGGTGTGACCAAGTTTTCAGGTATTTGTGAAATTATGATTGTCTATTGGTGGGAATAGTTACCCATATAGTACTTGGCAAAATGACATATAATTGGCTTATTATTGTTTGACATTGTTCATAGGCTTATTTTTGAGAAGGAGTATTGGCTAATAGTAGCTGTTGAGAAGGGTATAGTTGAATTGTGGAGATTTTGAAATAAGTTGACTTGTTTATGATTGATGATCCTTAGTGGTAGGGTTGGTTGAGGGAGTGGGGTTATTAAATGAATTCTGGAATATTCATATCCCTCGTGTTGATCATGATAATACCTTGTGTTACTGCTCATTGAGTGGTGGTGATGTGCTCGTTATAGCATTGGTTAGGGTGTAAGTGCCCGGGAAGAGTTCTCCCTAGGATGATGGGTTCCAATGAAATTTTTGTGTTGTGTGGTTTAGAGATACTTGGTATCTTGGGGTGTAGTGTTTGATGAAATTAAGGTGATATTATGATATGTGAGGGACATAGTATCCCATAGAAACTTTCAAAATGGAGTTTGGGTTAGTATAACTCCGGATATAACGTTTAACATAACGGGGTTACTCTAGAATGTCAAAATTTGAGTATTCTCTTGTAAAATTTGCCAAATGTGGAGATGCCTGGAGTTACTGCCTCACCTATGTCGCTATAGCAGGAGGCAGGCCGCTACCGCAGTGCCGCTATAGCGGGAATATACCCGCTATAGCTAGGCTGCCATAGCGGGAAATGGGTCGCTATAGCAGGATTCAGTTCCTCGTAACACGAAAGGTTTATTATTGTCTGTTATGTTTGAAATATTTTCTTTCTGGTATATTAACGAGGCCTCGAATTACTTGGGTGCTCGGGAAAAGGGTTGCTCTATATAGTTTTATGCGCCTCAAAAGAAGGTAAATTCCTTGATGAAGCGGAGTAGTAATAATTTTGACTTCGGTTCTTGATACATCGAGGGGAACGAAATTTTGGTGGTTCGCATAAGGCAAAAATTGCGTTGTCATAATAAGGGTGTTAAAATTCAAAATTTTAGCCCGCTCCTTTCTTTTCGTAATAGTGATTGTTTGGGGATGAACAATTGGTAAATTAGTATTTGTTGTAACGACCTGTTCCATCGTTACTGAAAATATCTATGGTAAAGGTATACAAATCTCATTCATCATAAGGTTTGGATCAATTCCTTGGTATGTGAGTGCATTAGTAATGAATTAAGGTCATACAATGCCCCTAGCACAAAGTTAAGTTAAAAGTGCCCTTACCGATTAAGTTTCGGGCTAAGTTTAAACTAAGATCAACTTCAAACAAGAACCCCTCCTAGAATATAAGGATTTATAGGTACCAATACCCACCAAATTAAAAATCTCTGAGTCTTTTGTCCAACGCACCAATCAATCATTAATCCGCTTCCCGAGTAAAAAGTTATGACCATTTTACTGAAGACTGTCTATGATAAAAAGTTGTGGCCACTGTAGCGGGTTTAAGTCTATATAGCGGGGCCGCTATAGCGGGAGTTTTCCCTCTATAGCAGGATAACAACAGTTTATAAGCTAATTTTGATGGGTTTCAGTTCATAATCTCCAAAATTTCATTCCTAAGATCAGAGAGGCGATTTGCTCATGGTTGGGGTGGAAATTCTTATTTTAGGTAAGTTTTTTTTCTCCCTTTTAACATTGATTAATCTGTTCTTTTTCTATAATCATTTGCATGGGGAAATTACTGTGAAATTCTTGTGGCTTAGAACCCTAGGTTCATGAAGTTATGGGGAAAACCTATGTGTATGTGTATTTTCACCTAGAACTGCTTTTAGATTGTAAATTAACTCTTCCTAGTTTGAAATTGTGGTTCAAAGGCATGAACTTTGATAGTTGAGAATCTTGAGTTGGGACCTTTAGCTTCAAAAACGCCATTAATGGAGTTGGGTTGTAATGACCCTCCAGGTCATTTTTTGTCTTCCGTGCTTTTTTTGCATTCGAGCTTTCCCTCAGCGGTTGCATGTCATTTATGACTTGCCGAGACTGACGGTTCAATGCCTAGGCCGTTCGTTAGGTCGTTATGTCCATTTCCATGTTTTAGAACTTGAACTTAGGAAATTTGTGACTTCGGTCAACATTCTTGATAAACATGCTCGAAATTATATTCTGACAGTTCCATTAGCTCCGAAGTGGGGATTTTGGTCTAGTGGGACCCTTGGTCGAGATCTGGGAGCTTTTGGTTTGGTTTTGTCTTATTTTCTGTGTTTCCAGGTCAGTTTGGCCTGTGGGGTTGACTTTGGTCAACATTTGGAGAAGACGGCCTCGGATGGAAATTTCATCAGCGATGTTAGCTCTGGAATATTGACTTTGGGCTAGAGGGACCTTTGGTTTGGGTATCGAGGCTTCCAGACTTATTTTAAGGTATTGAGTTTCGAGTTGGTTATTAGGCATGGGTCCCACTTTTCATTAAAATGATCTTCGTTGGGAGTTTTGTCGATTCCGTTGAGTCTGGAATATTGTTTCTGGTAGAGTATCATGGTTGGTTTGTGTTCACAGGGTTCCGAATGAATCCCAAGGGCCTGTCAGGTGACATTTTAGCCTTGGAATTTTGCTGGTTGTGTGTTGCAGCCCAGTTTGGTCATCGCGGCCGCGAGGTGGCCATCACGTTCGCGATGGTCTAGCTTCTTGGATATCGCAATCGCATGCATTGCTCCTCGCGACCACGATGAAGCAGGCTGGGACCCGGTCCAGCTTGTTCTACGCGATCGCATGGCTGGACCGTCGCTTCCTCGTAATCGCATGGGGTCCCTCACGACCACGATGAAGGACCCCTGGCAGTTATTTAAGCTGCAACTTCGTTTTCTCCTCCACAATTATAAACTTTCTCCATTGATAAGCTCCTAAGCTGAGATTCCAAAGCTAGTTACTCATTTCTCTTGGTCTGGTAAGTCCCCTCTGATCCCTCTCCTCTTTTCCGTTGTATAATTCTCCTTAATTCCGTTAGTTTTCCTTTGGTAATTCTCTTGAACTAGTTCGACTTCAGGGCTGTTTTGGTCCCCAAAATGAGTCTCGTTTGCACTCAACTTTTAGGCATGGGTTACTTGACCCGTGTGAACGTAATTGTGATTTTTGTTTCAAGTTTTGTTGCACGGTCCCCGAGGGTCATTTTCCTGACCTGATTTCCAACCTGAATTTTTGTATAGTAATATGGGTGTCATTCTTCTCATCTTGACACTTGGATTATGTTTTAATAGCGTGGAAGCTTTCTGAGGCTGTTCGAAAGGGGAAGGCACACGAGTGACGGTTCGTATTTGCGGTTCTCCCCCGAGGTAGATTGCGGTTTACTTTTCTAAATTGAATTAGTTAGATTTTATATGGCATATGTTACTGGACTGTTAGATTGGACTGTAGATAGAAATAGGCTTAAATCCTATAACTTGTAATAAACTGGCCATTTCGGATCATAGATTAGGATTATTCATGTTACCCTTAGTCTAGGAGTGGCACCCACCCAACCCCCGGGTGAGCGAACCATCAATGACCCCGAACTTAACCGTTCTAACAGCTCAAAACCAGTGTGCAATAAAATAAACTAGTAATTCAATAACAATCTCAATACTATTATAAATAACCTGCGAAAAATCCTTCCCTAGGACCTGAAAGTCATCGTACCCAAACATTCTACCAAAATTGTCTAGAAAATATGGGGATGCAACCCCAAAATAAACAAAAGTCTAAGCCCGAAACAAGTAGGCTATAACTGAAATGAAGAGACCAAGGTAGCTCGATCGAAGCAGCTCATCCTTGATGTCTGGAAACATTGGGACTACAGGTGAGGTCGCGTGTCAGCCGCTGGAAGATTGCCTGTACTCACAAAAAGAAAAGCAAGTGCAGAGTCAGTACACAACCACCGTGTACTAGTAGGATCATCGGTCAGCTCCAATAAACATAATATGAACAGTAAACCATAACATAGTAAGGTACAAGAAACATGAAACAAGTTAGCAAGTACACTGATATTAAGTCCCCCCCTTAGCTTGTTAAACACAGAAATCAAAAGCTACCATTGACCCCACCCAAAATACGACATATACCCTTTTTCACAAAACCCAGACCCACAAGGATCCCCCTAACATCACCTAAGTGTTAGACATGCAATCTCAGTCTACACTAAGACCAAACTCATATTTTAAGTAAAATCACCCGACCTCTCATGGACCATATGAATAATTCACATTTCAAGAATATAACCCGGTCCACTCACGAAACCATCGAAAGAAAATAATAATGCAATCAATGTGACCCGTACCAAGCATGGTACCCGAGCCAACCATTAGAAATTCCCATACCAGGCATGGTACCTGAACCAACCGTTAGTAATTGCCGTACCAGGCGTGGTACCCGAGCCAACCATTAGTATAGCCGTACCAGGCATGGTACCCAGCCAACTGAATGTCATAACAAGTCCAAATCAATCACAACCAATGAACAAACATACTTGTAAAACCAACAAGCAAACAAAGAAGTTCATTTCACAAGACTAATTTCCGGACAACTAGACATTCACAATTCATTCCCAAAACATGCAACTCATACACTACTACAAAATAATACGTGAACACATAATGCATATTAGAATCAAAAACCATAACCTACCTCAAAATATTCCAAGCTCTAATCAACCGGAGTTTTCCCATTCCCTGAAGTTCTTGCCGGTTCTTGGTCTAAAACAACACACAATAACCAAAACCAATCTTTATGGCCTACTAATTACCCGGATTATGCAAAATCCCAAACTCCAGGCCAACCATGATCATTCCACCCCTTTCCCAGGATTTCCCACCATTAATTCACCTATTTCTACCATTTTTCATGGATACATTTAGAGAATTAAGGTCACATGATCATAATCTAATGAAATTAATAACACCCAAGAACTTCTACACCCTAGAATCCCCTTTTTCCCTATTCTACCATCCTAGGTCATTCCAAACCTTTCCCCATTTCTAACCCTAGCAATTCTATAGCATAGGAAAGATAGTACGGAGTTTGGGGAGTAGAATTCTTACCTTTAGAACAAAAAATGGTGGAAAACTGATGAAAATCGCCCAAAATCGCCTTGCCCTTCCCCTAAAACCTCTTGATGAAAAGTTGACTATTTTGGGGAAGTTTCTGCATTAAATCCCATCATGTTCTGCTATAGCAGTCCGCTCCTCTATAGCGGTACCACCGTAGTGGAGTCCACTACTATGGCGGAGGCTGACCGACGTTGACTTCCACTATAGTGGTAATTTCTCCGCTATAGCGGAGGTCGCTATGGCGGTGTGTCAACCACTAGGGCAGTTGACATGGGATAGAAATTTGTAAATCCTCTCAAAAGGGTCCATTTTACAACACACTCATTTTCCTGACGTTTTGGAATAACCCCTTCACGTCAACCACGATATCAGGAGTTCTACTTACCCGAATTTGGTTATGAAAAGTCCCTCGAACTCCTTTACGTCTTAGCTACCCGGAAAACTAGCTCAAATTAAGACACTTTACACAATCCTTACCCAGATTGCCCTAGACCATACCTTGCTTCAAAACCAACTAAGACTAGCCTAGCCCAAAATTTTCAACTCCTAAACTCGGAAGTTTTTTGACTCAAAACTTGGCATGAAACATTTACCCATAACGATGAACTCGATCTTTATAACAGATACCAATTTACCCATTGTTCATCCCCGAACGATCAAATCCAAAAATACAGAAATAAAGAAAGGGAAGTGTAGTACCTGAATCCTCAAATAAGTGAGGGTACTTGTCCCGCATATCCTTCTCGGTTTCCCAAGTGGCTTCCTTCTTCCATTGAACCTTTACCATACTGATTATCTTTGTACTCAATTTCTGGACATCCCAATCAAGAATCACAATCGGTTCATTTTCATAACGCAGGTCCTTGTCAAATAACATCTTATCCCACTTGATGATGTAGTCCTCATCCCCATGGTATCGCTTTAGCATGGATACATAGAATACTATATGGACACCCGACAAACTAGGCGATAGTGCTAAAATGTAAGCTACTGGCCCTACAATCTCAAGAACTTTGAATGGTCCGATGAATTGAGGGTTGAGCTTACCCTTCTTAATAAAACACATAACTCCCTTCATTAGTGACACTTTTAATAGAACTTGTTCACCAATATGAAAATCCATTTCCCTTACCTTGCGATCTGCATATTCTTTCTGCCTGCTTTGGGCCGCTAACAACTTGGTCTGAATGCCTCTTACCTTTTCTTGTACTTTCCTCACCAAGTCCATGCCCAAAGGATTTACATCGCCCTCCTCAAACCACCCTATAGGTGACCTACAACTTCTCTCATACAGTGCCTCAAACGGTGCCATGTTGATACTAGAGTGGTAGCTATTGTTGTATGAAAACTCACACAATGATAGAAACTGGTCCCAAAGGCCCCTAAAGTCAATCACACATGCTCTCAGCATGTCCTCCAATACTTGGATCGTCCTCTCCGACTGACCATCAGTCTGAGGATGGAAGGTTGTACTGAAGCTGAGTTGAGTGCCCAACTCTTCAAGTAACTTACCCTAAAACTTAGAGGTAAACTGCGTACCCCTGTCTGAAATGATGGACAGTGGTACCCCGTGCAATCTCACGATCTCCTTCACATAGATCTTGGCCAAATACTGTGAATTGTAGTCCACCCTAACCAAAATAAAATGAGCTAACTTGGTCAACCTGTCCACAATGACCCAAATGGAGTCATACTTTCCCAAAGTTTTGGGAAGACCCACCACGAAGTCCATGGTTATCCTTTCCCACTTCCACTGTGGAATGAACATACTCTGAAGTAGTCCTACAGGTCTTTTGTGCTTGTACTTTACCTGCTGGGAATTCTGACATTAGGACATAAAATTAGCTATGTCCCTTTTCATCCCGGGCCACCAGTAAAGCTGCCTCAAATCCCTATACATCTTGGTTACACCCGGATGAATTGAATACCGCGAGCTATGAACCTCTACCAACACTTTCTGAATAATGTCATCAACTCAAGGGACACAGATCCTCCTTTTGAAATTCAATACCCCGCTAGAATCCAATATGGCATCCCCAGACTCTCCAGATATTACCTTGCTTCGAAGCCTGCTCAACTGTGAATCCTGAAACTGTTTGGCCTTTATATCCTCTATGAAGGTGGATTTGACCTCAACACTAGCCAACACTCCACCCCATTCTGAGATACCCAGGTGTATGGACTTGGATTCCAATGCCTGAATCTCCCTTGTCAATGGTCGTTTGGACACCCCTAAACAAGTCAAACTGCCCATGCTAACTGCCTTCCAGCTGCGTCTGCCACCACATTAGCCATACCCGAATGATACTGAATGGTCACATCATAGTCCTTTAACAACTCCATCCACCTTCTCTACTTCAGATTCAAGTCCTTCTGAGTAAAGACATGCTGCAGACTGCGGTGATCAGTGAACACCTCACACTTGACACCATAGAGATAGTGTCTCCAAATCTTGAGTGCAAACACCACCGCTTCCAACTCTAAGTCATGGGTTGGGTAATTCTACTCATGAACTTTCAACTGCCTGGACGCGTAGGCTATCACATTCCTATCCAGCATCAACACAACACCCAAACCCGAATGTTAAGCATCACAATAAACAATAAAATCCTTACCTTTCACTGGCAAAGAAAGGATGGGAGCCGTGGTAAGGAGTGTCTTGAGCTTTTGAAAGCTCTCCTCACACTTGTCTGACCACACAAACGGTACCTCCTTCTGAGTCAATCTTGTAAACTGAGTAGCAATAGATGCAAAGTCCTTGACAAATCTATGTTAGTAACCTGCAAGTCCCACAAAACTCCTTACCTTAGACACAGAGCCAGGCCGGCCCTAATTTTTTACTGCCTCAATCTTCTGAGGATCCACCATCACCCCCTTTTCTGACACTACATGCCCCAATAATGCGACTAAAGTCAACCAAAATTCACACTTGGAGAACTTCGCATAAAGTTTTTGGTGCCTCAATATGTCCAACACAATACAGAGATGTTCAACATGCTCTTCCCTACTCTTGGAGTAGATCAAAATATCATCAATAAAAACAATGATGAACGAGTCCAAATAAGATTTAAACACCCCATTCATTAAACTCATGAATGTCGTTGGCACATTAGTCAACCCAAACTACATCACTAAGAACTCGTAATGCCCATACCGAGTCTGAAAAGTAGTCTTAGGAATGTCCTTGGGCCTAATATTCAACTGATGATACCCTGACCTCAAGTCAATTTTTGAGAACATAGATGCACCTTGTAACTGGTCAAACAAATCATCTATACGGCGTAAAGGGTACTTATTTTGTATGGTCACCTTATTCAACTGCCTATAATCTATGCACATCTGCATACTACCATCCTTTTTCTTCACAAACAAGACCGGAGCACCCCAAGGTGAAGCACAGGGACGGATAAATCCCTTATCTAGGAGTTTCTAAAGTTGAGTCTTAAGTTCCCTTAACTTTGCTGGAGCCATACTATATGGAGGAATGTAAATTGGGCGAGTGTGCGGCTCTAAGTCAATACAAAAATCAATATCCCTGTCCAGAGGCATACCAGGAAAATCCACCGAAAACACCTCCTGAAACTCTGAAATAACCGGAACTGACTCAATAGATGGGGACTCCACACTATCATCCCAGAGATGATCCAAAAAGGTTAAACACCCTCTCCCCACTACTTCCTAGACCGAATAAAAGATATGATCTTAACCGGCTTAGGCCTGTACACACCTTTCCACTCTAGCCTATCCTTACTCGAAATCTCTAGAGCCACAGTCTTGGTGTTACAATTCAATACAACATGATAAGGGGATAACCAGGCCATGCCCAAAATGATATCAAAGTCTACCATATCCAGAATTATCAAGTTTACCTAAGTTTGCAACCCCACAAAAATTACAGAGCAAGCACGATAAACATGAGTCACAATCACAGACTCTCCAATCGGGGTGAAAACATGGATAGGGGAATCAAGGATATCACAAATCAAGTCCAGACCCATAGAAAAATTCACAGACACATAAAATTAAGTAGAACCTGGGTCAAAAAGTATCAAAGCCATCCTATCACAGATAAGAATTATACATGTGATCACTGCATCTGATGCCTCCACCTCAGACCTCCTTGGAAAAGCATAACACTGAGCCCGGTCATCAATCCGAGCTACTTCCTTGGATGGTTACTCCATACCCCTGCCCGCGCCGCCATTCCCCTGTCTCCTCGGCCTCCCTGGAAGTTATCTCGCCCACCCTGTGGACGACCTCTAGCATGGCCACCTCTACCTACCGGGACCATAGCCTTAGACTACTGCTGAGCCTGATTACCAGTCTATCTGTGAGGGCACTCCCTCTTAAAGTGGATCAGATCACCACAATATAAATAACCACGATCAAGCGAAAGTCTGCTGGTAGATGTGTAAGAAGCTCCCTGGCCCCGAAGAGCTAAAAATTGCTGATTAGCTCCCGAATGACCACCTATAGCAGCTGGCAAAGCTGACTGAATAGGACAAGCACAGTACACTTATTGATTGTGACCCATGGACTGCGAGCCACTGAAGTTTCCATCATTTTGGGGCCTCTTGGATAACACTTTAGCCTGCCGAATCTGCTTGACCCCTTCTAACTTCTTAACATAATAAATTACCTTATTGAAGCCCTTCCCTGCTGAAGTCATGTGCATAGATAACACTTGTAAGTCCGTGTTCAATCCCTTCACAAATAACCGAATTTGCTCCTCCTCAGAACCCAACAACTGTGTAGCAAAATGAGACAAGGCATGAAACTTTGCCTCAAAAGTAGAGACCGATATGTTACCCTGCTCCAGAGATAGGAACTCATCCTTCTTGCGATCTCTCAAAGTACGAGGCATATACTTCTCTAAGAAGAGAGCTTGGAACTGCTCCCAAGTCAGTGGAGGCAAAGCAGATGACCGACATTCCACATGAGACCTCCACCACTGCTTAGCTTGTAACTGAAAAGTGACAAATTCCACCCCTTGATGTTGCACAATGCCCAGCTTGTGCAACCTCTCATAACAGTACAATATGAACTCATAAGCTTCTTCCTTATCAGTACCCTGAAACGTAGGAGGTTTTAGCTTGAGAAACTTAATCAGTATCTCATGCTCATTCCCTGTCATTACCGGACCTAGCATTGGTCTGAAAAATTCATTTGTGCCCGATGTCGCATCCATTCTAAGAGCTGTAGTAGCCGCTGGCTGTGTACCGAGAACCTGATCTGCAGTCCCCGTGGAATTGGATCCATCACCAACCAGCCCACTCAGGAAGGACCACACTTGTTGAAATGCTTTGGGTGTGATAGGGGAAGTCCTGCACCTCCAGCCGGTGCTGCCTCTACCTGCTCTACACCCTCCTCAACAACGACCTTGACTTCCTCTTCAACTTGATCCTGGGGTGGGGGAGGGGTCACCTCACGTGCTCCTGTAGCTGCTTGAGCTCCTCCCCTGGTGGGAGTTGCTCTACCTCAGCCCTTGCCCCTGTCCCTTCCTCTACCTCAGACACCTGGGCCTGCTACTGGGACCGCTGGTCTTGATCCATCGTTCCTTGTGTTAACCATCTGCGGACAGAAGAGTGAACGAAGTTAGATACCAATTTTTATCACCAGATACCAATTGGAATCAAGTTATAACACAAAGGAAGAAAGAAGAGATAGTTTTCCTAAAGTCCTATAGCCTCTCGAAAAAAAGTATGGACGTCTCTGCAATGTTTTGCAAGACTCTAATAGACCTGTTTTGGTACGATAAGATCAACGAACCTAGGGCTCTGATACCATCTTTGTCATGACCCAGACCGCCGTGAGTGGCACCCATCCAACCCTCGGGTGAGTGAACCATCAACGACCCCAAACTTAACCATTCTAACAGCTCAAAACCAGTGTGCAAGAAAATAAACTATCAATTTAATAACAATCTCAATACTATTATAAATAACCTACGAAAAATCCCTCCCTAGAACCTGAAAGTCATCGTACCAAAATATTATACCAAAATTGTCTAGAAAATATAGGGATACAACCCCAAAATAAACAAGAGTCTAAGCCCGAAATAAGTAGGCTATAACTGAAATAAAGAGACCATGGTAGCTCGATCGAAGCAGGTCATCCTTGACATCTGGAAATATTGGGACTACAGGTGAGGTCGCGTGTCAGCCACTAGAAGATTGCCTGTACTCACAAAAAGAAAAGCAAGTGCAGAGTCAGTACAGAACCACTGTGTACTGGTAGGATCATTGGCTAACTCTAATAAACATAATATGAACAGTAAACTATAACATAGTAAGGTACAGGAAACATGTACCAAGTCAGCAAGTACCCAGATATTAAGTCCCTTCCTTAGCCTGGTAAACACAGAAATCAAAACCAACCATTGAACCCACCCAAAACACGACTGACCGATGTACGGAGTTCGAGGAGTAGAATTCTTGGTTGGAGTTCGGAGTTCGAACGCTATAAAATTACGCGACTTATAGTCTACTCACATGTAGTTCGAACTCCGTACTCACCTGTAGTCTACTCCCCAAACTCTGTAATTTCCCCAAGTCTACTCCTAGAAATTTTATAGCGTAGGAAAGATAGACGGAGTTCATAGAGTAGAATTCTTACCTTTAGGATGAAAAATAGTGAAAAACTGATAAAAATCGCCCAAAATTGCTTTGCCCTTCTCCCAAAATGTCTTGATTAAAAACTGACTATTTTGGGGAAATTTCTACATTAAATCCTATCATGCTCTACTATAGCGATCCACTCCGCTATAGCGGTACCTCCATAGCAGAGTCCACTGCTATGGCGGAGACTGACTGATGTTGACTTCAGCTATAGCGGTAATTTCTCTGCTATAGCGGAGGTTGCTATGGCAGTGTGTCAACCACTAGGGCGGTTGACATGGGACCTAAAGTCATAAATCAATTCTCAAAAGGGTTTATTTTACAACAGACTCATTTTCCTGACATTCCGGAACAACCCTTTTACATCAACCACGATATCGGGAGTTCTACTTACCCGAATTTGGTCCCGAAAAGTCCCCCGGACTCCTTTATGTCTTATCTAACCGAAAAACTAGCTCACACCAATACACTTTACCCAATCCTTACCCAAATTTCCCTAGACCATACCTCGCTTCAAAATTGGCTGAGACTAGTCTAGCCCAGAATTTTCAACTCCCAAACCCGAAAGTTTTCTGACTAAAAGCTTGGCATGAAACATTTACCTATAATGATGAACTCGGTCATTACATTTGCCCGATTTTGCCTTGTTATGTGCTACATTCTCTGAACGTTGAAATTTACATGCTCATACTGCATTCTCATGTCTGTCGGTACAGAAAAGGGTGATTTTTGAGGTTTGGGTTCCAAACTTAAGATTTACTATGGTTTCTGTGATTTTCGGACCTTAAAGGAATTATTTTGGGTTTTACTATTAGTTTTGGAAAGGAAAGGAAAAATACTACTTTATGCCGGTCCGAGTGGTATTCCCGGGCCATTTCTCCTTTTTCACTTATATATATATATAATCCAATGCAGTATTTCAGACCCTCAATACATTATTCTAGGTTTTTACTTCCTATTTACATATATACATATATATGCATAGTCTAATGCGGTATTTCGAGCCCCTGATGCGGTATTTTGAGTTTATACTATTATGCACTCATGCATCACGATATCTTTCATCGCATCACATTGGCTTGAGTGTATTTGGATTGATGGTTGTCTAGTTTGACTTGTTATTATTTCCTTCTTGTTGGTTTGGTTAGTCCTTTTTCAGTTTTATAACTAGATTTAGGTGGATCCCTGTATTTAGCTTACTTTACTATAATTTATATTATATATTATCTTTCTACGCTTAGTTGGCCTATGATGCTTACTGGGTACCCATTGTTTTGGTACTCATACTACACTCTGCATCTTTTTCTGATGCAGCACCTAGTACGAGCCACCCCCATTGATCCTCCTGTCATTCGAGGCCTGTTGCAGTTCAGATCGTGGTGAACTACCGGCATTTTGGAGACTTAACATGCTTTCCATCTATCATTTCTATCTATATTTGTATTTTTGATAGACAGAGTCTTTTGTATAGTTACTCTATACTTTAGATGCTCTTGTACCGGTGACACCAGGTTCGGGTTGGTTCCTTTGTATGTTTTGTCTTCTTGGTCACTTTAGTGCCATTTTTATATATTTAGTACAGTTGGTATGTATATATGCTATTGGCCCTATCTCCCTTATATTTATATCTTTCACTTTCTTTATATAAACTGCTTTATTTATCTTCCATTTGGTTTGGGTTGGCTTACCTACTGGGAGGGGGGGTTATGTAGGCACCATCATGGCCCAGGTTTGGGTCGTGACATGGGTTGAGTTTGAATGAACTAAATTGGTGATTAATTGACCCTTGGGTAATTTTGTAGTTCGTAGATAAGGGTAGAACTAGTGGGTTTGAATTCTGAAGTATTTATTTGAATAATAGTTTATTAATTACTCTTATAATTGTCATTATTAGATGATTTAGACTTTGGAAACGTGAAGAAAAAGAAAGATCATCAGTGGCATAACTTACTTATTGTAGCAGCTTAGCGTCGAGGAAGGCTAGGTTTAACTGAGTAGTATAGACCTGCTTTTGATTTCGTAATATCTTGTAGATTAACGAGAGATTTCATGCTTAGGCCTCTGGGCATGGAGTCTAGATGGCTGAAACGTATTGGTTATCGTGTTGTTTGGGGTGGAATTTATTGTTATAAGTAATGTTGACCCTTATTAGGGTTGTTAATCTTTGGATAATTATATTAGGGTTGGGTTCTTGGAATTAGGGATGATTGATTGTAAAGGGTTTGCTAGGTCATAGCGGATTCCCTGGGTTGGTAAATTGGGTAGGAAATTATTGTAGTAGTAATGATAAAGTCTTCCTAATTAAGTGTTACCCTATGATTGTTCACCCCTGGATAATTGGCTAATGGGACAGGGTCTTGAACCTAGGAATAACTTGAATGTAGGGGTTGCTAGATAATAATGGAATCCCCGGCCTTTGCTTTTATAGTAAGGGTACGGGAGCAAGGAATGAAACAATGTTATTGAATTAAATTTAGATTTCATTAGGCTGAATGTGTACCTCAAAATGAGTATTTGAATCTAAGGGATATGGCTTGATATGCTTACTTATTTTAGCCGAGGGTTGGTCTTCAGATAGTTTGTATTTGATGAACTCAATGAATCATATCTTCGTGTGATTGGTGTGTCAAAGAAAGGTTGTTGTTTACATAAATTAATAACTCAAGATGACCAAGGGTTTGGTGGTTATCTATTGTTGTAAATACATGCTTAAGGAAGGTAAAGGTTAAATGATATCCTAAGTGTTAATCACATATAATGAGGTTATGTTAAAGGATTATTGACTGTACAAGTATGACTGCTTATTTCTCACTGTGGTTATGATTGTTGTGATATATGTTATTATTGTGGGATGTACCAGTATTTGGACATCTTCACGGGATTGGTTGATGTTATTCATTGGTTGTCTTGGGTACCACGCCAGGTACAGTTCTATGATTCATTATATGGTTGACTGGGGTACCACGCCTGGTACAACTTTATTGTATGGTTGGCTCGGGTACCATACTTGGTAAAGATTTATTGTATGGTTATCTCGGGTACCACGCTTGGTATAGTACTATTCATGGTTGGCTCGGGTACCATGCCTGGTACAAGGTTGCATTGATATTTATTAAATGTTGGTTTCTTGAGTGAACCGGGCTTATCTGTTATTGATGTTCATTACATGTTGGTTCCTTGAGTGAACCGGGCTTATCTATTATTGATGTTCATTACATGTTGGTTCCTTCAGTGAATCAGTCTTATTTATTTTTGATGTTCATCACATGTTAGTTCCTTGAGTGAACTAGGTTTATCTGTTATTGATGTTCATTATGTGTTGGTTCCCTGAGAGGGCCAAGATTTATTGTTATTGGATATATATATAGGTCCTTGAGTGGCCAGGTGGTGTGTTTATATGATAGGCTGATTTCTTCTATAAATCAGGGTTGCATGTTAGATGTCATAAATGATGTCCTAGGGATCCTTGGGTTGTCTGGGTTACTTGGAAGCTGTGACACAATTATATGTGGTCTGGTTACTTGCATAATTGGGCATCACTTATATAGTTGTTAAGTCTGGTTGTTGACTTGGGGTCTTTTTGGTAGTCATGTGTAACACCCAAAAATTCTAAGCTAAGACCCGAACCATTTCCATGAGTGTAATGATCATTTACCTAGTGTGGTGAGTGCTTTGGATGTGAATCATGTTCATAAGAAACTCCTAGAAGCAAGTTAAGTTGGAAGCACCCCAACAAAAGAAGTTTTCATGGAAGACTAAACAAGTGTCATATTTAAATGATCACATATCCTAGAATATGAATAGTTAAGTGGCATAGTACCTACTAAATTAAAGGCTTTTGAGTCTTCTTTCCAATGCCATCGACTGCGTATTAATCCGAGTTCGGAGTAAAAGGTTATGGGCATTTTACTGCAATACTGTCAGTGACCACAGACGGGATGACGAACCGTGATTCTGAACCACGGTCCATACTATGACTCATGAAAATAGACCTGCAACTTAGAATTTTCACCTTCAAAATGATGAGTTGGTCCACGACCCATACACCAAAACCAAGGTCTATAGTATGACCCGTGGTTTGTCAATTTTCAGCCTTGTTTTAAATGAAACTTCATCCTGTAACTTGTGGAATCACCTTCAGAGAACCCCAGAACTCAAGGATAGAACCACAACTCAGTTGACGGACCGTCATTCAGAACCACGGCCTGTTAACCAATCCATGGTTCGATATTCTGAGAATTTCAGCAGTTTTTAATTTAATTTCCCAGGGGTATTTCAGACCATTCCTTCTTCTTTTAGCTCTGACTATAAATAGTTGGAGGCTTATTTTATTAAGTAAAATACTACCAAACTATCAGTTTTCCTCATTCTTTCTCTCCAGTCTATTTCAAAGAAGAAAAGTGTGTTCTTCTTCAAAGTTCAGACCTAGGGTTCTTCTCCAAAATTTTCAACCTTCAAGATAGTTCAAGATTCTTCAACAACCAGATATGTGGGGATTCAATGAGGATCTCCTTTCACCCTCATGCCCAAAGTTCAGTTTTCAGTTATGATTTCTACAAGTTATGATTCTAGGGTTCTTACCTAAACAAGTGTTTTACTATGAAGTCGATCTCTGAGGATCCTACATGACTACTATTCTTGTTAGAACGATTTCTACATGAATTCCTGCAATTAGATTTCAAAACTCTAGATTTTAGAAGAAGTGAATTATAGCCTAATTTTACCCAACTATGCATATATTTACAGAACTGAATTCCTCATGATACTATGTGTTCCCCGTATATGTTTAAGTGATATTTCAAGAAGTTTTACGAATATTTTCTTAAATCCCTGAAATTTTGATGAAACAGACGTAGCCTGGATTTACAGCATCTTCAGTATTAATTAGCTATCTTTTCAAGAACTTAGCATGAAATTGTAGTATTTTCACATGAACTAACTTTTCATTGGGATACAGCCTAGTCTACTAGTACTCAGTTTTAAAGCATGAAATTACCAAGTTATCAGCCTACAGCTTTTCAGAAAAATAGAATGCTTTCATATTTAGTATTGTCTTTCATTCTCAGAACATCAGTATATTTGAGCTATCCAGTATTTTATTTGCATTCATTGCTTTATATTCAATTGGGAGTAGGCTTAGCACCAAGCGGATGAAGGGATGAAGGCTCAGTTGTCATATAGGCTGAGACCTTTAGTAGCAGTCCCTAAGTCTCAGAACTATCGTGCCACTGTAGGTATCAAAGAGGTCAGTTTTCAGATTAGGCTGGACACCCTTGTCCCTTGTGGACATCAATTTAGTAGATCCACGTCAGATTTGTTTGTACCCTTGGAAAGGTATGAACACCCTTACATCCATGGTTACAGGTTAGCCCCATAGTTAGCTCAGTTTGGCGTATGTCGGTTAATAGTAGCTCCCACAGTCCATATTCATTATTGCATGAATTTGTATTCAGTTATTCAGTTCAGTATTATACAGTTGCATGTTTATATACTTGTTCATTGAATCAACTTATACCTTTTAGCTTGCATTCAGTATTTTCAGCATGTTAAGCAGAAGGAACTCACCTAAGGATTTACATTAAACATGACTTTTAGCATGACTCTAAGGATTTACTTTAAACATGACTCATGACTTTTAGCTCAGTTGCACTATTTCATGATTTACAGACAAAATTCATCTTTCCAGTCTATCGGTGTCTCAAGTAATAGTTTTACTTATCTTAAAATATTATGATCTCACCGTTACAGTTCAGAAATGGGACTTACACCCTCTTCAATAAAAGGGCTTATGTTTTACAGTTTTGACTTATGTACTTCAGATGTTATACTTGGTCCAGTTTTCAGCCATGCTTTTAGTATACATGTTTTCTCATGATTCTAAAGTTAGTGCATTATCTCACATGCTCAGTACATTCAAAGTACTGATCGCGTAACTTCTTATATTGCATCTTTTTGATGAGGCAGGTTTCAGTGCTAGCTTCTAGGATCATGGTCAGACAGATCGCAGCTTCCAGCCAGTAGAGAATGAGTTCTCCTTTTTCCAGGAACTCCAGTCAGTTAGTAGTTATAGTGGTTATTTCAGTTGTTATACATTGATTAAATATAGTTGGAGATCATGTCCTGGCTAACCATAGTCAGTGTTAGTAGAATTTTCATAGAGAATCAGACAGTCAGTCAGTTAGTTGTATCAATTTTCAAATGCTATGGTATCTCAATTTATGAAAGTTTATTTTGTTTTAATATTTCTTTCAAGAACTTAGCATATTTCAGCTTCCGCATTATCTTTCAGTCTGTATCTCAGTAGTATGCTAGGCCATGAGTTAGATTAGGGTCACTTGTGACTCTAAGCACTATATTACATTCAGGATGTAGGCTCGGGGAATGAAAAACTTGGTATCAGAGCACAGAGTTCAAGTGTCCTAGGGTGTCTGTGAAGCCGTGTCTAGTAGAGTCTTGCTTATGGGTGTGTTGTGCACCATACTTATAATCAGGAGGCTACAAGGCATTTAGGAAATATTTCCCTTCGTTTATACTCTAGATCATGCAGTAAAGTTATTCCTTCAGAAACTTATGCAGATTTGTTCGTTAAACCAATTCCTCCAATCATGCCTCATCTTTGAGGTGGTGGGAATAGTAAAGTTTAGATTCCTATCAGGGAGATGCTCCCATATAGATCCATCAGAAAGTTAATAAACTGCAAAAGGGCTTGAAATGAGCCACTAGTGCGTAAGTCTACTTATTCAAAAGTAGGTATCCCTTACACTCGTGCAGTTGATCCTGTAGTAGAATGTGCTCTCAGACCCCCTCCCAGATGCTTTACTATGAATGGTGCCTTAGCCCAAGGGTATGGTTGTATGAGCTTTTGGGTAGCAAAATCACTCATCAGTTAGTGTGAATTGAGAAGTTATAGGCCATACATAGCAGAATGACCCCAAAACTAGATATACGAAATCAGAAGTATAGTAGCTATAAGATGAAGATGATGATGCCAGTTTTATAAAATTGACCTAGTAAGCTTGACATAATGTATGCAGAGAATTAAGTTTATTAATTTTCAATGAGTACGGTGGTGTAAGTAAGATGTATATATGACCCCTAGATGAATTGGTAAATTATGACTAAGTCATGAGATAAAGGAGAGGGACCTTAAGCATTAGAAAGGTAGATATGTACCCAGAGTAGTATGTTGTTGCATGACATTCAGGAGGTCATAGATAGATAATGTTGAGTCTCTTAGCATGGTTATAATCCAGTTGATTTTGGCTGATGTGAACTTAGAGATTTCATGCTAGTAGACAAATAAGCAAAGGTAAGATTGCTAAGTGTTAGAAGAAGTGGTTATATAGCCCAGTAAGAGTATGAGTCTTCTAGTGATAGCCTTAAGGGTAAAGAGGAAGCTAAGATATGCCTTAGAAGAAGACCTAGAAAGGGTTTAGCATCTTCATTTATAGCCTATCAGGGAGAGTTTAATGTCCAGGAATACAATGATACCCCAACCTTACAAGAGTTAGTTTATTATAGACTAGTTTGGGACAGAGATCTACAGACTTAGAGGGGTGACATTTAAGCTAAGGGGGATTTGATAGAATGAAGAACCAAGTAGAGTCTTGTGACTCAACCAATACAGAATTCTAGAAAGGGCTATGATGGGATATCGATCCATTCTTATTCTAGTGGATTTCCTAGCACTTTAGTCAAGGTGACACTATACTCAGACGTATTTATGTCATACTCATGGATAAGTTCATGCACTCCATACAAATTCATGTCTATACTCAGCTCTTAGAAAAAACAGAAATTGCTCCAGACAGCGATTCCAGTCTTACTCTATGATTCTATGAATTCCAGCTTTATGCCATGAGACTCGTTATACAAGTAAACTCATGTCTTATACTATGCTCAGTTTATGTACTCAGTTCAGTCCTCGAGATATGCCTTAATGGCTAGTGAAATCATGTTATGTCATGTATATTCTCATACCAGATTTCTTGAACAGTTTGAGCTTATGATTTCCTTACTCTAACCATGCTTCATATGTCCAGAATATGAGACACTTAGGCCTTTGCACTTGACTTCTTAGACCTCACCTTGAGTGGCTAGATCACGATAAGTATAAGTCAAGACTGATCAGTATTCCTTTATACGTGATGCTCATGCTCCCACTCTATTCCATCAGTGATCTTAGCTTATATCATCACAACTGTTAGTAGAGAAAGTTAAATAGTAGCCTATATGGGAAGTACTAGATTTTCCTCTTTCGGGTGTCCCTTTGTAGAAGTTCTTACAGTTATAGTTTCTAGGTATACTAGGGAAGAGGATAGAAGCCTCGTATAGTGCCAGCTTCAAACAAGCCATAAGATGATCATAATAATAGGCTTGAATGTCGTGATGAAATACATGTGGTCTTTTTCTTTGTAGGACTACTGACCCATTGATTAGAGTTCAAGGTTAGTTGATTTTTGTGATAAGAAAGAATATCATTCTTGGGAGATAACTCCAGATGCAAGAGATTTAGTCGAGATAGGCTTGAATATGGTGAAAGAAGGTAGTTAGGCTCAGACCTTAGCATCTATATGTGTACTGATGAGAATTTTAGTTGCAAATGGTAAGCGTGATATTCATAGAAGTTGGGGTAGTTATAAAGAGTGTTCCTAAGCTTAAAAGCTATTAACTGTATTGTTAAGGCAGGAATAGTCTTGTTGTTACTCCCTACACAGGGTGCTCATACCTTATGTATAGTCGCTTCAGATAGCAAGATAGTAGAATCCTCACATCAGATCAGTTCAGACCTGTCGATAATCATTCCTAAGGCCAGAAGGCCCTACGCTTAGTTCAGTCCAGGCTCGTGAGTTCAGTTTAGAAGAGAATAGTTTTATCGTACAGTTACTTCTCTCAGTTTTATATTCCTTTCAGCCAACTATGATTTCTAAGAATGCATTTGTTCTCTATAAGTTTTAGTTGAGTCCCTACTCTCAATCCAAACCAGTTATCATGTTGGATATTTAATTTCATTTCCTATAAGTGTTCTCATGCTCTTAGTATGCATATATGCCTCATGAACCAAGCTCAGTTCATATTTCAGTCAAAAATCATTTACCATGTCAGTACTTCAGCTTTTAGAACTTAGTTGGTGAGATTGCAACTCTTTCCCCACAACCTCAACCTAGTTAGTCTTCATTTGAGGACGAATGATCCCAAGGGGGAGATATTGTAACACCCTAAATATTCTAAGCTAAGACCCTTACCATTTCCATGAGTGTAATAATATTTTCCCTAGTGTGGTGAGTACTTTGGATGTGAATCATGTTCACAAGAAACTACTAGAAGCAAGGTAAGTTGGAAGCACCCCAACCAAAGAAGTTTTCATGAAAGACTAAACAAGTGTTATATTCAAATGATCACATCTCCTATAATATGAATAGTTAAGTGGCCTAGTACCCACCAAACTAAAGGCTTTTGAGTATTCTTTTCAACGCCACCGATCTTGATTAATCTGAGTCTGGAGTAAAAAGTTATGGGCATTTTATTGCAGCACTGTTAGTTACCACGGACGGGATGATGAACCGTGGTTTTGAACCATGGTCTGTACTGTGACTAATGAAAACAGACCTGCAACTTAGAATTTTCACCTTCAAAATGATGAGTTGGTCCACGACCTGTACACCAAAACCACAGTCCATAGTATGACCCATGGTTTGTCAATTTTCAGCCTTTCTTCCAGATTTCCATGGGTGACTTCACGGGTCATCATTTCAAATGATGGTCCATCCTTTAACTCGTGGAATAACCTTCAGAGAACCCCAGAACTCAAGGACAGAACCATGACTCAATTGATGGTCCGTCATTCAGAACCATGGCCCGTCAACCAATCTGTGGTTCGATATTATGAGAATTTTAGCAGTTTTTAATTTAATTTCACAAGGGTATTTCAGACCATTCCTCCTTCTTTTATCCATGACTATAAATAGTTGGAGGCTTATTTTATTAAGTAAAATATATCCAAACTATCAGTTTTTTGCATTCTTTCTCTCAAATCTGTTTCAAAGAAGAAAAAAGTGTTATTCTCCAAAGTTCAGACTTAGGGCTCTTCTCCAAAGCTTCCAACCTTCAAGATAGTTCAAGATTCTTCAACAACCAGGTATGTGGGTATTCAATGAGGATCTCCTTTCACTCTCATGCCCAAAATTCAGTTTTCAGTTATGATTTTTACAAGTTATGATTCTAGGGTTCTTACCTAAACAAGTGTTTTACTATGAATTCAATCTCTTGAGGATTCTACATGACTACTATTCTTGTTAGAACAATTTCTACATGAATTCCTGCAATTAGATTTCAAAACCCTAGATTTTAGAAGAAGTAAATTATAGCCTGATTTTACCCAACTATGCATATCTTTATAGAACTGAATTCCTCATGGAACAATGTGTTCCCCGTATATGTTTAAGTGATATTGCAAGAAGTTTTACGAATATTTTCTTAAATCTCTGAAATTTTGATAAAATGGACTTAGCCTGGATTTAGAGCATCTTCTGTATGAATTAGCTTTCTTTTCAAGAAATTAGCATGAAATTATAGTATTTTTACATGAACTAAACTTTCTTTGGAATACAACCTAGTCTACTAGTACTCAATTTTAAAGCATGAAATTACCCAGTTATTAGCCTACAGCTTTTCAAAAAAATAGAATGCTTTCATATTTAGTATTGTCTTTCATTCTCAGGTATCCAGTATTTCAGTTACATGCATTGATTTATATTCAGTTGGGAGTAGGCTTAGCATTGAGCGCACGAAGGGATGAAGGCTCAACTTTCAGATTAGGTTGAGACCTTTAGTAGGAGTCCCTAAGTTTTAGAACTACGGTGCCACCATAGGTATCAAAGAGGTCATCTATCAGATTAGGCTCGACACCCTTGTCCCTTGTGGACATCAGTTTAGTAGATCCACGTCAGCTTTGTTTATACCCTTGGCAAGGTATGAACACCCTTCCATCTAGGGTTACAGGTTGGCCCCATAGTTAGCTCAGCTTGGGGTATGTCGGTTAATAGTAGCTCCCACAGTCCATATTCATTATTGCATGATCTTGTATTCAGTTATTCAGTTCAGTATTATACAGTTGCATATTTATATACTTGGTCATTATATCAGCTTATACCTTTCAGCTTGCATTCAGTATTTTAGCATGTTAAGCAGAAGAAACTCACCTAAGGATTTACTTTAAACATGACTTTTAGCATGACTCATGACTTTCATCTCAGTTGCACTATTTCATGATTTACAGATAGAATTCATCTTTCCAGTCCATCGGTTTACCAAGTAACAATTTTACTTATCTTAAAATATTATGATCTCAGAGTTACAGTTCAGAAATGGGACTTACACCCTCTTCAGTAAAAGGGCTTATGTTTTACAGTTTTGACTTATGTACTTCAGATGTTATACTTAGTCCAATTTTCAGCCATGCTTTCAGTATACATGTTTTCTCATGATTCCAAAATTAGTGCATTATTTCACATACTCAGTATATTCAAAGTACTGATCGCATACCTTTTTGTGTAGCATCCTTTTGATGATACAGGTTTTGGTGTTAGCTTCGAGGATCATGGTCAGACAGATCGCAGCTTCCAACCAGCAGGGAATGAGTTCTCCTTTTTCTAGGAACTCCAGTCAGTTAGTAGTTATAGTGGTTATTTCAGTTGTTATACATTGATTGAAGATAGTCGGGGGTCATGTCCTGGCTAACCATAGTCAGTTTTAGTAGAGGCTTCATAGACAGTCACTCAGTCTGTTGTATCAGTTTTCAAATGCTTATGTATCTTAGTTTATGAAAGTTTATTTTGTTTTAATATTTCTTTCAAGAGCTCAGCACATTTCAGCTTTCGCATTATCTTTCAGTATGTATCTCAGTAGTATGCTAGGCCATGGATTAGCTTGGGGTCACTTGTGACTCTAAGTACCGTATTACATTCAGGGTGTAGGCTAGGGGTGTGACATCATGTGTGCTTGGCAGATTCATGTTGTCTGGTAATATTCTGTTAATGTTGTACATTCATTATTCCAATTTTGGCAATGAGTGACAGACCGGCTAGCGGTGATGTCTGGGCTAGTTGGTCACAGGACTAGGGGTAGTGAGGTGTATTGTTTGGTGGGTCCAATATAGGTGATCTTGGAGGGACTAAGGTTCCTAGGGAGTCAGGTTTGACTGGGTTAGTCAAACAAGACTAGTATTTTGTGAGTGTCTGAACTGACGGGATGTCATGGGTAAGAAACATTAAGGGTTGAATACACAGAACTCACAAGTAGTTTATTGTTTAGCTAAGGGCTAAGGGTCAAGGTGGTGGACTTAGGATCTTAAATTGAGTGAGAGACATGCTAACAGGAATAGTTAGTAATTTAATTATGGGATTGAAACTGGCAAGGTATTTCTAGTGTCTGGCAAGATGGGTAGGCTTTGGGAGTCTTAGTGTTATAAGGGGTCAGGTTATGAACAAGATACAAGGATAGAATGTCTGCTAATAGTGGAGTTGGCAGCGGAATGAGGTAAGGAGACGTGGGAAAGAATGTATAAGGTCCATGGATGATTTACCTGGATAGTAAGGATTGTTGATAAAGGACCTGGACCGTATAACTTCCAAGTTGTATGTTTTATTCTTATTATTTATATGATATTATGTGGTAGATTTGGGTCGACCGATGATTCCTACCAGTACGTGTTGTTTGTACTAATACTACTCTTGCAATACCTTTTTGGGTATAGTCTAGTTGTAGGATTCAATAGATGTTTCAGGAATTCCGCGGTAAAGATCTTCATTAGCTTCTATTATTTGTTCCTACAGTAGAAGATGTGTCTTGATTTTTTACTCCCTCTTAGTATCTCTAGTACCTATTTAGACTAATTCCTAGGGAAAGGTTCAGTTGTATCTTTAAAAGATTTTATTGTATTCAAGTTTTTGAGACTGGTTTTATTTTATCAAGGCAAATTTTTATGTTTCTTATTTACTTTCGCAGGCCCATTTTAAATGGGGTGGTAAGGGTTCTCCTATCTAGATGCTTAGAGTAGATGCTCGCACGGCCCGGTAATTGGATCGTGACAATTTGAGAGAGAGTGAAGTTCATTGCCTAGGGGGGTCTTTTTCTCTGCAGAAAAATACCAAAGGATTATTCTTTTTAACCTCATAAACAAACACAGACAAGTGCGACCCAGATGTAAAAATCAATGCAATCACATGTACAACAGAAAAACTAACTCAAGACACAAATTTATGAGATGGGTATAGTGAAAAAAACCTCATTTTTTGACATGATCAAGGGAAAGAGCATACTTTATCATCTGAAGAGCAACTTGTTTAGAGAAAAAATTCATGCGATTTAGGTTGTGATTTTGTTTGAGAGATGAGAGAAAGTGTAGTTTATTGGAAGGGACGGTTATTTATTTGCAGTAAATCACCCATCAATAATCATCTATTTTTTTTAAAAAAAAAGGTCCTAAAACTGTCGAGTGACATATTCTTATGCTACCACTTGGCTTCTTCTGGTGCTTCTGCCTCTATTTTTATATATAAATAGATTTAAATAGAAAATTAATGTTTGAAAAATTAATTTTTCAAATATTTTAAGAGAAATAATTTTTCCCATGAAATTTCTTTTTCAAGTAATTTTATGTTCAAATATAACTGCAATAATTATAGAGGCATCAAGTTGATCATTATTTTGACTTGTTTCATGCTTTCTAGGAAGTAAAATTTTAATTTGGTTTGTAATAGTAATATTAGGGTTTTAATACTGTAAGTAGTTTATTAATTACCTTATGATTGTAGTAAATTTTATTTTGGTGTGCATATCAACATTTAGTTTTGTTGATACAACCCTTGATTTTTGTTTTTGATTCAATTTCGAGGGAGTCCTTTTGTGATGACCCTTTCGGTCATCTTCACATTTACGCGTTCATTGCACTTTTTGTCACGACTCAGACCGCCGTGAGTGGCACTCACCCAACCCCCGGGTGAGTGAACCATCACTTCACTGAACTTAATCGTTCTAGCATCTCAAAACCAGTGCATAAAAGTAAACTAGCAATTCAAAAATAATAAAACAACTTTATTAATATAAACCTGCGGAATTTACCCCCCTAGAATCTGAAAGTTGCAGTACTAAACACCTACCAATATCTAGAGTACGAGGATGCAACCCCAAAATAACAGAAATAGTTTAATCCCGAAATAAATGGGCTACAACTCTAATGATAGTTTCAAGGTAGCTCGATCGAAGCGGCTCACCCTTGAAGACTGGAATCGCTGGTACTACAGATGAGGTCGCGTCTCAGCCACTGGAAAATTGTTTGTACTCACGAGAAAGAAAAGCAAGTGCAGTATCAGTACACCACCACTGTGTACTGGTAGGATCATCATCCAGTTCCAAATAAACAGTGTATAATTCAGTACAGCAAATCAAGTATAAGTACGAAAAATATGCAACAAGTCAATAGGCTTCCCTAGACTACAAGTCTCTACCTACCTTGTTTACACCTGAACTCCACCATTTATAACTCTAAGCCACAACCACAGAATTCAATAAACCATCCTTTTTGCCTAGCCCTGACCCATCTTGGGATCCCTTCTAAACAGCACCTAAGTGTTAAAAAGACAACCCGGCCTAATCCAAGACCAACTCAACAAATATAACAGGATTCCCGGTCACTCAAGGACCACCAATGAATATCACAATTCAATAAAACACCCGGTCCACTCACAGTACCAATAACAGTCAATGCAATGCAATAATATCAATGCCATGATACAGTAAAATAAACCCCTACCAGGCGTGGTACCCGAGCCAACCGTTAGTAATTCGTACCAAGCGTGGTACCCGTGCCAACTATTTGTTATACCCGTACCAAGAGTGGTACCCTAGCCAACCGAATATCAACAATCCACAGTCAAATAATGAACAAACAACTTGTAAACCGACAAGAAACACACCACTCATTTCACACACTGTAACACAGAACCCTTAGACATTCTACACAATTCCTCTAAGTCATGCTATTTATACGAACACTTAGATAAGAGTACAAAACATACAACATTCACAGGAATTCATAAGACATCACCTACCTCGAATGATCCAAGCTCTACTCAACCCGATCTTCCCTGTGTTCTGGATTCCTCTCTCGTTCTTGGTCTAAAATAACATACAAGTACATGAAATTAACAAACAAGGCCTGCACATTACCCGGATTACACCAAATTCCAGAACCCCAGGCCACCCATGATCATTCCACTCTTTTCCCGGGATTTCCCACTGTTAATTTCCCTAGTTCTATCATTTTCATGGATAAAAATAAAAAATTTAACCACATATGATCATTATATTTCACTTTTAACAATACCCAAGAACTTTCATGTTTAGAATCCCCTTTCTTCCTCGGATTCCACCATTCCTAGGTTATTCCAACCTTCCCCCAAGTTCCCTCCTAGCAATTCTACCGCATAGGAAGAGTAGTACAAAGTTTGGGGAGTATAAACCTTACCTTAGGGAAGAAAAACGATGGAGAATGGAGGGAAAATGCCTGAATCGCCCTAGTTCTTCTCCCTAACGAATTGTAGAAAACTGAACTATTTTGGGGAAGTTTTTGCATTAAAAACCCGTCAGCCCTCCATAGTGGTCCCCACTATACTATTGAAGTCCCACTATAGTGGACGGCTTCCGCTATAGCAGTCTTAAGCGGCGTTGACCGCCTTGACCACCGCATATAAGGTCGCTACGGTGGATCCATTGCTCTCGTCATAGATAGAATGTTTGGAAATCTCCAAAATTTGACCATTTTATAACACACTTGTTTCCCCCGATGATCTGAAACAACCCCTTCACGTCAAACGCGATTCCGAGAGTTCTACTTACCCGAATTCGATTCTGAAAAGTCCCCCGGACTCCTTTATGTCTTGGATACATGGAAATCTATCTCAAACCAAGACACCTAACCTAATCCTTACCCAGATTTCCCTATACTCCACCTCTCTCCAAAACCGGCCGAGGCTAGCCTAGCCAAGAATTTCAAACTCCCAAACCCGGAGTTTTCTAACTCTAGAACTTGGCACGATTGAACTACCCGTAATGATGGACCCGGTCATTATAACAGATACCAATTTACCCATCGTTCATCCCCAAATGATCAAACCTGAATTTATGTAAATAAAGGAAGAAAGTGTAGTACCTGAATCCTCAAACAACTGAGGGTACTTGTCCCGCATGTCCTTCTCGATTTCCCAAGTGGCTTGCTCAACCGGACGATGCTTCCACTGAACTTTTACCATGTCAATCACCTTTGTCCTCAACCTCCGAACATCTCAATCAATAATCAAGACTGGTTCCTCTTCATAATGAATATCCTTGTCGAACATTCCACTTGATGATGTAATCCTCATCCCCATGGTATCGTTTAAGCATGGATACATGGAATACCGGATGGACGCTCCACAAACTGGAAGGCAGTACTAACTTGTAAGCCACTAGCCCCACAATCTCAAGAACCTCAAATGGACCGATGAATCGAGGCTAAGCTTACCCTTCTTACCAAACCGCATGACTCCCTTCATTGGTGACACCTTCAACAATACCTGTTCACCAACTTGAAATTCCATGTCCCGGACCTTGCGATCTGCATACTCCTTCTGCCTGCTTTGGGCAGCCAGCAACTTGGCCTGAATGCCCCTTACTTTTTCCTGCGCTTCCTTTACTAAAACCACGCCAGGGGCCTTACATCGCCTTCCTCAAACCACCCAACCGGTGATTTGCAGTTCCTCCAATATAATGCCTCGAATGGTGCCCTGTCAATACTGGAGTGGTAGCTATTGTTGTACGAGAACTTGCACAATGGTAGAAACTGGTCCCAATGACCCCCAAAGTCCATCACACATGCTCTCAGCGTGTCCTCTAATATATGGATCGTCCTCTCTGACTGACCATTAGTCTGAGTATGGAAGGTTGTGCTAAAAGTGAGTTGTGTACCCAACTCTTCATGTATCTTACCCCAAAATTTAGAGGTGAATTGCGTACCCCTGTCTGAAATGATGGACAATGGTACCCCATGTAATCTCACAACCTCCTTCACGTAGATCTTGGCCAACTGTTGTGAATTGTAATTTACCCTGATCGAAATAAAATGGGCGGACTTGGTAAGTCTATCAACAATGACCTAAATTGAGTCATACTTCCCTAATGTCTTGGGAAGACCCACCACGAAGTCCATGTCTATCCTTTCCCACTTCCACTCTGGGATGGGCATCCTCTGAAGTAGTCTTGCAGGCCTCTGGTGGTCATACTTTACCTGTTGGTAATTCTGACACTTGGACACAAAGTCCACTATGTCCCTTTTTCATTTCGGGCCACCAGTAACGCTACCTTGAGTTCCTGTACATTTTGGTCACACCTGAATGAATTGAGTATCGTGAACCATGGGGTTCCACCAAGATTTTCTGAATTATTTCATCAACCCGAGGAACACAAATCCACCTCTGAAATTTAGTACTCCATCAGAGTCTAACGTGAAGGTGGCTTTGACTTCAATGCTGGCCAATAAGCCACCCTATTCTGAAACACCCAAGTGCATGAACTTGGCCTCCAAGGCCCAAATTTCCTTTGCTAGTGGTCGTTTGGATACCCCCAAATAAGCCAAGCTACCCATGCTAACTGATTTCCAGATCAATGCGTCTGCCACCACATTAGCCTTACCCGGATGGTACTGAATGGTCACACCATAATCCTTTAATAGCTCCATCCACTTTCTCTGCCTCAAATTCAAATCCTTTTGTGTGAATACATGAAGTAGATTGCGATGATCTGTGAATACCTCGCACTTCACACCATAAAGGTAGTGTCTCCAAATCTTTAGTGCAAAAACCACCGTTGCCAACTCTAGGTCGTGAGTCGGGTAGTTTCTCTCATGCACCTTCAACTGCCTGGATGCATAGGCTATCACATTCCTATCCTGCATCAACATAGCACCCAAACCAGAATGTGAAGCATCACAGTAAATAATAAAGTCTTTACCTTCAACTGGTAAGGACAATATAGGAGTCGTGGTCAAAAGTGTCTTGAGCCTTTGGAAGCTCTCCTCGCACTTGTCGGACCACACAAATGGTACATCTTTCTGTGTCAGCCTGGTCAGGTGAGTATCAATAGACGTAAAATCCTTAACAAACCTCCGGTAGTACCCTGCGAGTCCAACAAAATGCCTCACCTCAGTCACAAACCTAGGCCGGACCCAACTCTTGACTGCTTTAATTTTCTGGGGATCTACCATCACCCCTTGTTCTGACACTATATGCCCCAAGAACGCAACTGAAGTCAACCAAAATTCACACTTGGAGAACTTCGCATAAAGCTTTTGGCGTTTTAAGATGTCCAACACAATACAAAGATGATTAGTATGATCATCAAACTCATGAATGTTGTCGACGCATTGGTCAAACCAAATGACATTACTAGGACTTTGTAATGCCCATACCGAGTCCAAAAAGCAGTCTTAGGAATGTCCTCAGGCCTAATCTTTAACTGATGGTACCCCGACCTCAAGTCGATTTTTGAAAATAATGATGCACCCTGAAGTTGGTCAAACAAATCATCTATACTGGGTAGAGGGTACTTTTTCCGGATGGTCACCTCATTCAACTGCCTATAATTTATGCACATCCACATACTACCATCCTTCTTCTTTACAAATAAAACCGGAGCACCCTAAGGCGAAGCACTGGGATGGATAAATCCCTTATCTAGGAGTTCTTGTAGCTGAGCCTTAAATTCCCTCAACTCTGCCGGAGCCATACGATATGGAGGAATAGAAATGGGATGAGTGCCTGGATCTAAATCAATACAAAATTCTATATCCCTGTACGGAGGCATACCAGGCAAATCTGTTGGAAACACCTCTAGAAACTTAAAAACCACCGGAACTGACTCAATAGATGGGGGCTCCACACTATCATCCTGAAGATGAGCCAAGAAGGCTAGACACCCCTTCTCACTAGCTTCTTAGCCCGAACGAACGATATAACCTTAACTGGCTTAGGCCTATACACGCCCTCCCACTCTAGTCTATCCTTACTCGGAATCTCTAGAGCCACAGTCTTGGTGTTACAGTTCAACACAGTATGATAAGGGGACAGCCAGGTCATGCCTAAGATAATGTCAAAATCAACCATATCCAGGATTACCAAGTTTACCCAAGTATGCAACTCCACAAACACAATAGAACAGTCACGATAAACATGAGTCACAATTACACACTCTCCAACCGGGGTAGAAACATGAATAGGGAAATCAAGGATATCACAAATCAATTCAAGACCCAACGCAAAACTCACAGATACATAAGAATATGTCAAACCTGGGTCAAATAATACCGAAGCTATTCTATCGCAGACAAGAATGGTACCTGTGATCACCGCATCTTATGCTTTCACCTCAGTCCTCCCTGGAAAAGCATAGCAATGAACTCGATCATCAATTTGGGCAACTTCCTGGGCCAGCTGCGCTACACCTCTACCTGCGCTATCATTCCCTCTGTCGCCCCGGCCTCTCTGAAAGTTTCCTCGCCCACCCTGTGGACGACCTCTAGCATTATCGCCTCTACCTGCTGGGACCATCGCTCTAGGCTACTGCTGACCCTGATTACCTGTCTACCTGAGTGGGCACTCCCTCTTAAAGTGGCCCAGATCACCATAATGGAAGCAACCACGGTCAACTGTAGGCCTGCTAGCTGACGTATAAGATGCTCCCTGGCCTCTAGGAGCTGAAGACTGGTTATAAGCTCCCTGACGACCACCCGTAGCAACTAGCAGAGCTAACTGAATAGGACGGGCTGAGTATACCTGCTGATTATGACCCGTGGAATGCGAGCCACCAAAATTTTCCTCATTCCGGGGCTTCTTGGCTAATGCCTTAGCTTGCCCCGTCTGCCTGACTCCCTCAAGTTGCTTCACATAATCCACCACATCATTAAAGCCCTTCCCTGAAGAAGTCATATGCACTGACAGTACCTGTAGCTCAGTATTCAATCCTTTCACAAACAACCGGACCCTTTCCTCCTCAAAACCCAATAGCTGTGTGGCAAAATGTGACAATGCATGGAATTTAGCCTTGTAAGCAGAGACTGATATGCCACTCTGCTCCAATTTCAAGAACTCATCCTTCTTCCGATCCCTCAAAGTACAGGGTACGTACTTCTCTAAAAACAAGCATGGAACTACTCCCAAGTCAGTAGGGGTAGGACAAAAGACCGACACTCCACATAAGACCTCCACCACTGCTTGGCATCACCCTACAACTGAAATGTAACAAACTCAACCCCATGCTGACGTACAATACCCAACTTGTGCAACCTCTCATAGCAATTCAAGATAAACTCATAAACATCCTCCCTATCAGTACCCTAAAAAGTAGGAGGTTTCAGCTTGAGAAACTTGATCAGCATCTCATGCTCATTTCCTGTCATCACTGGGCCTAGCATTGTCCTGAAGAAATCATTCGTACCTGAAGCTGTATCCATCCTAGGTGTTGTAGTAGCCGCTCGCTGAGGATCCAAGGCCTGGTTTGCAAAAGCCGTGAGTATGGCTCCAGTACCAACCAACCCACTCAAAATATTCCAATCCTGCTGAAAGGCATCTGGTGTCATAGTAGGAAGGCCTGCACCCCCGACCGGTGTTGCCTTCGCCTGCACCCTTTCGAGTTCCACGACAGATTCCACATCTTCTGCAATATGTTTCAGAGGTGGTGGAGGGGTTGCTTCACGCTCTCCAACAGCGCTAGAGCTCCACCCCTGGCAGGTGCGGCTTTACCTCATCCCCTGCCCCTTCCCCTACCTCTGCCACGAGCTGCCGGGACCGCTGGCCTCGCTTCGTTGTTCCTTGTAGTAACCATCTTCAGACCGAAGAGTGAATGGGGTTAGATACCAATTTGCATCACCAGATACCAATTGGAATCAAGTTATAGCAGGAAGGAAAGAAGGAAGAGATAGTTTTTCTAAAGTCCTATAGCCTCTCGAGGAGAAGTACGAACGTCTCCGCACTGTTCTGCAAGACTCTGCTAGACCTGTTTGGTATGATGAGATCAACGAACCTAGGGCTCTAATACTATCTTTTTCACGACCCAGACCGCCGTGAGTGGCACTCACCCAACCCCCAGGTAAGCGAACCATCACTTCCCTGAACTTAATCATTCTAGCAGCTCAGAACCAGTGCATAAAAGTAAACTAGCAATTCAAAAATAATAAAACAACTTCATTAATATAAACCTGCGAAATTTACCCCCCTAGAATCTGAAAGTCGCAATACCAAACATCTACCAATATCTAGAGCACGGGGATGCAACCCCAAAATAACAAAAATAGTCTAAGCCCGAAACAAATGGGCTACAACTCTAATTATAATTTGAAGGCAGCGATTGAAGTGGCTCACCCTTGAAGACTGGAATCGATGGTACTACAGATGTGGTCGTGTCTCAGCCATTGGAAGATTGCCTGTTTTCACAAGAAAGAAAAGCAAGTGCAGTATTAGTACACCACCATTGTGTACTGGTAGGATCATCAGCCAGTTCCAAATAAACAGTGTATAATTTAGTATAGCAAATCAAGTACAAGTACGGAAAACATGCAACAAGTCAATAGGCATCCCTAGACTACAAGTCTCTACCTACCTTGTTTCCACCTGAACTCCACCTTTTATAACTCTAATCCACAACCACAGAATTCAATAAACCATCCTTTTTGCCTAGCCCGGACCCATCCTGGGATCCCTTCTAAATAACACATAAGTGTTAAACAGACAACCCGGCCTAATCCAAGACCAACTCAACAAATATAACAGGATTCCCAGTCACTCAAGGACCACCAATGAATATCACAATTCAATAAAACACCCGGTCCACTCATGGAACCAATAACAGTCAATTTAATGCAATAATATCAATGCCATAATGCAGTAAAATAAACTCGTACTAGGCATGGTACCCGAGCCAACCGTTAGTAATTCATACCATGCGTGGTACCCGTGCCAACCATTTGTTATACCCGTACCAGGCGTGGTACCCTAGCCAACCAAATATCAACAATCCATAGTCAAATAATGAACAAACAACTTGTAAACCGACAAGAAACACACCATTGATTTCACAGAATGTAACACAGAACCCTTAGACATTCTACACAATTCCTCTAAGTCATGCAATTTATATGAACACTTAGATAAGAGTACAAAACATACAACATTCATAGGAATTCATAAGCCATCACCTACCTCGAATGGTCCAAGCTCTACTCAACTAGAGCTTCCCCGTGTTCCGGATTCCTCTCTCGTTCTTGGTCTAAAATAACATACAAGTACATGAAATTAACAAACAAGGCCTGCACATTACCCAGATTACACCAAATCCCAGAACCCCAGGCCACCCATGATCATTCCACCCTTTTCCCGGGCTTTCCCACCATTAATTCCCCTAGTTCTATCATTTTCACGGATAAAAATAGAGAATTTAACCACATATGATCATTATATTTCACTTTTAACAATACCCAAGAACTTTCATGTTTAGAATCCGCTTTCTTCCCCGGATTCCACCATTCCTAGGTTATTCCAACCTTCCCCTAAGTTCCCTCCTAGCAATTCTACCGCATAAGAAAACTAGTACAAAGTTTGCAGAGTAGAAACCTTACCTTAGGGATGAAAAATGATGAAGAACGGAAGGAAAACGCCTGAATCGCCCTAGTTCTTCTCCCAAACGAATTATAAAAAACTGAACTATTTTGGGGAATTTTCTGCATTAAAAACCCATCGGCCCACTATAGTGGTCTCCACTCCTCTATAGCAGTCCCCACTCTGTTATAGGGGTCCTGCTATAGCGGACGGCTTCCGCTATAGCGGTCTTAAGCAGCATTGACCGCCTTGACCATAACTATAGCTGTATTTTCTACTGCTATAGAGGAGGTCATTACGGCGGAGATGTTGCACTCGTCACGGACAAAATTTCCGAAAATCTCCAAAATTTTCCCATTTTACAACACTCTTGTTTCCCCCGATGATCCAAAACAACCCCTTCACGTCAAACGCAATTTCGAAAGTTCTACTTACCCGAATTCGATTTTGAAAAGTCTCCCGGACTCCTTTATGTCTTGGCTAAGTGGAAAACTAGCTCAAACCAAGACACCTAACCTAATACTTACCTGGATTTCCCTAGACTCCTCCTCGCTCCAAAATAGGTCGAGGCTAGCCTAGCACAGAATTTCAAACTCCCAAACCCGGAGTTTTCTAACTCTAGAACTTGGCATGATTGAACTACCCGTAATGACAGTCCCGATTGTTACACTGTTAGAGCTTTCCTATAGCTTCTCCAAGTAATTTATGGCTTGCTGGGACCAGTAGTTCGGTGCCCTGGCCGTCCATTTGGTTGTTATGGTCGTTTCCTTGTTTAGAGCTAATTCTTAACAGTTGAGATTATCTAAATCATCCGGTAGTGATTTACGATCGTATGACCTTAACCCTCATCCCGTATCAAGGCTTGAGAGCCTAAATTTGAGAATTTTATTAGCATCACGTGTATTTGAAAGTATTTAATTTAAATTAGAATTTGGTAAAAAGTTCTATTTTTCTAAAAATGTTTTAAATTCTTATAAAAAAAATACTTTTATTATGATATATTTGTGTATGTATTTATTTTACAAGAGTTTTATTATTTATTAATATGTTTAAGGAGATAGTAAACTTAGTTATGTTTAAAATTATTATTATAATATAGTAGGTTTATTTGAAATAATTTTCTATTAATTATGATATATTTAAAAGTTATATATTTTACCACGAACCAATACAATATCCGAATGTATGTATCGAAAAAAAATATTATTTGTAATGACACCTCCACTCTACGTGGGGTGGATGGGGTGTGGCACTAACTTTAACAAATACATATGCTGCCACTTATTAGCCTAACATTAATTACTAGATAATTGTTTCATTCATTTATTTTCCTTTTGATTCTCTAATACTTGATCCAATTGAAAGAATTGGAAGAAAGAAACTACTACTCTGTTTATTCTTTCTATATCATAGGTATACATCTGCACATATATTGCTCCTAATCATTCATTAATTTTATGGGGACAATACATGTATCGCTGAAGAGAGTTTTGTGGTAAAAATATTTTCGTGAGTTAGTTGGTTCACAAAATAAATTTGAATATCTACGATAAGTTATTCAAGCCTAAATTCTAGTTTGATTTCATTTCGGAGTTTCTCGGAGCGGTTTGGGCATGGACGTCGTCGTCCTAGCAGCTTGTCATCGGACGACAGGTAGGTTACGATCTAAACTCCCTAGACTTAGGATATATCGGATAAAATTATACTAGCTGGTATCTTTGGGTTGGGTTATTAGGTTGGTACCACAGAACTTGACCGCTTTATTCATGTTCCCCTACTTTCCTTCCTACGATGTTTGTAGTACTTGCTTGATACGTTTTATCCACCCTTGTGGTCCTGTGAGGCCTTGTTGACTCTGGAACATAGAAGGTGGGTTATTGGGAATGTTCCCGAGTCCCGAACATAGAAATATCCTTCTAGGCTGGTTATACTTGCTGAGTAGCTTTGGAGCCTGTGCAGGGCCGATAGGTTGATTGTGAGATGCTAGGCGGCTATTTGTGTTTGAGCATATCATTTCCATGCATATAAAGAGGATTTATCCACGTTTTACTACAGTTTTGGCTTCAGGCCTACTGGAATTATTTTTCTAAACTTTGCATGGCCCTGGGGGACCATTTTCGATAGAAATGATTTGGAAATGGTTTGAATTATCCTTCTGATATTCTTGGGGTAAGGAAGTTTTAAAGGATATTTTATCACTAGCTCTACTTATACTGGACTCGATGGGGTCGAGTGCTAGACTTATTTACTACAGCTTCCGGAGTGATGCTGGACTAGGCGGGGCCATGTGCTAGAACTATTGGACTTACTATTTTAGACTTGGATACCCTCCAGGCAGCTTTACTTGGGGATTGTTTTAAGATTGCAGGGCATCTAGTATGTTGGTCGGGGGCCTCCATTGACCTTGCCGTTCTGGACCAGAGGCTGCGAGTTGCGGGTGCTAGAGGGGGGTATACGGTGTAGTAGGAGTATACGGGTGTGACCTTCCATGGATCCTATATTTTGGGTCGTATAAGTCACCGAAAGCGAGTAACATACGGTCTACTATCACTCTTGACTTAGCATGGCATCATATCATTCATCTGCGTGAGGTACCACCCTTGCTTGTTGTTTGTTGATTGTACACTCCGGTAGTATGGGATGCCAGAGGGTTTGTTTCACTTGAGTACATTTCTCGATTGTATGGGTGGCCAGAGGACTGTAGGTAGACTCTTGTTACTTTATCATGATACTATCCCCTGTCACGGTTATGATTTTGAGATTATATACTGCAGCGTTGTTAGTTGTGGTTTGAGATTGATATGATTAGTTAGATTATTGATTCCTATTTTCCGAGTATGTTTACCTTTACTCTTCTTTCCCACTCCTTATACTTGAGGTTACCGGTATACCGTCCACTTTTAAAACTTTCATATATATACTATTTTTGCGAGGATCCCAGGTGCGTCATCTCTTACTATGAACTGTGCATGTTGTGTATATATTCTACTTGCTAGCCTTGTATGTTGTTTCTGTTGTCTTCACTATGGGATAATTCTTGTGTACTTTTTCATTGATTTATGTGACTACTTGCTTCTATTTTGTCTGTTACTGTGATTTTATCTCATATGTGCCCAGTCGGCCTATGATACCTACTGGGTACCTTATGCTTCACATTTTGTGCTCATACTACACTCTGCATCTTCTGGTGCAGATCCTAGTGTGGGCCATCACTGTTAACTCATGGAAACTCTTGCGAGGAGCTGCTTTTGTGATATTCTGGACTGAGGGTGAGCTCTTGGCGACTGGAGCTTAGCTTTTAGTTTATCTTTTGATTATGTACTCTATTTCTACTCGGAGACAGCTTTGTATATATTTTTTTAGACCTTTGTACTCTTTATATAGATCCGACTCTTATACGCTATGATACCAGGTGTTTTCGGTTTGGTTTAGCTTCCGCATGGTATATATATTACTCGTGTTATTTATTTTCTTCATCATGTTCACTTGCTTCCACTTATTAAATTGTTCTTCCGCTTAGATTGTTAGATAGTAGCCCATGACTAACCATTCTGGGCTACGGGGTTTTGTTTGCCTACTGGGGGCTTGTAGGTGCCATCATGACCAAGAAATCGAGTTGTGAATGCTTGGTATCAGAGCTCTAGGTTTACCGGGTGTCATCAGTATAAGAGCCAATGTCTAGTAGAGTCCTACAAATCGGGGCAGAGACGTCTGTACTCAATCCTCGGGAGACTATAGTGACATCTTAGGAAAATTGGACTTTTCTTGTTTCTATCTCGTGCGTAGTACCCTTGAAAGTTTCTGGAAATCTCACTAGTTCTGCTTCACTCTTCCGCAGATGGTTCCTATGAGATCTTCGGCTTCTGGAAGAGGAGAGCCTCCTACCCTGCACCTCTGACTTCAGCTAGAGGTCAAGGTGGTCGTATGGGTAGAGGTAGGGGTCATGGATGCCCCAGAGCAGCAGCACCTGCTAGAGCTACTAGAGTTGAGGTAGAGCCCGAGTTTGACTATGAGACCGAGTTCATTCCTGAGCAGCAGTATGTGGACCCGGGGACAACCCAGGTGCCACCAGTGCCCGTGCCAGCTTCAGCCCCAGTTCAATCTTCAGATGTTTGGGGTTTACTATTACAGCTTTTGGGTGTGATTGGGGAGAGACCTTCTGGGGTAGCACTAACATCCGCTCAGAGGGAAGCCCTGGGTGTTCAGAGTTCCAGAGCGCAACCTGCTGCTGCAGCTCCCCGTGCTGAGGTTATTCCGATTCCATCAGCTGCACAACCTCTTTCTAATCACCCAGCTATGACAGATGGGGAGCAGAAGGCGTTGGGTAGGTTTTTGAGATTGGCACCACCGAGATTTGTTGGTGTGCCAAGTCAGAACCCACTTGACTTCATTACTACCTGTGAGGAGATATTGCATCATTTAGGGCTATTAGAGACTCACGGGGTCGGTTATACTACATATCAGTTGGAGGGCTCATCAAAGTTATGGTGGAGGGAATAGGTTGCTTGCAGACCTTTGATGTCACCTCCCTTGACTTGGTCTAAGTTCTATGAGGCCTTTGTGGCCAAGTTCTTGCCACAGAGCGACAGAGAGCATTGGAGAGAGGAGTTCACTAGACTTGCTTAGGATTCTATGACCGTCTCAAAGTATGAGACCCGTTTCCATCAACTTTCTCCATTTGGGGCCATGATTATGCCTACCGAGTCTGACTAGATTCGTAGATTTCTTTGGGGACTACGAAGAGAGTTTAGAGAGCCCGTAGAGATATTGGTGGCTAGTGGTCGGTCTTTCCAGGCTATTGTGAACTATGCTCACACTGTAGAGGATTCGCATCGTCATGACACTGGGGCGAGAGATAAGAGGCCTCGACATTAGGGTGGCTACAGTGGTTCTAGACATGGTGGTTGAGGCTCAAGACAGTGAGGCCGAGGTTATCAGACACAACAACATCAGGGTCAGACCAGTCGGCCGGTTCAGGCATTGCTTCAGGGTTCTAGTACTCAATTTGAGCAGGGCAGAGCAGTCAGCGTGGTCACAGTGGTCAGTCTGCGAGAGGTACTACTTTTGAGGCATCAGGCCGAGGTGGTCACACAGGTTCAGCGGGTTTGTCTCGACAGGGTGGGCTATCAAGGTCGTGCTATGAGTGTGGAGTCAGCGGTCATGTCACCAGAGTTTGCCCCCAGCGGGGTACAACCTGTTATGAGTGTGGAGTTAGTGGCCATTTTACTAGATATTACCACTAGCGGGGTATAGTGCATCCAGTCGCTCCGCCAGCTCAGCCTATTCGCTCAGTTCAGCCACCGACTTAAGGAGGTGGTGGTCAGGGTAGAGGTGGTGCTCCACGTGGTAGAGCAGGTGGTAGGGATGGCAGTCGGGCAGTTGGAGGTCGTCATCAGTTCTATGCGATCCCTGGGAGACCAATGGCAATGGCCTCGGATGTCGTGATTACAGGTATGATTTTTGTGTGCCATCAGTCTGCTATGGCTTTATTTGATCCTGGATCCAGTTATTCATATGTATCTGCTGACGTTTTGCCTTGTTTGGGGTTGGCTAGTGAGCCATTATCTGTTCTTGTTTCTATTTTGACCCAGTAGGAGATTTTTTAGTAGTGGATCGGATTGTGAGATCGTGTGTGATATCTGTTGGTGATTTGGAGACTTGGGGTGATTTAATGATTCTTGACATGTTAGATTTTGATGTGATATTGGGCATGGACTGGTTATCCCCTCACCATGTAGTTTTGGATTGTTATGCCAAGATTATTACCATAGTCATGCCCGGTGTATCCTCGGTGGTATGGCAGGGTTATTTTAGCCATGCACCATCTGGGATTATCTCTTATCTTTGAGCTAGGAAGTTGATTTCCTGGGGGTGTTTAGCTTATCTAGCATATGTACGAGATGTTAGTGCTGACCCTTCGTCTCCTGAGTCTGTTCCTGTGGTTAGAGACTTCCTAGATGTATTTCCTACCGGCCTTCCAGGCCTCCCACCTGAGAGGGATGTTGATTTTGCCATTAAGTTAGAGCCGGGAACCAGGCCCATTTCTATTCATCCCTATTGTATGGCTCCTGATGAGTTGAGAGAGCTTAAGGAGCAACTCCAAGATTTGTTAGCTAAGGGGTTTATTAGATCGAGTGTGTCTCCTTGGGGTGCTCATGTTCTCTTTGTGAAGAAGAAGGATGAGATAGAGTTGATCCGGGTAAGATTTATGCGGTTGTGATTGGCCTAGACCTACTACCCATATTGAGGTTCGCAGCTTTGTTGGTCTAGTCGGGTACTATAGACGGTTCGTTCAGGGATTTTCTTCTATAGCAGCACCCTTGACTACGCTGACTAAGAAGGATGTGCCATTTCAGTGGTGGGATCAGTGCGAGGATAGCTTCCAGAGGCTTAAGGCCTTATTGACTTCAGCTCTAGTTTTGACTTTGCCGGTTGAGGGTCAGAGTTTCTCCGTGTATTGTGATGCTTCAGGGGTTGGTCTTAGTTGTGTGTTGATGCAGCAGGGTCAAGTGAAATCATATGCGTCAAGACAGCTGAAGGTTCACGAGCGCAACTACCCTACTCATGACTTAGAGTTAGCCCCGGTAGTTATCGCACTCAAGATCTAGAAGAACTACTTATATGGAGTTCACTGTGAGATATTCACCAATCACCATAGACTTCAGTACATTACGAGCCAGCGGGAGCTAAACTCGAGGCAGAGGAGATGGGTTGAGCTACTGAAGGACTACGATTTCACTATTCTATACCATCCGGGTAGGGCAAACGTGGTAGCGGATGCCTTGAGTCAGAAGGCGGTGAGTATGGGCAGCCTAGATTCACTTTCAATTTCTGAGCAACCTTTGACCTTGGACATCCAGTCCTTGGCTAACCGATTTGTTAGGCTTGACTTGTCGGATCCTAGCAGAGTTCTTGCCACTGTTGAGCTCCGTTCCACTCTAGCTGATCAGATTTAGAGCCGACAGTTTGAGGATCAGAGTTTGTGTGACCTTCGTGATCAGGTAGTTCAGGGTGAGGCCAGCTGGGCTACCTTGGGTTCTGATGGTATTCTGAGGTTTGATGGTTGACTTTATGTTCTGAGGGTTGGTGATTTGATTAAGTTGATACTCCATGAGGCACATAGTTCTAGATACTTTATTCATCCTGGTGCAGCAAAGATGTATAGAGATTTGAGGCAGCTTTACTAGTGGTGTGGTATGACGCGAGACGTAGCGTAGTTTGTATCTCGGTGCTTGAACTGTCAGCAAGTCAAGTTCGAGCACATGAGACTGGGTGGCTTTATGCAGTGACTTCCCATTCCTGAGTGGAAGTGGGAAGGTATTACTATGGACTTCATTATTGGTTTGCCTCGTACTTCTCGTGGGTTTGATTCCACTTGGGTGATCGTTGATAGGCTGATTAAGTTAGCACATTTCCTACCGGTTCAGACTTCTTATGGTGCAGAGAGGTTAGCCCAGATCTACCTTCGTGAGATTGTTCGGTTGCATGGGGTCCTAGATTCTATCATTTCAGACCGCGGCACTCAGTTCACATCTCTGTTCTGGAGGGATATTCAGCGAGATTTAGGTACAGAGGTTCACCTTAGTACTGCTTTCCACCCTTAGATAGTTGGCCAGTCCGAGAGGACTATTCAGGTCCTGGAGGACATGTTTTGGGATTGTGTTCTTGACTTTGGGGGTTCATGGGATCAGTTTGTGCCATTAGCCGAGCTTGCGTATAATAATAGTTTTCATTCAAGCATTAGAATGGCACCTTTCGAGGCTTTGTATGGTAGGCATTGCAGATCGCCGATTAGTTGGTTTGATGGTTTAGAGTCCAGACCGCAGAGTACATATTTGCTTAAAGATTCCTTGGACCGAGTACGTTTGATTCAGGACAGACTTAGAGCGGCCCAGAGTAGGCAGAAGAGCTACGCTGATCGTAGACTTCGTGCCTTGGAGTTTAGTGTTGGTGACCTGGTTTTCCTTCGAGTATTGCCCATGAAGGGCGTGGGGAGATTTGGTCGGCGGGGCAAGCGTAGCCCCAGGTTCATTGGGTCGTTTGAGATTCAACAGAGGGTTGGTAGTGTTGCCTACATGTTAGCTTTGCCCTGATGTTTTCAGTTGTTCATCCAGTTTTTCATGTCTTGATGTTACGTCGGTATGTTCCAGATGAGTCTCATGTGTTGCATTGGGATTTGGTTCAGTTAGATGAGAGTTTATCATTTGTTGAGGAGCCGATAGCTATTCTGGCCAGAGATATCAGGAGGTTGAGATCTATGGAGATTCCGGTTGTGAAAGTTCAGTGGAGGCATCGTCTGATTGAGGAGGCTACTTGGGAGACCGAGAGTGAGATGCGTTCTCAGTATCTGCAGTTGTTCGAGCCTTCAGGTACTCCATTCTTCTTGACTTTCGAGGACGAAAGTATTTTTAGTAGTGGATGTTGTAATGACTCTTCCGGTCATCTTCGCATTTATGCATTCATTGCACTATTAGAGCTTTCCTGTAGCGGCCCCAAGTCATTTATGGCTTGTTGGGACCGGTAGTTCGGTGTCATGGCCATTCGTTTGGTCGTTATGTCCGTTTCCTTGTTTAGAGCTAAGTCTTAAGAGTTGAGATTATCAAAATCGTACGGTAGTGATTTGCGATCGTATGACCTTAACCCTCATCTCGTATCAATGCTTGCGAGCCTAAATTTGAGAATTTTATTCGCATCACGCGTATTTGAAAGTATTTGATTTAAATTAGAATTTGGTAAAAAGTTCTATTTTTCTAAAAATGTTTTAAATACTTACAAAAAAAATACTTTTATTATGATATATTTGTGTATGTATTTATTTTACAAGAGTTTTATTATTTAATAATATTTTTACGGAGATAGTAAACATAGTTATGTTGAAAATTATTATTATAATATAGTAGGTTTATTTGAAATAATTTTCTATTAATTATGATATATTCAAAAGTTATATATTTTACCACGAACTTATACAATACCGGAATGTATATGTATCGGAAAAAAAATATTTGTAATGACACCTCCACTCTACGTGGAGGTGGATGGGGTGTGGCACTAACTTTAACAAATACATATGCTGCCACTTATTAGCCTAACATTAATTACTAGATAATTGTTTCATTCATTTATTTTCCTTTTCATTCTCTAATACTTGATCCAATTGAAAGAATTGGCAGAAAGAAACTACTACTCTATCTACTCTTTCTATATCATAGGTATACATCTGCACATATATTGCTCCTAATCATTCATTGATTTTATGGGGACAATACATGTATCGCTGAAGAAAGCTTTGTGGTAAAAATATTTTCGTGAGTTAGTTGATTCACAAAATAAATTTGAATATCTACGACAAGTTATTCAAGCCTAAATTCGAGTTTGATTTCATTTCGGAGTTTCTTGAAGCGTTTTGGGCATGGACATCATCGTCCTAGCAGCTTGTCATTGGACGATAGGTAGGTTACGATCTAAACTCCCTAGACTTAGGATATATCGGATAAAATTATACTAGCTGGTATCTTTGGGTTGGGTTATTAGGTTGGTACCACAGAACATGACCGCTTTATTCATGTTCCCCTACTTTCCTTCCTACGATGTTTGTAGTACTTGCTTGATACATTTTATCCACCCTTGTGGTCCTGTGAGGCCTTGTTGACTCTGGAACATAGAAGGTGGGTTTTATCCACCCTTGTGGTCCTGTGAGGCCTTGTTTGAAAGTTGCTTGCATCATGAAAATGTCTTGGAAATCTAGGTGTAAGTAACCTATTAAACTTATATAGTAGAAGGGAGTTTAAACTAGAAGTATATAGTTGTTCGAGGACGAACAAAGGTTAAATTATGAGATTGTGATATGGGTCTGATATACACTCTTTTCACTACTTTTTGCCCACATGTAATCTTTTTTTAAAAGGATAAATTGGCCTAATATTAATAGTTTATATTTGATATAATAATTTATCACTTATGAAAGGTATTTTATGCATTTTTGGTGAAAGAAACTTAGAGGAGACCAAAATGGAGTCAAAGGGCCGAATTTTGCAAATTGATGTCCAACGCGAAGTCAGAGGGTCGTGGAGCGAGTTCTAAAGCTAAGGGTGGTAAAAAATACACCCCTTTTAAATTTTACACCTCGAATAGAAGATCCCCAAGAAGAAGTAAAGGAGCTCGTGGCGCGAGTCCTAGGGTGAGTGATGTGACGCTAATTTACGTCACTTTCGACTCCTTTTTACTAAGAACAATCGTACGTTTTCAAGCAACCGTTGTTGTTTTTAATGTTTTTATGTTGTATTTGTAGGAAATGGAAGCAAACACGAAAACGGAAGAAAATACGAGAAAAACGAAGTTCTACCTAAGGGTGACGGTTTGAGTGACGGTCCGTCACATGTGTGACGGTCCGTCACATAGACCGTCGCGTGGAGGCAGCAAAGGAGGCGACACCACTGCCTAGCAGTGACGGTCCAGGCGACGGTCCGTCACTGCCTTGACGGTCCGTCAGCCTGACCGTCAAGTTAAGGCAGTGGCGTTACGTCGGCGACCCGCGTTTTGGGGATTCCTAGCCCGTTTTGGATTTGGTTTCTTTGACTCCTATAAATACCCTATGATAGGTTTATGTAATAAGAATACACCCAATAGTTTTAGAATAGTTTTTAGTCAATTTTTGAGAGCAACAACACGTTTTCGGATTCTTGAATTCGTGTTCGTGAGTTCTTGGTTTTTCTTGTTCTTGGATTATTGAAGATTGGTTTTCATTATATTGTAAGAACTTCTTCTCCTTATTATGAATTCCATTCTCTTCTCTTTTCTTTATAGCATGATTAACTAAAACTCCCGCAACTAGGGTTGTGGGAGCCATGGCAAACGTAGCAATATAGATTCCGGGGAGCGTTGGGTTCGATTTATGTATTGTCACGTTGTTAATCATACATTATGTCACGTTTTCTAGTGGGTTGCAAACATTAGAACATGCCTAGGTTTAATTTGCTTGAGAAAGAGATTAAAACCGGGAAACTTGATTAACAACAAGGATTCGAGACTACCAACTCCCGTCTTAAAGATTAATGCCGTAACTGGATTAATCTACTTGATGTTAGGATTGAGAGCTAAAAAGCACATCTTTTTGAGATCGAGAGAAGATAAAAGGAAATTTGTTTATTTGGTCGAGAGACGTTTAGACGATACAATTGACGCAATCACATCGTGACAAGCATATAAAAAGAACCCGGTTAAGCCTAGAATCGACATTGTTACAACGCCATGGTGAACACATCCCTAGTTCATCCTCTCATACTGATTTAAACTCCTACGTTTATTATTGTTTTGTTTACAATTTGATTACAAAACCCCCCCTTTTATTTACTGGAAACGATTGACGACTAGTCACATACTTCACTAAAGTCTTGATCATCACCATATTCTCTGTGGGATTCGACCCCAACCTTGTTGGGTTATATATTTGACAACGATCGCATACGCTTCTTAAATTGAGGTGTAGTTTGAGCGTTATCAAAAATGGCGCCGTTGCCGGGGAATACGGTTTTTGATTATATCTAGTGTGTTTATTTGTCTCTTAGTCATATTTTCCTGCTTTTATTTTTTGTTTGTTGTTTTTGTTTTTGGACAGGGTACAAATTTGTGCATGCCAAGTACCCGAAGCTCGGATACTTCAATATTACCTTACGATCCCGAGCTTGCGAGATCATTAAGGCTCAATATAACCGCACAAAACGAGGCAGCAAGGATCGCTGCAGAACTGCTGGCCCAACAAAATTTAAATACTAAGGGTCGGCAAGACGATGTTATGATGAACGATGAGGATCTCGACCTAGATGGAGCTGGCGCTACAGGCGCCATTATTCTTCCACCGCTAGCACCCGGAGCAAAGTTCTACATCACTAGCACGATGATCCAGCTGTTGAACTTGAGAGGAGTGTTCCGAGGTGCGGCTAGTGATGATCCAAACCAGCACTTGATGAATTTCGTCGGGATCTGCAAATCGTTTGAGCTGCCAGGCGTGAGTCAGACAGCGATCAGGCTCAGGTTATTTCCGTTGTCTCTGTCTGAGGAGGCAGCATTGTGGTTGACAGAGCTGACCCCCGACTCTATCGCAACGTGGGGAGAGTTGAGAGGAGCTTTCCTAGAAAGGTTCTTTCCTCCCTCTCGGATGATGCAGTTGAGGGACGAGATCAACAACTTTAGGCAGCAACCGCACGAAGCACTGCACGAGACTTGGCTGCGATTCAAAAAGAAGATCACACAATGCCCGAACCATCAGTTGACCGATAACTTTTTGATGCAGACATTCTACCGGGCACTGAATTCGGCTACCAAGTCGACGTTAGACAACGCAGCAGGTGGTGCATTCATGGGTCTCACCTTTGTTGAGGCCACAACTACTTTGGACAGGCTCACCAAGACCTACAGGGCCTGGCACACACGAGATTCAGAGATTGCAGCTAGCACCTGTACCGTTGGCATGTCAGCAGAGCAGCGAAGAAAAGAGGAGGAGCGCGACCAAGACATGGCGCACCTGAAAACGCAGTTGGATCTCCTGACAAGGCACTTGACGTCAGGAAGTATAGAGAAGGTACAGGCTGTGGATTCCCAAGGTATGGAGACTGAGGACGCGAATTACTTGGGGGGTTTCCAGGCCAATGGCCAGGGAAACCAAGGTCGGAGCCATCCAAGAGACAACCACTATGAGAATGGTGGCTACAAAAATCGCGACCAAGGAAACTGGAGGAACAACACCGATAGAGGTGGGTTGTATATACCACCTGGTAATCGGGACAAAGCTGGCAACGAGGCTGAAACTGCCAAACTTGAGAACATGATGGCGAAGATGCTGCTTAAGGTGGAATCGACCGACTCTGGGGTAAAGGCAATACGGAATGAGTTATCAACATTGAGTCTGGTAGTGGAGTCACACTCAACCGCGATCAAGCAACTAGAGCAGCAAGTGGGTCACATCTCGGCATCTCTAACCCCAAGGAAACCAGGTACTTTGCCGAGCGACACCACTCATCCGAAGAATGATGCAAGCTGTATGGCGATCACCACAAGAAGCGGAAAAATATTACCGGAATCACAGCCGGTAATTCATGCTCAAGGTGATATTGCGGATGATGAAGAGGCGGTAGAGGAGGAAACTCCAAAGCTCGCGGAGAAACGCAAGGAAGCTGAAAAGCTTCCACTTATGATGCCTCGACCACCACCTCCGTTCCCACAGCGTTTGAAGAAGAAAGCTGACGATGGTAAGTTCCTGAACTTCATGACCATGCTGAAACAGATTTCAATAAACATACCATTGGTGGAAGCGCTGGAACAAATGCCCAGTTATGCCAAGTTCATGAAGGACTTGATTACAAAGAAGAGGTCGGTAAGCTATGAACCGGAAGATAATCTTCACCACTGCAGCGCTATTTCTACAGGGTCGCTAGTCGAAAAGAAGGAGGATCCAGGTACTTTCACTGTTCCCTGTACTATCGGGAAGCTCAACTGCGGAAGAGCTGTATACGATCTTGATGCTAGTATCAATTTGATGCCGCTAGCAGTGTATAACAAATTGGGTTTAGGAACTCCTAAACCGACATCCATGAGAGTGATAATGGGTGACCGATCGGTAAAGCGACCCGCAGGGATATTGTCTGATGTGCTAGTAAATATCGGTAAGCTTATCTTCCCAGCTGACTTTGTGATCTTGGATTGCGAAGTGGACTTCGAAGTCCCTATTATTTTGGGACGACCCTTCTTGGCAACCGGAAGAGTATTGGTAGATATGGAGAGCAACGAGTTGACTTTCAGGTTGAACGAAGAAGTAGTGAAGTTCAACGTGTGCAGATTAATGAAGCAACCAAGGGACATGAATGTCGTCTCGGTTAGTGATGTTGTTACAGAATTTGATGTGATCGTTTCTATCGAAGAAAGACTTGCTGTAGAGACATTGGCAGCAGTTATGATGAATTTCGATGATGATGGCGTCGAAGACTATGAGGAAATTGTAAATGCTATGGTAGGAATGGGGTCATATAGTCACGCCCCAAAGAAATTGGATCTCGATTTAAAGAACAGACCAACACCTCCCGCAAAGCCTTCTATAAAGGAAGCACCGGTATTGGAATTGAAAGAATTGCCGGGCCATCTGAAGTATGCATTTCTGGGTGACAACGACACCTTACCGGTAATCATCGCGGCAGACCTTGTGCAATCTCAAGTTGAAGCATTATTATCCACTCTGAGGAGATACAAGAGAGCAATCGGCTGGACCATTGCAGATATCATTGGCATCCCACCAGGTATTTGTACTCATAAGATACAGCTAGAAGAAAACTGCACTCCCACCGCCGAGCACCAACGGAGACTGAATCCGCCAATGCAGGAGGTGGTGAAGAAAGAGATCATCAAATGGCTCGATGCTGGAGTGGTTTACCCGATCTCTGATAGCAAATGGGTAAGCCCAGTGCAATGCGTCCCTAAGAAGGGAGGAATGACCGTGGTAGCAAATGACAAAAATGAGCTGATTCCATTAAGACCTGTCACTGGTTGGCGAGTTTGTATGGATTACCGGAAGCTGAACTCCTGTACTCTCCGTGATCATTTCCCCATGCCCTTTATGGATCAGATGCTGGATAGATTAGCTGGAAGAGGTTGGTATTGCTTTTTATATGGTTACTCGGGGTACAACCAAATATCTATCGCCCCGGAAGATCAAGAGAAGACCACGTTCACCTGTCCCTATGGTACGTTTGCTTTTAGACGCATGCCCTTTGGTCTTTGCAATGCTCCTGCAACCTTCCAAAGATGCATGATGTCTATCTTTTCTGATATGGTGGAGAACACATTGGAAGTCTTCATGGATGATTTTTCGGTAGTGGGTGATACATTTGATGATTGTTTGGCTAATCTGAGTCAGGCGTTGCAGAGATGTGAAGAATCAAACCTCGTGCTAAATTGGGAGAAATGTCATTTCATGGTAAAAGAAGGCATTGTGTTAGGACACAAAATATCTATGAGAGGTCTAGAGGTGGATAGAGCCAAGATTGAAGTCATCGAGAAACTACCTCCACCCATTACAGTAAAGGGTGTGAGGAGTTTTCTTGGTCATGCCGGTTTCTACCGAAGGTTCATCAAAGATTTCTCGAAGGTTGCTACCCCATTGTGCAAATTGCTTGAAAAAGAGACGAAGTTTGTATTTGATGCTGAGTGTTTGAAGGCGTTTGAATGCCTGAAAGAAAAGTTAGTGGATGCTCCTATTATAGTTGCCCCGGATTGGTCCAAACCATTTGAAGTAATGTGCGACGCGAGTGGTGTGGCACTTGGAGCTGTTCTGGGACAGAAGAGAGACAAACTTTTTCACCCCATTTATTATGCTAGTAAGGCATTGAATGGAGCGCAAAAGAACTACACAGTGACAGAACAGGAGCTGCTAGCTGTTGTATACGCCTTTGAGAAATTCAGAGCATACTTACTTGGTACAAGGGTGGTGGTGCACACAGATCATGCAGCCTTGAGGTATTTGATGACTAAAAAGGATGCAAAACCTCGACTAATCCGATGGGTGCTACTGTTGCAGGAATTTGACTTTGAAGTCAAAGATCGGAAAGGGTGTGAGAATCAGGTAGCGGATCATCTATCCAGGCTTGAGAGGAAAGAGAACGCAATAAAGGAACCAGAGATTGATGACGCATTTCCGGATGAGCAGGTGATGGCTGCGTCACGTGAGATGGTGCCTTGGTATGCTGACTTTGCAAATTATGCGGTGAGTGACATGATCCCGAAAGATTTGAATTTCCACCAGAAAAAGAAGTTTCTCCATGATGCAAGTAAGTTTTTCTGGGATGAGCCGTATTTATTCCGGTTATGTGCTGACAACATAGTGAGGAGATGTGTACCTGAAGCTGAAATGACAAGCATCTTACAAGCTTGCCATTCGTCCCCAGTTGGAGGGCATCATGCTGGAAATCGAACCGCCCGAAAAATCTTACAATGTGGTTATTATTGGCCGACAATCCAAAAAGATTCATATGAATTTGCCAAGTTATGTGATCAATGCCAGCGAAGAGGAGCAATCTCGCGCCGACAAGAGCTACCCATGTCCACTATTTTGGAAGTTGAGTTGTTCGACGTATGGGGAATAGATTTCATGGGTCCTTTTGAAAGCTCTTATGGGAACCGTTACATCTTGGTAGCGGTGGATTATGTGTCAAAGTGGGTAGAGGCGGTTGCTTTGGCAGATAACGAAGGTAGAAGTGTGGTGGCGTTTTTGAAAAGGAACATCTTTTCTCGGTTTGGCACCCCTCGCACAATCATCAGTGATGGAGGATCACATTTTTGCAATAAGGTGTTCCGGGATGCTCTAGCAAAATATGGGGTGAAGCAACACAAGGTAGCCACACCTTATCACCCCCAAACCAGTGGGCAAGTAGAAGTATCAAACCGTGAAATTAAAGAGATCTTGGCTAAATCGGTAAATGTGAATCAACGAGACTGGGCTAGGAAGCTGGACGACGCACTTTGGGCGTACCGAACAGCGTTTAAGACGCCAATAGGTATGTCCCCGTACCAATTTGTGTTTGGTAAAGCTTGCCACTTGCCCGTGGAACTTGAGCACAAAGCCCTTTGGGCGCTCAAAAAGTTAAATCTCAGTTGGAGAGAGGCATCAGAACTAAGGTTGGAACAATTGAATGAGATGGACGAGTTCCGATTGCGAGCATATGAGAGGTCCGCTCTCTACAAAGAACGAATGAAGCTGTACCATGACAAGAAGATTGAGAAAAGGGAGTTCAAGGCAGGAAACTTGGTATTGTTGTTCAACTCCAGGTTCAAATTATTTCCTGGGAAACTCAAATCCAAATGGTCCGGGCCATTCAAAGTACACCAAGTGTTCCCATCCGGTGCAATCGAGCTCGAAAATAGTGATGGTGAGTTGTTCAAAGCCAATGGGCAGAGGGTAAAGCAATATATGGGCCACCCGGAGGAGGAGGTACATGTTCTGTCTCGGGTGCATCTGGATGAAGTCTGCGTAATCAAGACACCTGCGTCGTGCCGCGACGTTAACTCAGGCGCTATATGGGAGGCAACCCATAACTCCATCGAATTTTCTTTTTTTGGAGACCCTGGCGGTCTCCAACATCATTCCGGAATTTAAGTCATATCGACTTCACAGGTATTCCTTTATTCTCACAGTTTAGCTTTCATATCTATGCATTGGGGACAATGCATGACTCTACGTTGAGGGTGTTGGGAAACCTGTGAGTCACCACCGAGGGTTTTTGTTGCCGATTTCTTTTCCCTACGGTGTGCTATCTAGTAGAACCGGCATGTTTAGGTTGTTGTTTTAAAGTTTTTTAGTGTCTATAGCAAGCATGCGTTGTTCTGGTCTAAAAACGAGGCCCCTTGAAAAATTTTCTGGTTTTGAGCTTATGTTGAAACAATTGACTGTCTGGATCCTTGAATGTCATTGTGTGAATATGATTAGAATGAGTATGCTTAAGCCGAGCGGTTGTTTGATAGTTGGTAGCGATATAGTTTCTTGGTGCTAAGAGTGTGTGAGATTAATTGTCATAAATTCTTACTCTGTGCATGCATCTAGAACTTGCCCGGTCTATTTTGTTAAGTTTGAAGTTTGGTTGCTTAGGAAAGGATCGCAGGCCCTTTTTGATGCAGTCCACTTAGCCTATATGACCGTCCAAATACAAATAATCCCTTTTGATCCATGTTTGAGCCGGAATTGACCTTATTCTTTCAATAACCTGTCACCATTCCTGTTTAACTTTGAATCCCTATCTTGGCCCTGGACCTTCCAATGGACATTGTTTTGACGTAGGCAATCAGCCTAAGTTGAGGGTGGCTACTACAGTGGTAAAGGAGAAGAAAAAGAGGATGGAGATGATTGTTGTTGAATAGAATGAAAATCCGGGTGTGCGCCTAAGAAAAGAAAAGAAAAATAAAGAAAGATGAAAAAGATCGAAAAAGAAACAAAAAGAAGTGTCAATAAAGAGGCCGCACCTGTATCTAGAATCAAGGAAATAAAAAGGTGAATAAGGATGGATAAAGTGAAGTTATGTGGTGATAAGATGTAAATGGTTCCAAGGAGGGCTTAGTCACTAACCCCTAAATGCATCCTACCAGCACCCGAAGCCTCATTACAAGCAAATACAAGTCCTGTAGTGATCCTAAGTAGCTTTCTGAAGAACTGAAATAGAATAGTAAGGGCAAGCCTATGGTATCGCATGTGCATTGTTTGAAATCGTTTGTGAGGGTGAGCGCTTACCTAGTCCCAAATCTTGTGTGTGGGATTTCTTTGTGGTGAGGGCACCAAGATGTCTATATTGTCTATTGATTGTTAGGATAGCTGCATATGTGTATGCATAATATTCTATCATATCGGAGTGACATGTTTGGATCCTTGCAAGTTAGTGTTTCATACATTCGTGTGTTACAAGGGAGCATGATTTAATTGAATAAGTTTTGAACGATCATGAAGTGCTATAGACATGAGTTTGTTTCTTAGTTGAGTCGTATTATTGTTTTATGTTATGTTGCTTGAGGACAAGCGAACGTTTTAAGTTGAGGGTGTTGATGTGACGCTAATTTACGTCACTTTCGACTCCTTTTTACTAAGAACAATCGTACGTTTTCAAGCAACCGTTGTTGTTTTTAATGTTTTTATGTTGTATTTGTAGGAAATGGAAGCAAACACGAAAACGGAAGAAAATACGAGAAAAACGAAGTTCTGCCTAAGGGTGACGGTTTGAGTGACGGTCCGTCACATGTGTGACGGTCCGTCACATAGACCGTCGCGTGGAGGCAGCAAAGGAGGCGACACCACTGCCTAGCAGTGACGGTCCAGGCGACGGTCCGTCACTGCCTTGACGGTCCGTCAGCCTGACCGTCAAGTTAAGGCAGTGGCGTTACGTCGGCGACCCGCGTTTTGGGGATTCCTAGCCCGTTTTGGATTTGGTTTCTTTGACTCCTATAAATACCCTATGATAGGTTTATGTAATTAGAATACACCCAATAGTTTTAGAATAGTTTTTAGTCAATTTTTGAGAGCAACAACACGTTTTCGGATTCTTGAATTCGTGTTCGTGAGTTCTTGGTTTTTCTTGTTCTTGGATTATTGAAGATTGGTTTTCATTATATTGTAAGAACTTCTTCTCCTTATTATGAATTCAATTCTCTTCTCTTTTCTTTATAGCATGATTAACTAAAACTCCCGCAACTAGGGTTGTGGGAGCCATGGCAAACGTAGCAATATAGATTCCGGGGAGCGTTGGGTTCGATTTATGTATTGTCACGTTGTTAATCATACATTATGTCACGTTTTCTAGTGGGTTGCAAACATTAGAACATGCCTAGGTTTAATTTGCTTGAGAAAGAGATTAAAACCGGGAAACTTGATTAACAACAAGGATTCGAGACTACCAACTCTCGTCTTAAAGATTAATGCCGTAACTGGATTAATCTACTTGATGTTAGGATTGAGAGCTAAAAAGCACATCTTTTTGAGATCGAGAGAAGATAAAAGGAAATTTGTTTATTTGGTCGAGAGACGTTTAGACGATACAATTGACGCAATCACATCGTGACAAGCATATAGAAAGAACCCGGTTAAGCCTAGAATCGACATTGTTACAACGCCATGGTAAACACATCCCTAGTTCATCCTCTCATACTGATTTAAACTCCTACGTTTATTATTGTTTTGTTTACAATTTGATTACAAAACCCCCCCTTTTATTTACTGGAAACGATTGACGACTAGTCACATACTTCACTAAAGTCTTGATCATCACCATATTCTCTGTGGGATTCGACCCCAACCTTGTTGGGTTATATATTTGACAACGATCGCATACGCTTCTTAAATTTTTGATAACGCTCAAACTACACCTCAATTTAAGAAGCGTATGCGATCGTTGTCAAATATATAACCCAACAAGGTTGGGGTCGAATCCCACAGAGAATATGGTGATGATCAAGACTTTAGTGAAGTATGTGACTAGTCGTCAATCGTTTCCAGTAAATAAAAGGGGGGGTTTTGTAATCAAATTGTAAACAAAACAATAATAAACGTAGGAGTTTAAATCAGTATGAGAGGATGAACTAGGGATGTGTTCACCATGGCGTTGTAACAATGTCGATTCTAGGCTTAACCGGGTTCTTTCTATATGCTTGTCACGATGTGATTGCGTCTATTGTATCGTCTAAACGTCTCTCGACCGAATAAACAAATTTCCTTTTTTCTTCTCTCGATCTCAAAAAGATGTGCTTTTTAGCTTTCAATCCTAACATCAAGTAGATTAATCCAGTTACGGCATTAATCTTTAAGACGAGAGTTGGTAGTCTCGAATCCTTGTTGTTAATCAAGTTTCCCGGTTTTAATCTCTTTCTCAAGCAAATTAAACCTAGGCATGTTCTAATGTTTGCAACCCACTAGAAAACGTGACATAATGTATGATTAACAACGTGACAATACATAAATCGAACCCAACGCTCCCCGGAATCTATATTGCTACGTTTGCCATGTCTCCCACAACCCTAGTTGCGGGAGTTTTAGTTAATCATGCTATAAAGAAAACAGAAGAGAATTGAATTCATAATAAGGAGAAGAAGTTCTTACAATATAATGAAAACCAATCTTCAATAATCCAAGAACAAGAAAAACCAAGAACTCACGAACACGAATTCAAGAATCCGAAAACGTGTTGTTGCTCTCAAAAAATGACTAAAAACTTGTTTAAACTAATGGGTCAATTTTTATTACATAAACCTATCATAGGGTATTTATAGGAGCCAAAGAAACCAAATCCAAAACGGGCTAGGAATCCCCAAAACGCGGGTCGCCGACGTAACGCCACTGCCTTAACTTGACGGTTAGGCTGACGGACCGTCAAGGCAGTGACGGACCATCGCCTGGACCGTCACTGCTAGGCAGTGGTGTCGCCTCCTTTGCTGCCTCCACGCGACGGTCTATGTGACGGACCGTCACACATGTGACGGACCGTCACTCAAACCGTCACCCTTAGGTAGAACTTCGTTTTTCTCGTATTTTCTTCCGTTTTCGTGTTTGCTTCCATTTCCTACAAATACAACATAAAAACATTAAAAACAACAACGGTTGCTTGAAAACGTACGATTGTTCTTAGTAAAAAGGAGTCGAAAGTGACGTAAATTAGCGTCACATCAGTGAGCGAATGCAGCTCGCGCCATGAACCAGTCTTATTTTCACCTTATCCCAATCCAACTTGTAGGGGTCTTTAGGTGTTTTGAAATATTATAAATACCTTTTCTAAGAAGCTTTTAGGAGAGGACAAAGTTTTTAAGAGCACGGAGCTTGATCAAACTCTTAATTGTAATTGAGTTACTTCTAAACTCTTTTACTTAATATTATTTCTTGTTTATACTATAGTTATTGCTTGTAATCAGATTATGAGTGACTAAAAGTCCTCCATATAGGTTATGGTCATAGTATGAACATCACATTTTATATAGATTATTTCTGTGGATTCTCTCATTATGTTTTATTCTCTTAATCTTATGCTTACTATTCTATTATTTCACAACCAATAAGATAAATGGATAATTTCAAGAGGAACTCGAGAGACGAAGACTAGAAATAAAGCGTGGATTTAGAGGGGTAGGGTTCATCAACAGACGGATTAGCGGCTAGGATGGAGACGTATCTAGATCACCCTATTTGGATCACATACTGAAAGATAAATCAAATGCATTCAAATAGTTCAACTATCCCCGTACAATAGTATAGTTAGAAATCTAATTCAGGTAGACGATTAAAGGTTGTGAGAGCCCATGACCATAATATTAACCTTATGATTCAACAATTAGGTAGATGTCATAATTATGCTTATATATATGAAGTATAATGGGATTACGCAAGTGTCATAACCCTAGATCTTAATAACTCTGTTATCAAACCCCTAAACTTCTGAATCTTATTACTTTATTTGTAGTAGAATAAACAAACCAAACAAATGATATAAATGGATTACACTTGTTTTCACAACTATAATAGTAGATTATTTAGCTTGTTAGTAATTAATTAAGTCCACAAGAAATACCCGATTGCTTATAATTATTTTATTACTTACAACTACATACACTTGCATGTGTGTTAGGAGACAACACCTGTATGGGATTGTTTGCATGTTTGGCCACAACTAGTCTTCGGTTTCCCTCTAGCTGCCGCTCTAGATTGCTTAGGATGATCCATTGTACCTTCACATATTTTAGAATTAGTTCCAAGAATAAAATGGCCGACAAATTTAGCCACAAGGATGTCAAAACGACCCCACATTTAATTTGTTAGCAAGAATACTCAGACTTCCCCACATTACAGGTACTTAGACTTTCCCACATCATGCTTCACAAAATACTAGCACATCTTCACAATTTTAAACTCCTATTATTCTCAATTTCAGCGCACTACCTCATACTTACGCTTTTCTATTTCCTAGTCTCACCTGATGACTAATGTTTCCTTAAGACGGGCGTCATCCATCTATCATTAGAAACATATCGCCATGACTATACTTTGGGACATTTCATTGAATAGCTAGTAGACACAAAAATTCTAGTCAAGCAAAAATGCAAATGGAGTCACTCAAGCTTTTCTTCATCCACATAAACACATTATTAATAGGTAAAGTCAACAAGAATTTCAATCAGAAAAAACAGAATCATTACCCCATAGAATAAAGACCACATTTACACAATTTTCACACAAATCGTGACTAATGTCAACAAGATTACATAAAAGAATACTTGAGATATTACCCATCTACCATATAACCCAACACAGAGAAAACAAGGGACTATTCATGGCTTAGAGCATCAAGCTTTGCATAATCCCAAGTAAAATCAAAATTAACTCTAATGAGAAAATGGATAGTGGGGTTTCCATGGAGTAGAGAGAACAACTCAAGAAAACTTACCAAAAAGTATTCAATGAAAGCTTGAGGAGGAAAATTGGAGGAGAGAAAATGAAAGATGAAAGGTTTTCTTTTTCCTTGTGCAATTGTTGCATGAGATAATGAGGAAAAAATAAGGGAAAGGTGTTTTAAAAAAGGAACAGTCAAATTTAACTGGTGGACCAAATTAAAATATCACAGACTTTCTTGGGCCTCGTGCGAGCTCCCGACTTTCACACCGTGAGGCTGAGGGCAAGATCATGTCCCTCACGTGGTGAGGTAAACTGTTTCATGACTTAGGCTAATTTTTTACATATTTTGCACAACTCCTCATTTTGCTACCTTTATGCCCTGTACTTGCATGTTATTAAAAACAACAACTGTAAAAAGGTAGATTGTCTCCCACCCATTACCTTAGTAATGTTGTAGGATAATATCTTTTTATATACATATTTCTTAGAATTACTTTAAAAAATTTGGGTTGCCCTCGATCAATACTTGATTTGATGTTATTGCATGATGGTACACCACATTATTCACTCATCATTCAACCTCACTAAGGTCTTTTTCTGATAACATCCTCAGTTCAATAATGCTTTACTCGCTGACTGTTTACTAAAAATCTTCTCTCCTCATCCACCATCCGCAACTCTACCACTCCATGTGTTGTAGTTCTGACCACTTCAAAGGGTTTCGACCACTTGGACCTCAGCTTCCTAGGAAAGAGCTTAAGTTTGAAATTAAATAGTAGCACCTTCTAGCCTGACTTAAAAGAACATGGCAAGATATACCTGTCAAGACATCTTTTCATCTTTTATTTGTACATTTTTTCATTTTCATAGGCTTGTCGATGAAATTCTTCGAGCTCATGTACTAGGTGCACTCTATCTACCTGCTAGTTCTATGTTCAAATTGAGCTTCTTGATGGCCTAATATGCTTTGTGCTCTAGATCCACTGGCAAGTGGCAAGCCTTACCATAAATCAATCAGTATCACGATAGTCTGTTGCGTTCGCAAAGAACGTTTTTCACATTAATAGATTAAATTTCCATTTTTGAACATAAACCCTATAACTCAATTTTCTAAGCTTGGAAACTCATTTTTTGGGCGATTTAAAAAATGATTTTCAAGATTCTTCATTGGATATGATTCTAAACCCTTATTTTTATAGTCTCCAATACTTTACGGATGATTTACTTTTAAATAATAATTTTAAAATGGGAAATTTAGGATTTTGGGGCTAAAGTTATAAAATCTATTTTTAGGTTTTGAAGGTCAAGTTGAACTCGATTTTTGATGAAATTTCATATTTGAGTTCCATACACTATGTGTAACATGATTTTTAGATAAATTTTTAGTTTTTTCATTATGGATCAGGGTTAACTTTTGGATTGACTTTTTAGACCAGAATAGAAGTATTGTAATATGGGTGTCCATGGTTTTATTTTCTTATGTGGAACATGTATTTTATCAGATTAAGCTTATTCAAAAGCTTTTAAAAAGGGAAAGACTTCTATTTGACTTTATTTAAGGTAATTTGAGACTTTTTTTTACTCTTTTCTAAGTGATAGTGTGTTAATTAATTTGGAAAAATGGAATAATGCGGAAAGGGGGTCCCCTATAGTTGAGATGATGAGAACCTATGTGGTACCAGTGTTATATTATGGGTAAAATGAGATTGTATTTTTTTTGTGGACTTGTGTGGTTATGTGAGCCTGTCGATTGTTCTAGCATTAGTAGGAATGCTTATGTTGCTCACTAATACTCGTCCAAACTTGGAATTTGTGAAAGTTATCCTATGATTTGTTAATTTAATCATGATTTCATTATTTAATCATATTGTTGACTGTTCTGGCTGATTATGAGAGGGTGTCAAGGTTTTTAACAGTGATATAGTGTCGAGGTCTTTACTAGTGATGTGAGTCCAAGGTTATTTCAGGACAGTGTCGTGGTCTTTTTTAATTGTGAGCTTGAGGTTATTTCTAAATTGGTACAAGGTCAATTTCGGATGGTATATGAACCTCGCAAGTCCCCCATGGATCCTGTCTAGATATATTATGGCAGCGGGTATATACGATTACTGATCAGATAAGAGGCAGGCATCATATACATTATTTTACTTAATTTATATTGCCTTGGTGTAATGGCCATTCAGTTGTTATTTAAAAGTCATGATAAAATGAACGAATTAATAAATTTGATGGTGTGAAATTATGAGACTTATTTTTATGATATTTAAATGAAGCACAAACTTAAATTGCGACAAAAGTAGGATGCCAACACCGCTCGTTGTGGAAAGATGGGGCTCATTGTGATGGTTCATTACGAAGAAAAGAGTTTCATTGTGATGGACCATCGCGATGAGGAGGGCTTCATCGCGAGGCAGAACCCCATTTAAAGGGTCTCAGTCTCCAAAAAAAAATTCAAAAAAAGAGTTCTTCTCATTAAAATATCCCAGACCTGTTCTAACTCTAGAAAAGTAAGAAAAGAGAGAAAAAACTCTTAGAAAAGGGTCAGATTTCCACCCCTCCTCGTGGTGATTCTCCCTCCGGATTTCCTGGAATGAGAACAATAAGCAAGTTGCACGCGTCTATGCAGCAGCTCAACATCGAGATAGGTTACAGTTCAATAGTAGAAAAACATTGATTAGTAAGCATGAACTTTATATAGAAATTGATAGAGACAACATGATTAGGCCTTCAGTCATGGAGTTTGAATGGTAATAACTGGATTTAAATTGATGAACCCGAGTCTGGTGAATAGTTATATTGTGTTTACAAATTTCCTCGTGAAAGTGATGGGTTAGGATGTAATGAATTGGGGTTTAGATTATTCTGTGTAATGGAGAAGTAAGAACTGAATAATAGGGAGAACTGGACTGTGAAGTGATCAACTTCTAGAATGAATCGTGAATTAGTCGTAATAATAATCCACAACCTATGTGGGCTTATTGCAGTCATGTCTAGTTGACTTATGATTCCTTGATGTTTTGATCTAATAGTTGCACTCCCCAATCATGGGGTAAAATAGTGACTTAATAAGAACTACCTTAACGGAAAGACCTGGTAAATAGGAGAACTTGATGGGTAGTTGAGAGCTAAGGTGAATTATGACTATGTAATCTATAAACAAACTTAACTTGACACTGGTAGGAGGTTGGATTGTTGGATATGATTTTATGGCCCTCGAGCATACTTAAATTGATGAACAAGGTTTATTAAGGTCTTGCTTGCATAGCTTTTTTATCTGGAGTTGAGACTCATTTTATTACATGATATGTGGTTGAATTATGCAAATTATGATTGGTCTTCGAACATGTTTGAATTGCTTATGTTTTCCTGTTGTGCTTGATTAAATAAGCTAAATGTAAAAGAAGTGATGAGTGAGTTGAGATTAATAAGTGTAAGTGTATTTTGATACACTTTGTACACCATGATGGATATGTTTGAGAACCTAGTTACTTTGGTATGGATATTGACATGATTATTGAGGAGTGTATACCACATCGGTATAGTACATGGACACCTTGGCCCCCTATAGGTCATCGCTAGTAGGAAAAATAAAGACCCTTAGCATGTGTGTCCAATCTTTATTTAGCATTGCATTGTCGCATGGTCAGTTATGGTGAGCTAGTAGTGTGAGCTGAAATAGGAGTAGAGGTTCTAGACGTGTTGACAGAGATTTAGTAGGCATGAGGCCCACCCTATTGTGATTACATTTTCAAATGAGTAATTCATGTGAATGTATGCATAATTATGCATGTCGTGTTTTGTTGGGTTAACTGGTGGTTGTTGGTAACTATATTATATCCATACATGTGATTTGTTATGATGTATGTGAGCATTATATAGGTTAGCCTATTAGATATCATATTTATTTACTTGTAATGTTTGTTGGGCGAACTTGGGAAGTGGGTAAGATCTGTTAATAGTTAATAAAAGATTTTTGAAACAAGTAACTAACCTTAGGTGTGAGCTCCACAACAGAGTACTTGGAATAGAACATACCTTGTGGCGGTGACTTAACGCTTAAAATAATTGAAGTAACTAACTAGGACTTGGAGACCTGAATCCCTAGGATTGTAGGGGAGTGAGTCTGAGGTACCTTTGGTGTGAATAGGCATGGGGATAATCTTATTATATATTGATGTGAAGGTTATTTGTTATATATTGATTTCTATTTATGGTTTATGTGATCTAATCTTAGTCGGTCGATGATACCTACCAGTACGTGTGGTTGTACTATTGCTATTGTTGCTACACCTTTGGTGTAGATGTGTGGTAGGTTGATTGAAGTTTCATTGCATGGCATGAAGTGTCTCTACCATCAGCTTCCCATTTTTCTACTCCTTGGAAATGGAAGTTGTGCCTTTTTATTGTCATGTTTCTCTTAGAAGCTTTAGTACAAGCTTAGGCCAGATTTTTGGGAAAGGTTGTACTTTTGGTATTGAAAAATGGTCTATTGTATTTCAGATTTGGGAATATATAAATTAATATTTCAGTTATTGTTGCTCTTAATATTATTGAAGTTGTTTTAAAAGACTTTCGCAGTGCATTTGGTTAGGTGTTTCATGGTGCTCCTACCTAGATAGATTAGAGTAGGTGCCCGCGCGACTCCACTGTAATTTGGGTCGTGACACTTGGTGTAAATGGTGATTTGAGAGACTATGATATTGACGTTATTGGTTTTATCTAGATTTTTCTTTGATTTGAGTTTATTTTTACTTGATTTGTATCTATTGCTGGTTATATCAACTGCTAGTACGGGTCTGTCTTTCTCTAAATTAGAAAATTTATTATGTTAAGTGTCAGTATAAGTAGTTTAGAACCGATTCTCGTTATCACTTTGGATTTTGTTCAGTAGATGATTATGTTGAGCACACATGGATTCATATTTACCCTTGCCTTTTTATGCATATTTTGTGTAGGTTCTGAGCCAGTACCTTTGACCGGTGACACATAGTAGTGTTCATAGCTGTTATTTCAAGATTGAGGTAGTTGCTTGTCTGATCCGCAACACTCTTGGATCTCTTCTGTGTTTCTACCTTTTGCACTCCTTTTCAGACATTTTTCTTATTTTCAGAGTTGTATTCGAATATTAGTGGCTTGTACTAGTGACTTCAAGGTTTTGGGGTTTAAATTATGGTTGCTTCTATGTTGTTGATTTTGAGTTTTATGAAAGGATTTAATTATGACTTATATTTTCTTAATTGTTATCTTTTGCGTATTTACATTTAGTTATTGAAACTGTGTTTTAGGTTGGCTTACCTATGGGGGGACAAGATAGGTGTCATTATCTCCCTGGATTTTGGGTCGTGGCAGTTCTACCTTGAACCATAGCTTGGATTTCTTCAATAGTAAGATCTCTTATTTGAGTTCCCTCCTATTTTTCTTCTTCTTCTTCTTCTTCTTATTCTTAGTTGATTCATAATATCTTTAGCACAAGGTTTCAAGTCAATCACTTGAGCTTGTCTTCTTCTCTCTCAAGAATCAATTATTCTCTCTTTCTAACATCTAATTTTAAAGTCTTTCTTTATCCATGTTGTTATCAAATGGGCTGAGTTCAAAAGGAATTGTGTTTTCATGATAGCTCTACACAAGCTTATAATGCTTGTCCTTCTTGAAAGAAAGATAACTGACCCCAAATAACTCACTGTGGAGCTCAAGTTCAATGCCTAGATTCAATCCCTTTGTGGTTATGTGAAGGGATGACATCCTTATGATCGAGGTGGTCACTACCACTGACCAGGGCATCCATGTCATGGTCAAGATACTTTCTCCTCCCTCTTATTGTCTCTTTAGTGCTCTCTATGCTACCAATATACATGCTAATAAGATTAAATTGTGGGGGTGCTTAATTGATTTTGCCTAAATATACAAAGTAGATGGTTAGTAGGGGAGACTTCAATGAAGTCCTTATAACTAGAACTAGAGATAAGCATGGTAGGAGCAGTATTAACTATAATAGGACCAATAAATTATGGAGGTGCATCAATCAGTGCAACCTAGTGGACTTAGGCTTTAAAGATAGTAAGTATACCTAGACTGATAAGAGGTACACTAGTAGATAGGACATGATCCTAGAAAGACTGGAGAGATACATGGCTACTAATGATTGGATTAATAACTATAATGATTCCATAGTTACCCTCCTGCCTCGAACCTATTCAGATCACTTCCTTCTCCTTATTAGTACAACCATAGATCACTCCAATGCTAGCCATATACCTTTTAGGTTTGAGACTATGTGGTGCTCTCTCCCCTCCTTTCCTTGCCTATTCAATCAATGCTTCAACAATAATGTGGTAATTACCAGGGATATCAATATCTTCCAAAAGGATAATTGCTAGTTGAACTTGAGAGACAAAAACTAGGAATAGAACATGGGTTATGGGGTGTAGGATGAGTCTACGGATGGATTTGCGGCTAGAGCAGAGACGCACCTAGTTTACACTACTTGTCTTAAATACAGAAAGATAAATAAATACATTTAAATTAGTTTGACTATACCCGCTCAGCGATGTAATTAGAATGCTAATCTGGATAGACAGTTCGAGGATCGAGAGGCATGACCATAATATCAACCATGTAAGTAAAAAATTCAATAGATCTTAAATAAAATTATCAACTATATAAAGATACGTTGAAATTATACAAGAACCATAACACTAGGTGTCAACTTCTCTGTGAACAACCTCCATCATATTTATTCTCAATTACTTTTTTGTTTTAGTATAATAAGTAGTATAATCAACAATAAATCAAACCTTGAGATTTTATCGCTTGAGTACATAATTAGAACTAGCTTAGTTTAGTATACAATTAATTATAACTCTATGTGGGTTCGATATCTGATTGCTTACAATCACTATATTACTTGATGACTATGTATTCATGAGAGTGATGTGGGAGGCAACAGAGACTCCATGTCACCTTACCTTTTTTATATTTTGCATATGAGATGCTCTTTAGAAGAATTGACCAGCAGGTGCATAACAACCTTTGGACCCCTATCAGTGCAAGCAAAATTGGTCCCAAGATCTCCTATATTTTGTTTGATGATGACCTCACTCTATTTACTAGAGCAACTCCCAAATGGTGCTAGGCTATCATAACCACCCTCAATTAGTTCATCCAACACTCAGGCCAAAAGATCAATAACCATAAGAGTAGAGTAATTTATAGTATCAATTGCACTAATGATATTGTTAAGCAATGCACCATGATGCACTCTCTCTCTCTCTCTCTCTCTCTTAATAGATACAATCACTTTGTTGGTTTTCTCAGTTTTCATAAAGACCTACCCATAGTGACTTCCAATTCATTTTGGATAATATGAACAATAGTCTAACGGGATGGTAATCTAAACTCTGTAACATGGTTGGCCGAGTTGTGGTAGCTAAAGCCAGCCTTGATAACATCCCCAACCATGTCATGCAATATATTTAGATCCCTATTCACAACTCTGAAGTCATTAACAGGTTGTAGAAAATTTTATATGGGGAACTACCACTGAGAAGAAAAAGCTCCACCTCTTGAACTGGGACACCATCACTAAAACAAAAAAAAAAGAGGTTTGGGTATCCAAAAGGATAAAATCAAGAATGAGGCAATTCATGCAGGGAGCCATGAGAATTTATTCCAACCCTACCATTCTATGTGCTAGGACTCTAATAGGTAGAAACTGCAGCAGCAGAACCATTAGGAAATACCCAATTTCTAGAACTTGGAAATGCTTCTTTAATGGATAGAAACACTAAGTCTAACAGGTGGGTTGTCCATAAAAGCAACAATGTGAATTTTCTCACTAAAACTTAGTTGAATGACTACACCTCTCTCTCTCTTTAAAGTCATTAATGGCCCCTAGAGGCAGAAAGACCTCCAATAAAATTAGCCAGTACCATAGAAATGGGTAGTGGTCCTTCAACCACTTTCCCTATGGAATCTCTGAGGATATGGAGAATATCATTATGAGCACCTTCATCCCAGTCTAACCATTAAGGAGCACCAAATAATTTAGAACCTCACCACTAATTGATTCTTCAACATCAAGTAAGCTTATGACCACATAAGCAATAAGGATAGATCTAGAACCACTAAACATGAGGTATTCCACTGGATCTGGAAGCTAATGGTGCCACAAATAGTCAAATTCTTCCTTGGCTTCTCCTCCACAAAAGACTATCCACTAGTCACTACCTCCAGTCCATAAGTCTTAGCATTATCCAAGTTTGCCACTACTATGATAATCCTTGTGAAAATATCAACCATATCTTTTTTCATTGTCAAAATACCCAGAACTCCAGGAACATGTTGAGCACTGAATCTAATGGTGACATCCCTTTTATTGATAATAGAATCACCACCACATGGATTGATATGTGACACATTATTAAAAACAATCCCTTCAATGGCTTGATCAACTGGAATCATGTCCTCTCATTTGCCTATTGGTAAATTTGGAGTACCAGAAACAGGAATCATTGTTAAGGCTGTAGAAACCACATCATCCACAAAGTAACTAGAAAGCAAGACAATATTAGTGTTACCATTAAGTGGGAACCTCTTGCTAGGAGGTACTATAAATTTAACATTGATGGGGAAGCTCAAGGTAATCCACGCAATGATGGTATTATGGGGTGATTAGGAAGAATACTGAGGGATGAGTCATAAGCTTCCTCAAAAGGACTTCTCACACTACAAAAATCAGACAAAGTTAAAAGCTCTACTACAAGGCCTCTCCATGGCTTGGGAACACAATTTGACCCCTATTGAAGTCAACACTGACTCAATAGAAACAATAAGAATGATAAAACATGGACACTTGTCTTATAATCCAATTATTGATGAATACAGGTCATTAATAGAGAATATGATAGTAGATGCACTAGCAAAAAAAGGAGCCAAGGGACTTTTTTTGGACAAGAGATTGTTTTTGGTAGTTTTTCATGTGTTTGCCAATGATACAATCTGGGCAGATATTTTAAGAACTACTTTTGTTAGGAAATTGCACCTTGTAATAAAAATAATACTACAAATCTAGTGCTTAGCATGGGTTTTTTAATAGGCACTATCACAGATAGGCTAGTGTAATTATGTTTTCTGTTTATGAAGAAAGTAAGATTCTATGATTTGATTCAACAACCCTAACTTTATTCATGAATGAAACTGAAATCAAAAAGATAATTATGGGAAAGAACAGAGTTTCCACACTAAAGTTTAGCCATGCATAACTTGAGAGAAGGATGAACTTTCGAGAAGAACTGAGAGATTTTCTTTCCTAGAGCTTTGGAGCGTAGTTCTTAAAACCATTGAGGTTCTGAGAGAGGAAAGGAGTAATATTGTGTACTTTCTAAGTGTTTTTCATTATAGAAAGGATTTTAAGTTATGTGATGACAGTACATAAAAGGGGTAGGACGAAGACACCCTTAATAAAATAAAGAATTTTTATTCGCCTCTCGTTTGTTCTCTTTTTAGTGTCGTCTTGAGCTTTAATGTTATGCATTATATTTATGTTTCATATTTGGTTTATTTAGGAGTGTATTGAGGTATTTGGAGCTTAAACAAGAAGGAAAAGATAGCCCTAAAATCAAACGGAATCGAGGAAGAAGAAACATCGCAAAGCATTGCAAAGCGAATACAAAAAGGTCATGAAAGCAAGGCCTTGCGCCACTGCTGCAAAGCAGGCCAGTGGCGCGACCAACACTTGGTGAAATTTAGGAAATTTTTTTATTTCTTGCACCACTCACCCAAAAGCAGGGGGTGCCACAGATTTGAAATATTGGCTGAAGTTTGTTTGTTCTCCATGCCATATCTCTGCTTTTTGGCCGTGGCGCGAGCAGGGTGAACCCTAATCTGATTTGGATTAGTTTTTGAAGATCTAAGGGTTACTAATCTCTATATATACCACTTTTTATGATGAACCTTTGATTTAGGGAAGTTAAAAGCTAAGGAAAAGCTCAAGAATAAGGTCTAGTTTTATTTTCTTTATTTATTTTCGAATGTTTTCTTGTAAACTCATGAAATCTCTTCTTTCAAAGAGATTGATGAGTAGCTAAATCTTTAGTATCTAGGGTTGTGATTAAAGACATAAAGGTTGATATTTAATTATCATATTGCTTAGTTTGATTTCCATTTATTGAGCTATTTATCTTCACTTGTGCTTAATTATTTGTTAACTTAATCACTTAGCAAACACTATATATGGTGCATAAATTGGACTAGGAATAGGGTATTTACATACGCAATAAGGAAAGGTAGGGCTTGGTTGTGAACTCTATAGGAAAAGGGAAATAATTTGCTAACGTAGATAAATAATATACCTGTTAGCCTTGCCCAGTAGATATGAAAGAGAAATCACATGCCTTTCACAATCGATCGATGATCATAGGAATATAGGCATTAGGAATAGTCAATGAGACCTATAGTTTATTTGGAAATACAATCAACATGGTTAAAATAAATGTGCCACTAGTAATTCAGGAAATCAAATAAATATTTGGTTTGAAGACTCAACTGGATTGTTAAAATACCATAACCCTAGATCTTTCTCAAATCTGAATCACAACAAAACTAATCAAGATTCGTTTACATCATTTGTTAATTCTTTACTTTCAAACACGAAATACTCTTTATTATCGGTTACCTACTGAATAGCGACTATAAGAATTCAAACTAGTTAATCCATTCATCAAATCCTTTGGGTACGATATCTGGATTAACATCTTGTATTACTTATACGGACGCATACATTTGCATGTGCAAAAAGACTAAACAGTATGCTCATATTTCATGACTTATTATGGGTATGCTCGGTCCAACAATGGCATCAAGTATGGATCCCACTTAGGGTGTAAGCTCATAACATGACAAAGAAGGTATTAGAGCCAGTCATGTATCAGCCTTGTTTATATGGGGCAGAGTTCAAGTGAGGTTAGGCAAATCCCAGTAAGACAGGGCAAACCTCGATGGTGAGTCTAGTCAAATCCTATGCAGTGAGACGAACCTCTGCAAGGATGGTGAGTCCATAAGAAGGGGTTTATATGACACCCTAGATTAGGATAAGAGTCTTTCCTTGGAAAAATATAGGAGAGATATTGGGTATATAAGTAAGTAGACCTTACACCCTAGTGACGCATTTTGAAGTTGTTTGGGTCTGCCCAAAGTGGATAATATCACTAGAAGGTTGGGCCATTATAGTTTGAAAATGAAAAATGATAAATATGGACTTCATAACAGGTTTATCTCTCCTTTTGCAAGCATGATTTGATATAGGTAATTATTGATCATGCATTAAGTGATCATCAAACCTGTGACATAGATAAGATTAAAGTTTATGCAGTTGGCAATGAAAAGCATGGGAGAAAAAAGGAAGAATTTACACAATTTCTTTTCTAAAAAAGAGATCATAGTGATTGATGGCCACGAAGTTTGCCCACTTTTTACCTGTCAAAATGACAAATTCTGCAAAAGACTATGCTAAATTGCATATATAAGAAATTGTCAGGCTGCATCAGACCCCAGTGTCTATTAATTTTTTATAGTGGTTCTCAGTTCACCGTGCACTCTTAAAAGTCATTTTAGAAAGGATTGGGTACAAGAGTGAACCTTGTATCGCTTTCCATCCCCAAATAGATGATCAAGTTGAGCGCACTATTGAAATGATCAAAGATATATTGAGAGCTTATGTCCTAGACTTCAATAATAATTGGGATGATCACCTACCTCTCATAGAGTTCACGTATAATAACAACTACTATGCTAGTATTCCAATGGCACCGTTCAAAGTCCGGTATGAGCGAAGGTGTAGATCTCCGATTGGATAGTTCAAGGTTGATGAAGTTGAGTTATTGGGGCCAGACTTAGTCCACCAAACTATTGAAAAAGTTAAGCACATTCAGAAGTGGTTGAGGACAGCTCAAAACCACCAAAAATCATATTCTGATATAAGGTAAAGGGACTTAGAGTTTAGTGTTGATAATTGGGTATTCTTGAAGGTTCGCCTACAAAGGCCATCATGTCGTTTGTTATGAAGGGGAAGCTTAGTCCTTGATATATTGGTCCTTACAAAATTTTGAATAGGATTGGGTAGGTGGCCTATGAATTGTGGTTGCCTGCAGAGTTAGCCTCCGTTCATCCAGTATTCCACATGTCCATGTTGAAGAAGTGTATCAAGACCTTTCTCATGTTATCCCTATAAAAGGAATTAATATGGAAGATAATCTAACTTATGAGGAAATTTCTGTGGAAATCTTGGATCGTCAGGTTCGCAAGTTGAGGACCAAAGATATAGCATCCATGAAAGTATTATGGGGGAACACAATGTTGAAAAGGTTACATGGGAAGCCAAAGATGATATGAAAGCAAAGTACCCTCATTTATTTCCTAATAAAAAAGAAAATGCCTAAGTTAATGATCCTACTCTCTCTCTAAGACTCTATGAAATCACGCTCTATGTTATAATGTTCATTATCTATGAAACACATGTCTTACATTACCCTATGAACTACAATCTCATGTATCACGTATGCCTATGTGTTTTTCACGCCCCGAGGTTACCCTCTAGACGTAACATGGGATACGAGGCACTAGTTCCCTAGACTAACCCTTGGTCATGGCATACTCAGTCATTCATAAGAAAGCATAGCGGAAGCATAGATAGAATATTAGGCAATCCAAAACCATAAATGATAAGTCAATATGAAACATAGTCTTAAAAGAGTGACTCGAATACTGGCTATGTCTGAAAATCCTCTACACATGACATAAGGAGTTTCTAGGACAAGACCCTAGCTAACTCGAGGTACAGAAGTAAATAACCAGCAACTAGCTAGAATTAAAACTAGCCCTCGAACCATGAGGACTCACCGACACTGACTGGAAATGGCCTGCGATCTCTAGCCGCATGTCTGAGAAAGGGAACCCGAATCTGCATCATCAAGATGATGCAGCAAAAGTATGTGTCAATACTATAGGATGTACCGAGTATGTGAGATAAACAGGAATCTGAGGTAAACATGCTAAATAAACTTGTAAAGCTGAAATCATGCTATAAGTGTAAAATTGAAATGCAAGAGACTCAATATGATGCCAAAACAAATTATACAAATATCATAGTAATCATAAGGGTCCTAAAATTTGAAGTCAAGGAGTCAATGCACTTTAAAACCTGATATTGTTTCTGTGGAAGGTTCTCTAACCGACATAGACCATGTGAGCTACATGGAATCCGATGTATACGCCCCATCGAAAGGACCCAATATACCTTGCTAGGGCATAGAGGCATGACTGTGGCATGATCACTAAATATGATTCCCAACTGAGGGGATTCAGAACCTACGGGGGCACGTAGTTCTGGGACTAAAGGTACTCTCACCCTGTCCAACTCGGTGCTAATACTACTCCCAAAAACATATACATATAGCTCATAATACTTATGACATATCTGATGTCAAAATTATTCATAACTTAGGTAGACATATCTGGATGTCAAACCTTTCATAAAACATAGGGACATATCTAATGTCCAAAACTGTTGAAAAAGCAGGGCATATCTGATGTCAAGCAATTCACAAGTCATGAATCTTAAAGCTTTGTAAAACCGTAATTCAAAACACACTTTCCTTTATAATATCATAACTTGAAGAATTAGCCATGCAATTTCATGAAAATACAGGTCATGTTATCTAGACATATCAATTTTACTTGAAGACTTGTAATTCAATGAAAACATACTAAAATTTATCATAATCATGTGGGCTTTTCAAATCAACTGAGGAACTTCGATTAAATCATAGATATGTAATAAGAAATCATGAATTTTTGCCTTAGAAGAAGACCCATAACTTTTTCCCAATTTGAGTAAGAACCCTAATTTAGAAATTCATAAATTCAATTTAGAAGATTGGAGTTTTGGGCATAAGGGTGAAGGGATCCCCTTATTGAATATCCACATACCTTGATTGAAGCTAACCCACTTGAAATTGAAAAGAAAAGGAGACTTGAACTTGGAGCTTGAAGGAGTTCTTTTCCTAATTGGTAGATGAATGAGGTAATGAGAAGAGACTTAGGCTAATAGGTTTAGAAATTATGCTAAGAATGGTCAAAACGACCTCACTTAGGAGTTAAAAGGGTGGATAATGACTAAAATACCCCTGGGACATAATTAGGAAAAATTGTTAAAAATTCAACTTTTAGGAATCACGGATGAAGATCACGGACCGTAGACTGAACCACGGTTTGTGGTTCCTGGCCATTCGACCAGGCTGCAGAAGGCAAACCATGGGTCAACAGGATGACTCGGCATTTAAATTACTGTTCGTAGACTTGCGTCGTCATCCCTGGGAAGTTTGGCAGTCCTCTGATCCATTTCAATTAATTAATAGGATGGTCCGTCATTTAAACGATGGGCCGTAGAACCTAGTCGTGAAACTTGGGGAACTTGTCAACCCTCTGATCTGATTCCACGAGTTGACAAGATGGGCCGTAGTCAGAACCACGGTCTGTAGAACGAACTCGTGGTTCTTAGACCAGAGACTGAACCAACAGAAGGAAACCACAGTTCCATTCCACAACCCGTGGTTTAAACCACGGTCCATGGTTTGGACCCGTAATTCCTGGGAATATGAAATTCTTCAGAGTTTCAAACTTAGAAAGCTGGTTCAATTTTTGGGGTGTTACAATATCTCCCCTTGAGATCTTTCATCCTCGAAAGAAGACTAAGCAAGGGAAATCTGGAGAGAAAACAGCCCAACCAAACAACAACAAAGTAGGAAAACTGCGGAATAAATATGAAACTAAACTTTTCAACTTAAAACATAATTGGCCTAACTTCGAGAAACATGAACACATATTAAGATCATTAGGAAAACTGATGGAATAGACTCGGAGGAACATACTAAGGAGGAAACTATTACCTCAAGCTGAAACGGAATCGAAAGGCGAAGGGTGAGTGTTCTTGGCCTTCATGGATGATTCTGCTTCCCAAGTAGCTCCTTCAACTGAGTTGTAAAAGCTGAAGTACTATCGTGGTAACTGACTTTTGATTAAAATAAAAACTGAGTTGGATTCATGAGACACGTATGTATGCTGAGAATGTAAGAACAACCAATAGGACAAGAACTAGATATCCAACATGATAACTGATCTGGGATGAGAGTAGGAACTCAGCTAAAACTCATAAAGAACAAACATACTTTAGAAATCGCAGTTAACCGAAAGGGACACCGAACTGAGAGAAGTAGATATACGGGAAACTATTCTTTTCTAAATACCACTCCCACCATTTGCAACTAACAACCTCAATATCGTACATAAAGGTACTAAGGTCTGAGCCTAACTACCCAATTTTCCATGTTCAAACCTATCTCGACCAGATCTCTTGCATCAAGAACATCTTCTAAGGATAGTATCCCCTCTTATCACAACAACCAACTAACCTAGGGCTCTCAATCAAAGGGTCACTAGTTGCGCAAAACAAATATCCACATGTATCCCATCACGATATTCAAGCTTATAACTATGATCACCTTATGGTTTCGTAGCTTACCCAATTTAAGACTTCTTTCCTCTTCCCTATCCTAACTAAGAGTCGCAAATTCAATAAGTTCTACAGAGAGACATACTAAAATTCCTCATCTAACTATTTCGCACGAATAATCCTTACCTCATAATTCACCCACACCTAGAAGTCAACGTGGAACAAGTACACTAATAAGGAAAAGGAATCTGCTACCTCCCAGCTAGGCTACTACAAGGCCTTCTCCCCTAACGCTTATAACAACATAAACCAGAATCATTGAAAGAAAAGAGCGAGAGCAGGAGCATCACGAATGAAGGATTACAGATTGATCTTGACTTACACTTAGCGTGATCAAGCCACTCAAGGTAAGGCTTGGGGATTTGAGCACAATAGGCATGAGTATTTCACATACTGGGCATGTAAGGCATGAATGGTAGGGATCACCACCCCTCATCATCAAAGGAAAAGGTCAAGGGCTTTAGAGTAAGGAAATCATAAGCATGAACCATTTCAAGAATCAGGTCAGAGCATATACATAACATAACATGATTTGATTTGCCATTAAGGTATGTCTGAAGAATGAACTGAGCAAATCGAACTGAGCATACTGAGAGACATGAGTTTACATAGACACCAACCCTCAGGGTATAAAGCTGGGAGTTATAGAATCGCAGGATAAGAGCAGAGTCTTTGTCTGAAGCAATCACTTATCATTCTAGAATCTGAACATGAGTGTGAATCTGAAATAGGACCACGGTGCTGACACACAAGGCATGCAAAAGGTATCATAATGGCATAAGTATACTTAGGACGCTAGGATGGAAATAATCTTCTGCCTCCCCTCTTGATATTGTTCTAACACCCACAAGCATCGCTACCTGAGACTCCAAAATTTGACCAATTTTACATTCCACTATCTCCCCCTTAGGTTCATGCTACCCTCCTAAGTCTATGGACCTCTCACCAACCTCTTAAAGGAACTATGATCATTTTACCCTAACAGAATATACACTACTCCAGAATCTAGCACGAATACCCTTTTCCTTCTATAGTCTAAGACCCTTCTTCACCTAAAATTCTAGGCCTCAACCCTCTTATCCCCACTTAGTTCTAGGTCAAGACAACTTACAACCAAATAAGAATAGGGATCTGGGGACGATGGACGCATACAGGAAGAAAATCTATTAACGTACTTGATTCAACTTCAAGAGGAATACTCTGACCCGACTGGCTAGGCAATGAAAGGAATTGGTTTTGAAGTTGAACACCACCGTTACTTCGCTTAGATGAGGGGCAATTACTGATCCTATGGCCTAACTGACCACACCTACAACATCTCTCCTTGCCTGCAAGACACTCGCCTAGATGAAGCTTACCACAACTACTACAATGAGGGTACCTCAAGGTCTTCGGAGCCCTATGGTGACAAGACTGAGAATCGAGAGTAGGTGTGCTAACTGAAGATGGGGTTGGTCTAGATGACCTCTGCTGAGAAGACGATTGGTTCTATGTTCTAGTCTTCTTGTTCTTCCTCTTTCTCTTCTTTAGTTTCTCTTTCTCATTCAACTGAGTTGTCATGGCTTGAGCCAACATACAGGTGGCTTCACAAAATTCTACATTTGTAACCTTATGATCTGGAGTGGTCGGATTAGCATTCCTCATGGGGTTTCTTCATAGAGACCTTATCTGAAATGCATACGGAATGGATTAGAAGGGTAAGTGGAGTCGAACTCTATCGGACAATAGTGAACATGAAGAGGTGAAGTTTTTTCCTAAAATACCTCATAGCCTCCTTCTCATAAGTGTGACGTGCTTCATACCCATGAAAGATACTCTACTTGATGTGGCTTTCAAACACCCTAGGACTCTTGAACCTGAGGCTCTGATACCAAGATTGTCAAGCCCCGAGGTTACCTTCTAGATGTAACACGGGATCCGGGCAACGAGTGCCCTTGACTAACCCTTGGTCATGGCATACTCAGTCATTCACAAGAAAGCATAGCGGAAGCATAGATAGAATATTAGGCAATCCAAAACCATAAATGATAAGTCAATATGAAACATAGTTTTAGAAGAGCGGCTCGAATACTAGCTATGTCTGAAAAGCCTCTACACATGACAGAAGGAGTTGCTAGGACAATACCCTAGCTAACTCGAGGTACGGAAGTAAATAACCAACAACTAGCTAGAATTATAACTAGTCCTCGAACCATGAGGACTCACCGACACTGATTGGAAATGGCTTGCAATCTCTAGCCACGTGCCTGAGGAAGGAAACCTGAATCAGCATCATCAAGAGGATGCAGCACAAGTATGTGTCAGTACTATAGGATGTACCGAGTATGTGCGATAAACAAGAATCTGAGGTAAACATACTAAATAAACTTGTAAAGCTGAAATCATATGATGCCAAAACAAATTATACAAACATCATAGTAATCATAAGGGTCCTGAAATATGAAGGCAAGGAGTCAATACACTTTAAAACCTGATATTGTTTTTGTGGGAGGTTCTCTAACCGACATAGACCATGTGAGCTACATGGAATCCGATGTATACGCCCCATCGAAAGGACCCAATATACCTTGCCAGAGCATAGAGGCATGATTGTGGCGTGATCACTAAATCTGATACCCAACTGAGGGGACTTAGAAGCTACGGGGGCACGTAGTTTTGGGACTAAGGGTACTCTCACCCTGTCCAACTCGGTGCTAATACTACTCCCAAAAACATATACATATAGCTCATAATACTTATAACATATCTGATGTCAAAATTGTTCATAATTTAGGTAGACATATCCGGATATCAAACGTTTCATAAAACATATAGACATATCTAATGTCCAAAACTATTGGAAAAGCAGAAGGACATATCTGATGTTAAGCAATTCACAAGTCATGAATCTTAAACCTTTGCAAAACCGTAATTCAAAACACACTTTCCTTTATAATATCATAACTTAAAGAATTAGCCATGCAATTTCATGAAAATACAGGTCATGTTATCTAGACATATCAATTTTACTTGAAGACATGCAATTTAATGAAAACATACTAAAATTCATCATAATCATGTGGGCTTTTGAAATCAACTGAGGAACTTCAATTAAATCATAGATATGTAATAAGAAATCATGAATTTAAGCCTTATAAGAAGATCCATAACTTTTCCCCAATTTGATTAAGAACCCTAATTTAGGAATCCATAAATTCAATTTAGAAGATTGGGGTTTTGGGCATAAGGGTGAAGGAATTCCTTTATTGAATACCCATATACCTTGATTAAAGCTAACCCACTTGAAATTGAAAAGAAAAGGAGACTTGAACTTGGAGCTTGAAGGAGTTCTTTTCCCAATTGTTAGATGAATGAGGTAATGAGAAGAGACTTAGGCTAATAGGTTTATAAATCATGCTAACAATGGTAAAAATAACCTCACTTAAGAGTTAAAAGGATGGGTAATGACTAAAATAGCCCTGGGACATTATTAGGAAAAACTATTAAAAATTTGACTTTCAGGAATCACGGATGAAGATCATGGACCGTAGACTGAACCACAGTTTGTGGTTTCCATTCTTAGTTCCTGGCCAATTGACCAGGCTGCAGAAGGCAAACCACGGGTCAACAGGATGACTCGTCATTTAAATTACAGTTCATAGACTTGAGTTGTCGTCCCTGGGAAGTTTGGTAGTCCTCTTATCCATTTCTATGAATTAACAGGATGGTCCGTCATTCAAACGATTGTCTGTAGAACCCAGTCGTGAAACCTGAGGAACTTTCCAACCCTCTGATATGATTCCATGAGTTGACAGAACGGGCCGTAGTCAGAATCTGGTCCGTAGAACCAAATCGTGGTTATCAAACCAAAGACTGAACAAACAGAAGGAAACCACAGTTCCATTCTACGACCCCTGGTGTGGACGCATAATTCTTGGGAACATGAAATTTTTTAGAGTTCCAAACTTAGAAAGTTGGCGTGATTTTCGTGGTGTTACAGTGTTAAATGAACCCATGATACATCACATCTATTTTAAATCTCATGCCTTGTATGACTCGTGCTTGAAGTTTATAGAGGATGGTGTCTATGATGATGAACGAGAGAAAAGTATGCTTTGACAGATTTCCTTTCAATTAAGAGCTCAAAAGCAAAATATTATGTTTTGTACGTATTCTTCCCGTCTATGACCATCATTTAAGGATGAATAATCTCAAGGAGAAAATATTATAACATCTCGTACCTCGAGTTAGGGCTAGAAACATCACGTGCATGTGTTAGAGCTTTAAAGCAAGATTTTTAGACTCAAAAGTCAACTTGGAAGTTCAGGGGTATGTGACCAAACAATAGGGATAAAAGGATAAAAAATTGAGTCTTAGTGTCAAAATAGCTATCGCGGTGGGTTGATCCATGTAACCCGTGTTGCTACAGCATTAGAGGAGGGGGGAAGCCAAGCCAAAAAGGATATTGGAAAAAAGGCTTGTCATTTCCATGATAGCAATACGTCCTGCAATGTCACAAGCCAAAAATATGGAATTTTGGGCACTTCATCGATTTTAAGAGTATTTTTGTCTTAAGACTTTTGGGTACTCATTATATATGTTCTAAACCCATTAATTATTTACAACACTGGAACACTTTAAACTTATGTTCTAAATTCCTCTCCTCCCCTCAAACTCTAACAATAAGAGTTTCAATAAAAAACCACACTCAAGGCTCAAGAATGGACTACTCAGGACTCTTCTCCAAGCTAGTAGTCTCCTTTCATTAACTAGGAGCAAATAATATATGTAAGGCTAACTCTAAGTGTGAGATCATCATTATTCCTCCCTGTGATTACATTTCCATGATTTCAAATACCTTTTATGAACCAGTTAGGGTTAGAACAGAATCTTAATGTCTTGAATTTCTCTTGATTCTTATGAAACTCCAAGAACCCTCCATGAAAGTATTAAATTCCTATGATATTCCCTATTTGATGAGTTGTTACAAATTTTTCTCCATAAATTTATTAATGATTATGAAAAAGTGATGAATTTTATCTTGAAAACTAAGCTTAATGATTTCTTTGGTGATCACTTATGGTATGAATCTTATGATTATGAACTATGAAATTACCCTAAAAATATAAACCTTAGGATGTGATAATATGCTTTTATGATTTCAAGTCATGATGCACGAAGTGCAAAAATTAAGAACATGAGCCATCTGGCTAAATTATGAATATGATGAGCTAAGAGAGTTATACAATTAATCGAGAGGGCGTAAATCTAAACAACGAATGCCTGAAACTATGTTTGTCATTGTAGGTTAAGGATTATACCGTTGGTTCGAGAGACTCTTTTATGTGCCTCTGGTACAAGCTAGTACTACTCCTCATGAGACGTAATCATGTCTAACACCCGACAAAATGTGAGTTGGCTTAGCTGATCGAGCTGAGATCAGACTTCATATGCTCACATGGTAGTTTATGCCTGTTATACTAATAAACTCTCATAATGAACTAAGATATGACAAGAGACTTAATACTAAGACAACCTAATCGATTTTATCTCTTAATCCTTCTATGTCATGATTATGATTTTGTTAGTTATTTCTATTTTTCTTTGATATGTATATTCATGTCTCTTTTTGCCATTTTACATATTGTACTATTCTACATGTACTTACATCTCTTTTATCGAGGGAGCTGCATCATTTAATTGATGAATACTCAGGTACACAGACACACGATCATGCAACACGTTAGATTCTCCGACCTCTTGCTTTTTGTGAGTCTCACTTTGACTCAGGGGTTTTAGTCTTTATTTAAGTTTTAGTAGTATGCCCAGCTTAAGGTAAGAGGGCCTTGTCTCGATAGACAATATTTAGTATGTAAAGGCTTCATATACAGACAATTAATCATGTACTTCACTTTTGATCGTTATGTCATTTTTACATTTATTAAAAATATTCCTTTTACAAGACTTACCTCTTAAAATACTTTTAAATTATATTTTCACTCATGTATAGATGTATGCTCATGTTTCATTCCATGTTAAGGATACACTCGAGCCAATAATGACATTGAGTATCGATCCAACCTAGGATATAGGCTGGGGGCATGACAAGATATACTTCAAGAAGCAAAACTAAGTTGGTGACTTATTAATATAGGAAACGATCAAGAAAAAAACTTTTTGATAAATTAAGAATTTTAGTAGTTCCTCCCAAATTTATCAATAATATTATTTGAACAAACCTATAAATATTATTTAATTAGTTTTTTATAAATAAAAAATTATAAATAATATTAATATGATGCACAAATTTAATAACAAATTAGCAGCACAACTCCTACTAGCACGTAATCTGATGTGTACAAATTAACAATCCACTTAACAAAAAATAATAAAAATCATTCAAACAAGATCAATTTTTTCAGTTAGGTTCTATTTCTATTTCTATATTGGTCCTTACAAAATTTTGAGAAGGATTAGGTAGGTGGCTTATGAATTGGGGTTGTCTGTAGAGTTGGTCTCTATTCATTCAATATTCCTCGAGTGTATGTTGAAGAAGTGTATTAGAGACACTTCTCATATTATCCCTATAGAAGGCATCAATGTGGAAGACGGTATGACTTATGAGGAAATTTCAGTGAAAATCCTGGATCATCAAATTTGCAAGTTGAGGATCAAAGAGATAGCATCCGTGAAAGTATTATGGGGGAACCACAATGTTGAAAAGGCTACATGGAAAGAGTACCCTTATTTATTTTCTAATCAAGAAGAAAATGCCTAAGATAATGATCCTACTATTTTTCTAAGACTCTATGAAATCACGCACTATGTTATAATGTTCATGATATATGAAATTCATGCCATACATTACTCTATGAACTACGAACTCATGTATCACGTATGCCCATGTGTTAAATCAACCCATGATACATCATATCTATGTTAAGTCTCATACCTTTTATGACTCATGCTTAAAGAGTTTTTTTGTGAAATGTTATGAAACTCTTTACTAGGATAATGTCATGATAATGAACGAGAGAAGAGTATGCTTTGATAGAATTCCTTTATTTAAGAACTCAAGAGAGGTGTTATGTTTCGTATGTATTATTCCTATCTATGGCCATCATTCGAGAACAAATGATTCCAAAGGAGAGATATTTTAGCACCTCATATCTTGGTTTGAACTAAACCATTCCATGCATGTGTTAGAGCTTCAAAGTTAGATTTTTAGACAAAAAAGTCAACTCGGAACTAGTTCAAGGATACGTGACAAAGCTATGGGGATAAAAAGAGGAAAAATTAAGTTCTTGAGTCAAAATATCTATCGCGGCATGCTGAGCAATGCGACCCATGTCGCGACAGAATTAGATGAGAGGGAAGCCAAGGCCTAAAAGGCCACTGAACAAAAGGCCTGTCGTGGTGCTGCGCCCAGCAACGCAATAAACCAAAAATGCAGGATTTTTGGCACTTTGTCAATTTAAGGATATTTTTTGTCCTAGGGATTTTGGGTACACATTATATACATTCTAAACCCTTTTTTGACAGCATTGGAACACTCAAACTTACGCTCTCAATTCCTCTCCTCCACTCAACCCTAACAACAAGATTTTCAAGGAAAAATCACACCCCAAGGACTAAAAAATGGATAATCAGGACTCTTCTCCAAGCTAATAGTCTCCTTCCATTAACTAGGAGCAAATAAGATATGTAAGGCTAAATCTAAGTGTTTGAGCATCATTGTTCCTCCCCACTATTATGTTTTCATATTTTTAAATGCCTTTTATGAACCAGTTAAGGTTACAACGGAATCTCATGTCTTAAATTTCTCTTGATTCATTATAAAACTCCAAAAATCCTCCATGAAAGTATTCAATTCCTATGATATTCCATATTCCATGAGTTCATACAATTTTTTCTCCATGAATTTATGAATGATTATAAAAAAGGGATGAATTTTATCTTAAAAACTTGTCCTAATAATTTTTTTGATGATCTCCTATGATATGCATCTTATGATGATGAACTTTGAAATTACCCTATAATTGAAAACCTTATGACTGTCACGACCCAAACGAGTCATGATTGACACCCATACTAACCCTCTGGTAGGAGAATGATGTGCTGAGATTTTACAGCACTTTTGATGCTTAAAACTAAGGATTTTGGGAGTTCTTAAGTGTGTTTTGTTAGATATGATGCTTGTTTGCTACATGTGCAGGGGAAAGTATTGAAAAGACAAAAAGACAAAAAAAGTGATGTTTCAGGGCTATAAGTGATGCCCCACAGGTATAGGATCCTCCACAGCCCGTGGGAAAGAACGTCAAGATGAAGTAGTAAAATTACAAGGCAAAAATCCATCCCACAACCAACTGGAAAGGGCGTCAGAATCACCATTGTCCATCACACTTGCCCATGAGAATAAACCAGAGGAGCTAAGGCAAGAACCAAAATTCAGAAGCCCAGACACGACGCCCGTGAGAGCTTCGATTGGACGTCGCACATGCCCATCAAAATGGACCAGAGAAGATGACAAGTCAGATGACTTGGCCGATGGGATACCCACGATGCCCATGGGAGCCATGATGGCCCGTCAGCCTTGCCCATGAAAACTTGGCAGATTATCATGCACAAAGGCAAGAAGACTCGATGGGCTGTCCACGACGCCCGTGGCATCCACAACGGCCCATGGGGATTGCCCATTAGATGAACTGCATTCTAGATTTCCTAGTTCTTGTAATGACTGGGTTCATCATTATGGGTAATTCTTTTATGCCACATTTTGGGTTAGAAAACTTTCGGGTTTAGGAGTTGAAAATTTTGGGCTAGGCTAGTCTCGGACGGTTTCTGAGCAAGGTATGGTCTAGGGCAATTCGAGTAAGGATTAGGTAATGTGTATTGTAGTGAGATAGTTTAATCATTAGCTAAGACATAGAAAAGTCTAGGGGACTTCTCAAAAGTGAATTCGGGTAAGTAGAACTCTCGGTATCGAGGTTAACGTGAAGGAGTTGTTCCGAAATGTTGGGGATTTAAAGTGTCTTGTAAAATGGGCACTTCTGAGGGATTTTATGACTTTCTATACCATGTCAACTACCATATCTATTGACACAGTGCTATGGCAACCTCCGCTATAGCAGAAAAATTACCGCTATAGTAGAAGTCAACGACGATCAGCACCGCCATAGCGGTTGGTTCCACTATGGTGGTACCGCTATAGTGGAGTGCGGACCGCTATAAAGGACTGAGTCAGTATTTAATGTAGAAACTTCCCTAAAATATTTAGTTTTTATCAAGAACATTTTAGAGAAGGGAAAGGGAGATTTTGGGCGAACCTTACTCGTTTTTCACCATTTTTCGTCCCAAAAGTAAGGAATTTACTCCCCTAACTTAGTAATATAATTCTTTTGTTGTATAATTGCTAGTTATGTACTTGGGAGAAGGTTTGGATTGACCTAGGAATGGTAGAGTCCAGGAAAAAAAGGGATTCTAGGGCGTAGAAGTTCTTGGGTCTTGATTATTACTGTTGGTTTATGGTCAATTAGCCTTAATTCTCTAAATGTATTCGTAAAAATGATAGACTAAGGTGAATTAATGGTGAGAAAGCCAGAAATGGATGGAATGATCATAGTTTGGCCTGAGGATTGGAAATTTACATAATCCGGGTAATTAGTTGGCCATGTGGACTGATTTAGTATCTTATAATTATGTTTAGACCAAGAACAAGCAAAGTCTTTGGAATGCGGGAAGGCTCCGGTCCAGTAGAGCTTTTGTGTAATTCGAGGTAGGTGATGGTTGTTGATTTCTCAATATGCAATCTGTGTTCAGGTGGTTTTGTACTGATTTGGCACTTGCATTTCTTTTTATGAGTACAGGACATCTTTCGGCGGTTGACACGTAACCTCACTTGTAGTCCCAGTGCATTCAGATCTCAAGGGTGAGCTACTTCAGTCGAGCTACCTTGTCTTCTTCACTTAGTTGTAGCCCAATTATTTCGGGCTTGAACTCTTTTTATTTTGTTTTCTTAGGGTTGCATCCCCGTACTCTAGATGATTGGTAGAATGTTTTGGTGTGGTGACTTTCAGGTTCTAGGGAGGTTTTCCGCAGATTCTTATTTTCTTAGTGTTTTGAAATTGTGAATGTTAGTTTATTTTATGCAAACTGGTTTTGATCTGTTAGATTCCACTAAGTGTTGGGTTGTTAACTGGTTCGCTCATCTGGGGGTTGGGTGGGTGCCACTCATGGCGGTCCAGGTCGTGATAACGATGGTATTAGAGCCCTAGGTTTGTTGATCTCGTCTTACCAAAATGAGTCTAGTAGAGTCTTGCAGAATGGTACGAAGACGTTTGTACTTTTCTTCGAGAGGCTATAGGGCTTTAGGAAAACTATCTATTCTTTCTTCCTTCCTGTTATAACTTGATTCTAATTGGTATCTGGTGATACAAATTGATATCTAACTCCTTTCACTCTTTGTCCGCAGATGGTTAATACAAGAAATAATAGAGCGAGAGCGGTAGTCTCAATAGCAGGCCTAGTTGTCAAAGGTAGAGGAAGGGGCCGGGGCAAGGGCCGAGGTAGAGCAACACTCACTAGGATCCGGCTGAGGAAGAAGTCGAGGTTGTTGTTGAGAAAGGCACAGATGATTCAGAGGCAGAACCAGCTGGAGGTACAGGCCTTCCCTCTATCACGCTCGAAGCATTTCAGAAGGTGTGGAGGTTTCTTAGTGGACTGGTTAGCGCAGGAGCCACCCTCACGAGTAATGCAAATTTCATTATGGGCACCCAACCAGCAATTGCAGCAGCTCCTAGGATATATACAGCATCGGGTACTGATGAGTTCTTCCTCCAATGCTAGGACCAGTTATGACAAGGAATGAGCACGAGTTGTTGACTAAGTTTCTGAAGCTGAAACCTCCTACGTTTCAGGGAACTGATAAGGAAGATTCTTACGAATTTATCTTGGACTATTATAAGAGGCTACACAAGCTGGGCATTGTGCAACAGCATGGGGTTGAGTTCATCACTTTTCAGTTGCAGGGTGATGCTAAGCAATGGTGGAGGTCTCGTGTGGAATTTCAGCCATCGACCTTGCCTCCGCTGACTTGGATGGAGTTTCATACTCTCTTCATAGAGAAGTATGTGCCTCGTACCTTGAGGGATTGTAAGAAGGATGAGTTTCTGGCTCTTGAGCAGGGTAACATGTCAGTTTCAGCATATGAGGCCAAGTTTAATGCCTTATCTCATTTTGCTACTCAGTTGTTAGGCACCGAATAGGAAAGGATTCGGTTATTTGTGAAAGGTTTGAATACTGAATTGCTGGTGTTGTCAGTGTATATAAATTCACCAGGGAAGAGCTTCAATGAGGTCACAGACTATGTGAACAAACTAGAGGGGGTTAAGCAGGTCGGACAGGCTAAGGTGTCAGCCAAGAAGTCCCGGAATAAGGGAAATTTCAGTGGTTCGTACTCCAGGAAACACAATCAGCAAGTGTATTCTGCTCGTTCGATTCAGTCAGCCTTGCCTGCTTCTACAGGTGGGCGTCTGGGATCCGTTAATTTTTAGATCCTAGAAGCCAGGGGGCTTCCTATACTTCTACCAGCAGGCCCACTCTTGACCGCGGATGTTTTCATTGTGGTGATCTGGGTCACTTTAAGAGAAAGTTCCCTCACAGGTAGACATGTAATCAAGCTCTGCACCAGTCTAAGGTTGTGGTCCTAATGGCTAGAGGTGGTTATGCTAAGGGTCATCCACAGAGTGGGCGAGGTAAATTTTAGGGAGGCCAAAGAGACTGATAGAATGGCAGTGCGGGCAGGGGAGCAGCACAGCCAGCCAGGTAAGTTGCTCAGATTGATGACCGAGTCCACTGTTATGCTTTTTCAGGGAAATCTGAGGCCGAGGCATCAGGCGTAGTGATCAGAGGTACCATTCTTGTGTATGATAGGATGGCTTCTGTACTATTTGACCCAGGTTCTACTTACTCTTATATGTCTGTGAATTTTGCCTTGGGTCTGGATTTGATTAGTGATGTCCTTGATTCCCCTATCTATATTTCTACCTCAGTTGGAGAGTCTGTGATAGTGACTCATGTTTATCGTACTTGTCCTGTGGTGTTTGTGGGGTTGCAGACTTGGGTAGATTTGGTTATTCAATACATGTTAGACTTTGATGTTATCTTGGGCATGACTTGGTTATCTGCTTACCATGTAGTATTAAATTGTAATACTAAGACTGTGGCTCTAGAAATAATGGGTAAGGATAGGCTAGAGTGGGAAGGTGTGTACAAGTCTAAGTTGGCTAAAATCATATTATTTGTTTGGTCTAGGAAGCTAGTGGGGAGAGGGTGTTTGGTCTTTTTAGATCATCTCCAGGAAGATAGTATGGAGTCCCCATCGATTGAGTCAGTTTTGGTTGTTTTAGAGTTTTAGGAGGTGATTCCAATGGACTTATCTAGTATGCCTCCGAATAGAGATATTGATTTTTGTATATGAAGTCTCCCTCAATGAAAGCGGGGATTTCTTCCTAGCAGTAGGTGTCAGGTGAAGGGACAGAGATGTCCTCTTTCTACCAGACTTGTCTCTGTTCTTTTCCAGAGTAGTCATTTAGAGTTGGGCACTCGCCCAATTTCTATTCCTCCATATCATATGGCTCTGGCAGAGTTGAGAGAACTTAAGACTCAGCTTTAGGAACTCTTAGATAAAGTTTTTATCCATCCCAGTGCTTTACCTTGGGGTTCTCTAGTATTGTTTGTGAAAAAGAAGGATGGTAGTATGCGATGTGCATAGACTACATGCAATTGACAAGGTTACCATCCGGAATAAGTATCCTTTACCCTGTATAGATGATCTCTTTGACCAGCTACAGGATGCGTCTATGTTTTCAAAATTGACTTAAGGTCAGGGTGTCATCAGTTAAAGATTAGGCCCAAGGACATTCCTAAGACTGCTTTTCGGACTCGGTATAGGCATTACGAGTTTCTAGTGATGTCGTTTGGGTTGACCAATGCACTGACAATATTCATGAGTTTGATGAATGGGGTATTTAAGTCTTATTTGGATTTGTTCTCATTGTGTTTATAGTTGACATCGTGATCTACTCCAAGAATAGGGAGGAGCATGTTGAGCATCTCCGCATTGTGTTGGATATCTTGAGGCACCAAAAACTTTATGCGAAGTTCTCTAAGTGTGAATTTTGGTTGACTTCAGTCGCCTTCCTAGGGCATGTGGTGTCAGAAAAGGGGGTGATGGTGGATCCCCATAAGATTGAGGCAGCTAAGAGTTGGATCTGCCCTAGCTCTGTAACTGAGGTGAGGAGTTTTGTAGGGCTTGTAGGGTAATACCGCAGGTTTGTCAAGTATTTTGCATCCATCGCTACTCACTTTACAAGGTTGACTCAGAAAAAGGTACAGTTTGTGTGGTATGACAAGTGTGAGGAGAACTTCCAAAAGCTCAAGACACTTCTTACTACAGCTCCCATTCTTTCATTATAGGTTGAAGGTAAGAATTTCATTGAATATTGTGATGCTTCACATTCAGGTTTGGGTGTTGTGTTAATGCAGGGTAAGAATGTTATAGCATATGCCTCTAGGTAGTTGAAGCCTCATGAGAAAAATTATCCAACCCATGACTTGGAGTTGGCAGCGGTGGTTTTTGCACTCAAGATTTGGAGAGACTATCTCTATGGTGTCAAGTGTGAAGTGTTCACCGATCATCGCAGTCTGCAGCATGTATTTACTCAGAAGGACTTGAATCTGAGGCAGAAAAGATGGATGTAGTTGTTGAAAGATTATGATGTGACCATCCAGTACCATCCGGGTAAGGCTAATGTGGTGGCAGACGCATTGAGCCGGAAGACCAGCAGCATGGGAAGTTTGGCTTGTTTAGGGGAGTCCAAACAACCATTGGCAAGGGAGATTCAAGCTTTAGAATCAAAGTTCCAGCAACTCGGCATCTCAGAACAGAGTGGAGTATTGGCCAGTATTGAGGTCAAATCCACATTCATAGCACAGTTAAGCAAGTTTTGGAGCAAGGCAGTGTCCGAGGAGTCTAGGGATACCACCTTGGGGCAGATGGGGTGATGAGCTTCAGGGAAAGGATTTGTATCCCCCGGGTTGATGATATAATTCAGAAAGTATTGGCAGAGGCTCATGGTGTGCGGTATTCGATTCAACCAGGTGTAACCTATATGTACAGGGATTTGAGGTAACTTTATTGATGACCTAGGATGAAAAGGGACATAGCTGATTTTGTGTCCACGTCTCTGAATTTTTAACAGGTCAAGTATGAGCACCAAAGGCTTGCAGGACTACTTCAAAAAATGCCCATTCCCGAGTAGAAGTAGGAAAGGATAGCCATGGATTTTGTGGTGGGTCTTCCCAAGACTTTGGGAAAGTATGACTCGATTTGGCTCATTATGGACCGACTGACCAAGTCAGCTCATTTCATTCCGGTCAGGGTGGACTATAATTCGCAGTAGCTGGCTAAGATCTATGTTAAGGAGAGTATTAGACTTCATGGGGTACCATTGTCCATCATTTCAGATAGGGGTACGCAGTTTACCTCTAAGTTCTGGGGTAAGTTACATGAAGAGTTTGGCACTCAACTCACTTTTAGTACAGCATTCCATCCCCAGACAGACGGTCATTCGGAGAGGACAATCCAAGTGTTGGAAGACATGCTAAGAGCATGTGTGATTGACTTTGGGAATCATTGGTACCAATTTCTACCATTGTGTGAGTTCTCATACAACAACATCTACCACTCCAGTATCAACATGGCACCATTTAAGGCACTGTATGGGAGGGGATGTAGATAACCCATAGGGTGGTCTGAGGCAATCAATGTGAAGCCTCTGGGTGTAGACTTGGTAAGGGAAGCGCAAGAAAAAATAAGGGGCATTCAGACCAAGTTGCTAGCAGCCCTGTAACACCCCAAAAATCGAACCAGCTTTCTAAGTTTAAAAACTCTAAAAAAATTCAAGTTTCCAGGAATCACGGGTCCAAACCATGGACCATGGTTTGAACCATGGGTCATGGAATAGAGCCGTGGGTTGCCTTATGTGGTTCAAACCTCTAGTATGAGAACCACGAGTTGATTCTACGGACCCTAGTTCACTCTACAGACCGTACTGGTCAACTTGTGGAACTTGATCAGAGGGTTGACAGTTTCCTTAGGTTTCACGACTAGTTTCTACTGCCCATAGTTTGAACTATGTAGCATCCTATTGACTCATAGAATTTGATCAGAGGCCTGTAATTTTCCTAAAATGATGACTCTGATCTACAGACCGTTGTTTGGTTGACGAGCCATACTGTTGAACCATGGTTTGCCTTCTGCAACCTGATTGTTTTGTCTAGGAACCACAAATGGAAACCACAAACCGTGGTTTAGTCTACGGTTCGTGGAATCCATCCGTGATTCCTGAAAGACGATTTTTAACAGCTTTTTCCTAATTATGTCCTAAGGGTATTTTAGTCATTTCCTACCCTTTTAACTCCTAAGTGAGATCGTTTTGGCCATTCTTAGCATGATTTCTAACCCTATTAGCCTAAGTCCCTTCTCATTACCTCATTCACCTCCCAAAAAGAGAAAGAACTTTTTCAAGCTTCAAGTCTCAAGCTCCAAGTTCCAGTCTCCTCTTCTTTTCAATTTCAAGTGGGTTAGCTTCAATCAAGGTATGTGGGTATTCAACAATGGGTTCCTCTCACCCTTATGCCCAATACCTCCAATTTTTATTTTGAATTATGAACTTGTGAAATTAGGGTTTTGATCTAAATTGGGGAAAACTTATGAAATCAGTTTATGTGCATCAATTCATGGTTTCTTATTATGTATCTATGATTTGACTAAGATTCCTTAATTGGTTTTAAAAGCCCATGCATTAAAGTTGGGTTCTAGCATGATTCCATTGAATGGCATGTTTTCAAGTGAAAAATTTACATGTTTAGATAATATGACTTTACGTATTTAAAAAATTGCATGCCTAATTCTTCAAGTATGAATTTAGAAAGAAAAAGTATGATTTGGAATTATGTCTATGCTAAACTTCAAGAACTCATGATATGAGAATTTGTATGATACCCGATGTGTCTTCATGCTTTTCAACAAGATTTGGCATTAGATTATGCCACCATCATTTCAGATAGGGGAACACAATTTACCTCTAAGTTCTGGGGTAAGTTACATGAAGAGTTGGGCACTCAAATCACTTTCAGTATAGAATTCCATCCCCAGACAGACGGTCATTCAGAGAGGACAATCCAAGTGTTGGAAGACATGCTGAGAGCATGTGTGATTGACTTTGGGAATCATTGGTACCAATTTCTACCATTGTGTGAGTTCTCATACAATAACAGCTACCACTCTAGTATCGATATGGCACCATTTAAGGCACTGTATGGGAGGGGATGTAGATAACCCATAGGGTGGTCTGAGGCAGTCGATGTGAAGCCTCTGGGCGTAGACTAGGTAAGGGAAGCGCAAGAAAAAATAAGGGGCATTCAGACCAAGTTGCTAGCAGCCCTGTAACACCCCGAAAATTGAACCAGCTTTCTAAGTTTAAAAACTCTAAAAAAATTCAAGTTTCCAGGAATCACGGGTCCAAACCATGGACCATGGTTTGAACCATGGGTCATGGAATAGAGCCGTGGGTTGCCTTATATGGTTCAAACCTCTAGTATGAGAACCACGAGTTGATTCTACGGACCCTAGTTCACTCTACAGACCGTACTGGTCAACTTGTGGAACTTGATCAGAGGGTTGACAGTTTCCTTAGGTTTCACGACTAGTTTCTACTGCCCATAGTTTGAACTATGTACCATCCTATTGACTCATAGAATTTGATCAGAGGCCTGTAATTTTCCCAAAATGATGACTCTGATCTACAGACCGTTGTTTGGTTGACGATCCATACTGTTGAACCATGGTTTTCCTTCTGCAACCTGATTATTTTGTCTAGGAACCACAAATGGAAACCACAAACTGTGGTTTAGTCTACGGTCCGTGGAATCCATCCGTGATTCCTCAAAGACGTTTTTTAACAGCTTTTTCCTAATTATGTCCCAAGGGTATTTTAGTCATTACCCACCTTTTTAACTCCTAAGTGAGGTCGTTTTGGCCATTCTTAGCATGATTTCTAACCCTATTAGCCTAAGTCCCTTCTCATTACCTCATTCACCTCCCAAAAAGGGAAAGAACTTTTTCAAGCTTCAAGTCTCAAGCTCCAAGTTCCAGTCTCCTCTTCTTTTCAATTTCAAGTGGGTTAGCTTCAATCAAGGTATATGGGTATTCAACAATGGGTTTCTCTCACCCTTGTGCCCAATACCTCCAATTTTTATTTTGAATTATGAACTTGTGAAATTAGGGTTTTGATCTAAATTGGGAAAAACTTATGAAATCAATTTATGTGCATCAATTCATGGTTTCTTATTATGTATCTATGATTTGACTAAGATTCCTTAATTGATTTTAAAATCCCATGCATTAAAGTTGGGTTCTAGCATGATTCCATTGAATGGCATGTTTTCAAGTGAAAAATATGTTTAGATAATATGACTTTACGTATTTAAGAAATTGCATGCGTAATTCTTCAAGTATGAATTTAGAAAGAAAAAGTATGATTTGGAATTATGGCTTTGCTAAACTTCAAGAACTCATGATATGAGAATTTTCATGATACCCGATGTGTCTTCATGATTTTCAATAAGATTTGGCGTTAGAATACGCCACCTTGATTTATGAGCTAAATGTATGTTTTGGGAGTAGTATTTAGCACCGAGCGATGAGGGTTCGATTACCCAAGTCCAAGACTACGTTGTCAGCATAGGTTATGAATTGCCCTATGGGCTTATCACAGTGGTTCCACATCTTGATCATGGTGTCCTGTGCTTTAGTGGGCATTAGGACAGCTTTGCCAACTAGGGTTATATAGTTGGGTATGGTGACTCATTACTTAGCAGGGTTCAAGTCAGTTTTGCTAACTAGGGTTATATAGTTAGATTCCATGTAGCTCGCATGGTCTATTATCGGTTATAAGAAACTCACGTATGAATGTTTTGACTTGTTTAAGTAACACCTACTTTGAAGTCTTGACTTTTATCTCACGTTAACTATTCAAATTATGATATTTACTTTTGATAACTCCTTTATGCATGAACTAAGTTTCTATTTACGTCTTAAGTATGTTTTCATCACATTCATGCATATCTCACATATTTAGTACATCCTATAGTACTGACGCATATTTGGCGTTGCATCCTCTTGATGATGCAGATTCAGGTTTCCTCCCTCAGACACGTGGCTAGAGATTTCAGGCCACTTCCAGTCCGCTGTTTGTGAGTCCTCATAGTTCGAGGGCTAGTTATGATCTTAGTTAGTTTGTGGTTATTTACTTCCGTACTTTGAGTTAGCTAGGGTCTTTTACTAGCAACTCCTTATGTTATATGTAGAGGCTCTTCAGACATAGACAGTACTCGAGTCTTTCCTTCAAGTTATGTTTCGTTTTGACTTATCGTATATGATATGGGTTGCCTAACTTTCTACCTATGTTTCCGCTATGTATTCTTATGAATGACTGAGTATGATATAACCAAGGGTTAACTTGGGACACTTGTGGTCTCGGGTCCCGTGTTATGTCTAGGGGGTAGCCTCGGGGCATGACAAGCCCAGAGCAGGCAAAAGTCGTAAGCAGATCGCAAGGTAAGAGACATGGACTTTCAGGTTGGTGAGCAGGTATTATTGAAAGTGTCACTAATTAAGGGGGTTATGCATTTTGGTAAGAAGGGCAAGCTCAGCCCCCGATTTATCGGTCCATTCAAAATTCTAAAAATTATAGGGCTGGTGGCTTACAGGCTAGCACTGCCACCCAGTTTATCAAGAGTCCATCCAGTCTTCCATGTATCCATGTTGAAGCGGTACCATGGGGATGGGGAATACATTATTAAATGGGATGAGATATTACTAGAAAGGATCTTCAGTACGAAGAGGAACCGATTGTGATTCTTGATCAGGATGTCCAAAAGTTGAGGACAAAGGAGATCAAATTACTGAAAGTTCAATGGAAGCATCGTCCGGTTGAGGAAGCCACTTGGGAAACTGAGAAGGACATGCATGACAAGTACCCTCACTTGTTTGAGGATTCAGGTACTACACTTTTCCCTCTTTTATTTCATCTTTTTGGGTTTTGATCATTTGGTGATGAATGATGGGTAAATTGGTGTATGTTGTAACGATCGGATTTGTCGTTACGGGTAATCATTTTGTGCCAAGTTTTGGGTTAGAAAATTTTCGGGTTTAGGAGTTGGAAATTCTGGGCTAGAATAGTCTCAGACGATTTCTAAGCAAGGTATGGTCTAGGATAATCCGAGTAAGGATTGGGTAATGTGTGTTGTAGTAAGCTTGTTTTACTATTAGTTAAGACATAAAGGAGTCCGGGGGACTTCTCAAAAGTAAATTCGGGTAAGTAGAAATCCTGGTATCGAGGTTGACGTAAAGGGGTTATTCTGAAATATCGGGGATTTAAGGTGTGTTGTAAAATGGGCACTTTTGGGGGATTTTATGAGTTTTTGTCTCGTGTCAACTGCTATAGCAGTTGATACAGCGCTATAGCGACCTCTGCTATAGAGGAGAAATTACCGCTATAGCGAAAGTCAATGATGGTCAGCACTGCCATAGCAGTCGGTTCCACTATGGCAGTATCGCTATAGCGGAGTGCAGACTGCTATAGCAGACTGAGTCAGGATTTAATGCAGAAACTACCCCAAAACATTCAGTTTTCATCAAAAATGTTTTGGAGAAGGGCAAGGGCGATTTTGGGCGAACCTTACTCATTTTTCACCATTTATTCATCCCAAAGGTAAGACTTTTACTCCTCTAACTTAGTACTATAATTCCTACATTGTAGAATTGCTAGTTATGGACTTGGAGAAAGGTTTGTATTGACCTAGGAATGGTAGAATCTGGGAAAAAAGGGGATTCTATGGCGTAGAAGTTCTTGGGTCTTGATTATTATTGTTGGTTTATGGTCAATTAGCCTTAATTCTCTAAATGTATCCGTAAAAATGATAGACTTAGGTGAATTAATGGTGAGAAAGACGAAAATGGATGGAATGATCATAGTTTGGCATGGGGATTGGGATTTTACATAATCTGGGTAATTAGTAGGTCATGTGGACTGATTTTAGTATCTTGTAATTATTTTTAGACCAAGAACAAGCAAAGGCTTTGGAACGCGGGAAGGCTACGGTCTAGTAGAGCTTTTGTGTAATTTGAGGTAGGTGATGGTTGTTGATTTCCCAATATGAAATATGTGTTCAGGTAATATCGCTTAGTATTGTGTGAGTTGGATGCTTAGGGAATGAGTTTATGAATGTCTTCTTATCTGGTTATCACTCTTGTGAAATGAACTGTTTGTTGCTTGTTGGTTTACAAGTATGCTTTTGTTCATTGTTTGTTTATTGATTGGATTTGGTGTGACATTCGGTTGGCTCGGGTACCACGCCTGGTACAGGTTACATATTAGTTGGCTCGGGTACCACACCTGGTACGGGATACTTATCGATTGGCTCGGGTACCACGCCTGGTATGGGATTTATAATGGTTAGCTCGGGTACCATGCCTGGTACGAGTTTGATTTACTTGCATTGATTGTATTATTTCGAGGGTTCCGCGAGTGGACCGGGTTATATCCTAGAATTGTGATTATTGCATATGGTCCATGAGAGGCCTGGTGATTATATTTAAATGTGAGGTGGGTCTTAGTGTAGACCGGAATTGCATGTTGAAAACATAGGTTGTGTCCTAGGGATCCTTGGTAGGTCTGGGTTGTGTGGAAAAGGCATATGTTATTGTCATTGGGTTCGTCATTGATTGTTCATTGGTTACATATGGTTGATAAGTTAAGGAAGAGACTTGTAGTCTAGTTATATTGTTGACTTGTTACATGTTTACTTCGCTTTACTCAGCTTTGGTTTACTGTTCATATCTTGTTTATTGAAGCTGGCAGATGATCCTACCAGTACATGGTAATTTTTTACTGATTTTGCACTTGCGTTTCTTTTTATGAGTACAGGACATTTTCTGGTGACTGACACACGACCTCACTTGTAGTCCCAGCTCATTCAGATCTCAAGGGTGAGCTACATCGGTCGAGCTACCTTGTCTTCTTCATTTAGTTGTAACCCAATTATTTCGGGCTTCGACTCTCTTTCTTTTTTTTTCTTGGGGTTGCATCTCCGTACTCTAGACGATTGGTAAAATATTTTGGTACGATGACTTTCAGGTTCTAGGGAGGTTTTTCGCAGATTCTTATTTACTTAGTGTTTTGAGATTGTGAATGTTAGTTTCTTTTATGCAAACTGGTTTTGAGCTATTAGATTCCACTAAGTGTTGGGTTGTTAACTGGTTCGCTCATCCGAGGGTTGGGTAGGTGCCACTCACAGCGGTCCGGGTCGTGACAATTCTGTTAGGATTTGGTCTTTATTGTCTATAAATACCTTCCCTAGGGTTTTATTTCTGATGTTATGCAATTTTGGGACATCATAATAGATTGTGGAGAATATTATTCCATACTTTTGAGAATTCGATTATTTTTTCTTGATTAGTGAAGTGTTCTTGAGAATTTAAAATTTCGGTTTTCTTTACTTATTATTACAAGTTATAATCATGATCTTTTCATCTAAATCTGATTGTTCTCTTACAACTATGAGTAGCTAAATCCACAACTACGATTGTGGGAACCATGAAAGATTAATAAAGTAGGCAAAGTACTTAGTAATCCTAGAACGGTGTTCATGCATGTATTATTCTTCCCCTTGCTTTGATTGCTTTTTAACGGTTACAAATGTTAGAACTCGCCTTATTTCTACTTTCTTGATCAAAAGGGTAATGAATGGGAAAGGGGATTACACAACGGAAATTTGAGGCTACCAACCCTCACCTAATTAGCTTGAACTTGCCCAGGGAAAGCAAATCTGGGATCATTGGTAAGGGTTAGCAAGCGAATGCCCGTAGATTGATCAAGTTGCATGGTGACATTCTTCTATTTTGATAACCATCCGCTTATGAAAACCTAACTTACCGTTCTTGCATGCATAGCACTAGACTAGATTGTTGGTACAACGCCTTACTGCGTTATGAACTCATGGGGAGCACTACCTTAGTCGCTTCTCTCATTGATTACAATACTTGAAACTGTTACATTGATACTTGTTCGAATCTAAATTACAAATATTACTTGTTACTTTAAAAAACACCATTGGGGAAATAAATGGCTAAGAGCGCAAATAAGCATAGTTGACCCTAGTCCTACCATATTCCTTGTGGGATCGACCCCAAACTTCAGTGGGTTCTATATTTGAACATCGATCGCTTTATACTTCTTTTTGGAGGTGTAATTTAAGCATATCAGAGAACCAAACAAACCAAACCCAACTCTCAAACTTAACAATTTCAAAATAAGATAGATAAACATTTCACTTAAGTGCTAAATGAATCAATGTTTATATATATAATAAAAGAATGTATGTAAAACAGTCAACTAAATATCCCCAGAAACTGAAAGTCATCTTCTAAAACTCCAAACCAACCTAGTTTAAGAATCCAATAATCATTATGTTTATCAATCTCTGCTCATATCGCTTGTATCTCTAGTCTCTCCTTAGTTCTCAACCAACTCACTACAGAAAATAATACAATAATACAAAACAAGGTAAGAGAGTGTACACACATGTTATGGGTCTTATTTCTGCCCACTAGCCATGACCTGTAGGGGACCCTAGGTGTCCATGTACCATATCGGCGTGGTTTCCGCTCCATATCAAATGTATCAACAACAATATCTATATAACTAGGTTCTCAGACCATATTCTCACGAAGATACTCAGTTCCCATGACATTATTCATACTTAACCGTTTTAGCTTAGTTATCACTTCTTGTTCATTTAGCCTATTCATAGAAGCACAAAAGAGAAAGCACATATAATACAACCATGTCCAGAGACCAATCACGAGTTACACAACTTTACTACCAATATGTAATATGGTGAGTCTTAACTCAAATTCAAACTGTAACATACCTCGAGTGAAGATATAACACCCGCAAGCTGGTCCACCACCGCCTTGTCCTTTCTTAACTCTCCGGAATGCACAAGGTCTAACAATAATAATAATATAGGAGTAATTAGCCAATTACCCATTATTTCAGGTTTTAGAAATCAAAGCCAATAATTCTACTCGCTAAACGAGGTTTCTAGCATTTTTCAAGGGTTAATTAATTACTAATTAGACCCATTACAATTATAGGATCAAGAACCCAAGGTTTCTAATCAAGTTCATATCTTTTCCACCAGTGTTATTCTTAAAGGTCTCACCTTTATGGAACCCAAGGCTCCCCACTAGCCTTCATCATGTTAAGAACTAATAATTTCATGTTAGAATTCATAAAAGCACGACTTAAGATCAATTCTAGATGATTTTACACCTACCCATAGGGTTCTTCCCCAAGTTCATGCTCCTAGGTCTTAATTGCAAGAAATCTACCATTAATTTTCCCCCAAGGTCTAAGAAATGTAATTAATCAATAAATTAAGAGTTCTACGGATTACTTAACTCGAACAGAGAAGGTTTCCCTAGTTTTCTTGGAGAAACCACTTTTGAGAGCTCTAGGATATAGTTGAGTTATAAGAGAAATAACTCAGAAAACTGTAGAACACCCAGGTATACTGCCCATTTCCTTATCGCGATAGACGTTTTCTTCGTTGCAACAAGGATTGTTCATCATGATGGACAATCACAATAAGGCGTCATTCCATCATGGCAAAGGGAATTTCCAGAATACTGTTATCTCACTCCCAAACCCTCATCTCGCAACACATATTATTTCATAGACACCATACATTATTCCTAATGTGGCAACTATCATATCTGGAATTCTATGACTCTGATTCTCATCCCAAAACTTTCTACGGGATCCTATGATAGTTGGATATCTAAAAATAGATACCACACTACCATACGACATCATACAAAACACAAATCACTTCTAAGGCACATAATACTATATTTTAGTCTAAGCTCACCCTAGCACGAGATTTTCTATTCTCACCTAGGGACTTTTCTAGCTGGGTACTTATGCCTTAATTCAGCATAACAACAGAACAAGTCATTACATTATATACCAATTATACAATTGTTCATCCCCAAACGACAATAAGAAGAAAAATAGGGAAAACCAAAGGTTACCTGAATTGGTGAACAAGTGAGGATACTTGTCCCACATGTCTGCCTCAGTCTCCCAAGTGGCCTCCTCAACAGGACGGTTCTTCCACTAGACCTTCACATATGTAATCTCCTTAGTTCTCAACTTCTGAACATCTCAATCAAGAATAGCAACGACCTTTTCTTCATAAGAGAGATTTTCATCCAACAGGACTGAAACTCAGTGAATGATGTAGTTACCATTAGCGTGGTACATCTTAAGCATTGACACATGGAATACAAGATGAACTCCTGACAAACTAGGTGGTAAAGCCAACCTATAAGCTACTGGCCCTACTTTCTAAAGAATCTCGAATGGCCCAATATATCTCGAACTTAACTTGCCTCACTTTTCAAATCGCATAACACCTTTTATGGGTGAGACTTTGAGCAAAACTTGCTCACCTTCTATAAAGTGCATATCTCTAACCTTTCTGTTTGCATACTCCTTCTATCGGCTTTGAGCTGCTAAAAGCTTCCCTTGGATGAACTTCACTCATTCCATATAGTTTCTTACCAGGTCCATACCTAAAGGTTTTACTTCAGATGAATCAAACCAACCAATGGGAGATCTACACCTCCTCTAATACAAAGCTTTAAACGGGACCATATCTATACTGGAGTGGTAACTTTTGCTATATGCAAACTCAGCTAGCACTAGATATTGATCCCAATGACCCTCAAAGTCCATCACAGATACACGAATCATGTCCTCTAGCACCTGAATCGTACATTCAGACTGCCCTTCAGTATGAGGGCGAAAGGTTATACTCAGGTCAAATCTTTTCTCCAACTCTTCGTGCAACTTCTGCCAGAAGTTGAAGGTGAACTGGGTACCTCTATCAGAAATAATGGATATAGGCACCCCATGCAATCGAACAATCTCCTTAAGATAGATCTTGGCCAACTTGGCTGCATTATAAGTCACCTGTACAAGAATAAAGTGTGTTGATTTTGTCAGTCTTTCAACAATGACCCATATTAAATCGCACTTCCCCAAAGTCTTAGGAAGTCCAACTATGAAATCCATGGCAATTTGTTCCCACTTCCACTCGGGAATGGGCATCCTCTGAAGTGTACCGTCAGGTTTGTGATACTCATATTTTATTTGGTGGTAGTTTAAGCACTTAACCACGATGTCTACTATATCCTTCTTCACTCTTCCCCACCAGTATTGTTGCTTCAAGTATCGGTACATCTTAGTCACACCAGGATGTATGGAATACTTAGAACTGTGAGCCTTTGCTAAAATGGTGGGAATCAACTCCTCAACACTGGGCACATAAACTCGCCCTTTGATCCTTAGAACACCTTCATCATCAATGATGGCCTCTTTGGCTTCATCCCGCAACACCTTGTCACGAATCCTGCTCAATTTTACATTATCAAACTGCTTACCTTTAATTTTCTCGAGGAAAGAGGATCTTACCTCTACACAGGCTATTAAGCAATCCCTTTTAGAAACTTCCAACCTCATGAAGATGTTAGCCAGAGTCTAAATATCTCTATCCAACAGTCGTCTAGCAACATTCAAGTAAGCCAAGCTACCTATACTTTCAGTTTTTCTGCTAATCGCATCAACTACCATATTAGCCTTACCCAGATTGTACAAGATAGTGATGTCATAATCTTTAAGCAGTTCCATCCATCTCCGTTGCCTTGGGTTCAAGTCTTTTTGAGTGAAGACATACGGCAAGCTATAGTGGTCTGTGAACACTTCACAACGAACCTCGTAGAAATAGTGTCTCCAGATTTTGAGAGCAAATATCACTGCAGCCAAATCTAAGTCATGAGTAGGGAAGTTCTTTTCATGCACTTTGAGTTGTATCGAAGTATAATTAATGACATTCAATTCCTGCATCAACACATCACCTAAAACAGACTGTGAGGCATCAGAATAAATAATAAAGTCTTTACCTTCAATCGGCAAGGCGAGGATGGGAGTTGTGGTCAACAAAGTCTTGAGCTTTTGAAAGTTCTCTTCACACTCTTCTAACCAAACAAATGGCACATCCATCTGAATCAGGTGAGTAGCAATGGATGCAAAATCCTTGACGAACATGCGGTAGTAGCTAGCCAAGTCCACAAAACTTCAGACTTCCGTTACCAAAGTAGGTCTAGCCCAATTCTTAACTATTTTTTTTTCTGTAGGTCTACCATCACCCCATCTTTGGAAACCACATATCCCAAGAAGGACACAAAAGATAACCAAAACTAACACTTCAAAAACTTTGCATATCATTCCTTCTTTTTCAGCAATCCCAATACAATTCTAAGATGATCCTCATGCTCTTTATAATCCTTAGAATATACCAGAATATCATCAATGAAGACTATGATGAAAGAGTCAAGATAAGGCTTGAATATTTCATTCATCAAGCCCATAAAATTAGTTGGGGGTCAGCCTGAACAACATCACAAGAAACTCATAGTGCTCGTATCGGGTCTGAAACGCGGTCTTAGGAATATCCAAAGGTCAAATTTTTAGCTGATGGTAACCAAACCTTAAGTCAATCTTAGAGAATACAGAAGCCCCTTATAACTAGTCAAACAGATAATCAATGCGAAAGAGAGGGTACTGGTTACAGTAACCTTATTCAACTGTCTATAATCTATACACATGCGCAGACTACCATTTTTCTTTTTAACAAAGATCATTAGAACACCCCACGGGGAGGCACTCGAATGGATGAAACCCTTACTCAACAGCTCCTGCAATTGAGCCATAAGCTCTCTCAATTCAATCTGTGCCATCCTATAGGGAGGAATAGAGATAGGACGCGTGTTTGGCTCTAAGTTAATGCAAAAATCAATATCCGGTCAAGTGGCATGCCAGGCAGATCTATAGGAAACACCCCCTGAAACTCACACACTATCAAAATCGACTCAATAGATGGGACCTATGAACTGGTTTTTCGAAGATGAGCTAGGAAGGATAAACATCACCTCCCCATCAGACTCTGAGCACTAAGGAAGGACACGAATTTCATTGGGGCCGGACTGTAATTACCCTCCAACTCTAACCTATCCAACCCACATATAGACATAGCCACTGTCTTAGTATGACAGTCCAAAATAACATGATGCGGAGATAACCAACTCATTTCCAAGATGATATCGAAGTCTACCATGTCAAGAATAACTAAAAAAGCTAATGTCTCTCGCCCTATGAATACAGGACAAGCCCGAAAGACCCTATCCACCGCTACAAAATCCCCTACAAGAGTAGATATAGTAACAAGAAAATCAAGGGATTCACATAACATATTAAAGCTCTCAGCAAAACCAGCACACACATAAGAAAAGGTAGACCCAAGGTCAAACAAAACTGAAGTGATACGATCACAGACAAGAATAGTACCTATGATCACCACATCTGAAGCCTCTGTCTATAGCCTACCCGAAAAAGCATAAAAGTGATTCTTGTCTCCCGCCTATGCAACGCCCCTGTTGGGCTGATTACCTCATTTACTATCGCTTCAGTTAGGCTGAGTTACACCCCTATCTATAGTGTGATCGCCCCACCCGCCTTGCAGACAACATCTGTCACAACCATTACCTCTATCAGCTAGAACCAAAGATCTAGGAGCCTGTTGCTGAGATTTCTGCCGAAGTCGAGGACAGTTCCTCCTCAAGTGACCGAGCTCACCACACTCAAGATAGGTGCAATTGAAGTTAGGTTGTTGTGCTGGAGCTGAATGAGCAATATACCCACCAAAGTCTAATGTAGGCTGACTGGTCCCTAATGGACCCCAGCAGAAATTGGTTCTGACAAATGAATGGGGCACATAGGGTATCCCTGTAAACCCTGACCCTTCACAAACTGCCCACTATAACTACCTCTAGACCGAGGCTTCTTTAAAGCCATCCTTTCCTGACTTTCTTACCTTACCCCCTCAACATTCTTTACGAACTCAATAATTTCCTGAAATGACTTACCCGAAGATGCTACATGCAAAGCAGCTATCTGCAACCTTGTATTCAGACCTTTCATAAAGCGGCTGATCCGCTCTTTCTTTAAATTAAGAATCTGAGATGAATAACGAGCCAAGGCATTGAAACGATTCTCATAAGAAGCCACATAAGAACTACCTTCCTCAATATTCGCAAACTCATCTTTCTTCATGTCCCTCATAGGGAGCGCTCCAATAGGCCTACACTCCACGAATGCCCACTACTACATCTTGGTATCCCCTTTAAACTTAAATGAAACAAAGTCTACACCATGCCTCTTACACAATTCACATTCAATGCAGTCTCTCACGTTAGTCTATGATGAACTCATAGGCATCCTCGGTTTTCAATCCATGAAATATATGAGGCCTCATTTTTACAAACTTGTAGAAGAGCTCATGTTCACCACCTGTCATCACATGGCCTATCACCGGTCATGGAAACATGCTTGTCTTAGAAGCAGCGTCTAACCACAGAGCCACAACTACAGCATACTGGGTCACCCGATGATGGAGAACATGAACCGGAGGAGTAGCCCCATCCCCTGCCAATCCACTAAGGAAGCTCAGAACCTATTGGATTACCTTAGATGATAATGGGACCTACGCCAAACCTCCCTAAACTAGGTACGCGCCCGTCCCCTAGACTGGTTCTGCCGCCTCATTGTGCTCAACTCAAACCTCTTCCTCTATCACAACCTCAAGAATATTCTCTTCCGGAGGAGGAGATGTTGACCTTTCACGAGACAGAGCTGCAGCTCGAGCTCCACCCTTGGCGGGCGTACCTCTTTTCCTTTCTCTGGCTCTACCTCTAACTCTACCCCTACCACGAACCGCAGCCTCAACAACTAGCTCGAGTATTGCTGCTCTAGCTTCAGATGAACATGTCCTTACCATCTGTGAGAACAAGAGTGAAAGAGTTAGATACCAATTTGGGTCGTAAAATAGCAATTGGAATCAAGTTATAGCACGAGGGATGAAAGAAGTTCAGATTTCATAAAGTCCTACAGCCTCCTACAGAGAAGTACAGACGTCTCCGTACCATTCTACAAGACTTTACTAGACTCGTTCTAGTACGACGAGATCAACAAACCCGGGGCTCTGATACCAACTTTGTCACAAGTCACAACCCAGATGAGCCGTGATTGGCACCCACACTAACCCCCTCTGTGAGAACCAAACAACCCAAATCCAACTCTCAGACTTAACCAATTTAAAATAAGATAGATAAATATTTCACTTAAGTCATAAATGAATTAATGTTTATATATATAATAAAACAATGTGCGGAGAACAAGCAACTAAAATATCCCCAGAAACTGAAAGTCATCGTCCTGAACTCTAAACCAACATAGTCTAAGAATCCAATAATCACTATGTCTATCAATCTCTACTCATATCGACTGTATCTCTAGTATCTCCTCAGTTCTCAGCCAACTCGCTATTATAAACAATAAAATAATACAAACAAGGTAAGAAAGTTTTCACACATGCTATGGATCTTATTTCTGCCCACTAGTCATGACCTACGGGGGACCCTAGGTATCCATATACCATGTTGACGTAGTATTCGCTCCATATTAAATGTATCAACATCAATATCTATATAACTAGTTTCTCAGACCCATATTCTCACGAAGATACTCAGTGCCCAAGACACTATTCATACTTAACCATTTCAGCTTACTTATCACTTCCTGTTTATTTAGCCTATTTATACAAGCACAACAAGGAAAACACATATAATACAACCATGTTCGGAGAACAATCACGAGTTACACAACTTTACCATAAACATATAATAAGGTGAATCTTGACTCCAATTCAAATCATAACCTACCTCGAGTGAAGATATAACACCCACAAGCTGGTCCACCACCGCCTTGTCCTTTCTTAACTCTTCGGAATGCACAAGGTCTAACAATAACAATAATATAGGAGTAATTAGCCAGTTATCTATCATTTCAGGTTTTGGGAATCAAACCCAATAATTCTACTTGCTAAATAAGGTTTTTAGCGTTTTCCAAGGGTTAATTAATACTAATTAAACCCATTACAATCATAGGATCAAGAACTCAAGGTTTCTAATCAAGTTCATATCTTTTTTCACCATTTTTATGCTTAAATGTCTCACCTTTATGGAACCCAAGGTTCCTCACTAGCCTTAATCATGTTAAGAACTAATTATTTCATGTTAGAACTCATAAAAGCATGACTTAAGATCAATTCTAGGTGATTTTATACCTACCAATAGGTTTTTCCCCAAGTTCATGCTCCTAGGGATTAATTGTAAGAAATTCACAATTAATCCTTCCCCCCGAGGTCTAAGGAAGGTAATTAATCAATAAATTAAGGGTTCTATGGATTACTTACCTCAGACGGAGAAGGTTGTCTTAGCTTTCTTGGAGAAACCACTTTTGAGAGCTCTAGGATGAAGTTGAGTTATGAGAGAAATAACTCAGAAAACTACAGAACACCCAGGTATACTGCCCATTTCCTCATCGCGATAGACGATTTCTTTATCACAACAAGGATCGTTCATTGCGATGGATCATCGCAATAAGGTGTCCTTTCATCGCGGCGAAGGAAATTTTCAAAACACTGCTATATTTCTCTCAGACCCTCATTTCGTAATACACATTATTTCATAGACGCCAAGCATTATTCTCAACCCGAAAACTATCATATTCAGAGTTTTATGACTCCGACTCTCGTCCCAAAACTTTCTACAAGATCCTATGGCAGTTGGCTATCCAAAAATAGACACCACACTACCATAAAATATCACACGAATCACCTCTAAGGCACATAATATTATATTTTAGTCTAAGCTCACCCTAGCTCGAGATTTTTAATTCTCACTTGGAGACTTTTCTAGCCGGGTACTTATGCCTTAATTCAATATAACAACGGAACAAGTCATTACAATGACGTGATAATATGCTTTCAGTGGTTTCAAGCCATGACGCACGAAGTGGAAAACTTATGAACATGAGACTCATGCTAAATTATGAATGTGATGAGCTAAGGGAGTTAAACAGTTAATCGAGAGGGCCTAAGTCTAAATTACGAATGTCTTAAATTACATTTGATATCGTAGGTTAAGGATTATACCGTTGGTTCGAGCGACTCCTCGATGTGCCCCTGGGACAAGCTATTATGACTCCTCATGACATGTAATCATGTCTCACACTTGATAAAGTATGAGATAGCTTAGCTTATTGGGCCGAGATCAGACTTCATATGCTCACATGTTAGTTTATGTCGGTCATACTAATAAACTCACTTAACGAACTAAAATATGATGAGAGACTTAACACTAAGACAACCTAAACTATTTGATCTCTTAATCTTTCTATGTCATGGTTATGATTTTGTTGGCTGTTTCTGTTTCTCTTTAATATGTACCTTCACATTTCTTTTTGCTATTTTATAGATGGTACTATTTTACATGTACTTATGTCCCTTTTGTCAGGAGTGCTGCATCTTTTAATTGATATATACTTAGTTACGCAGACACACTATTTCCAATAAATTTTAAAGTGATAAAAAGTAAATTGCAAGCACAAATAAAATATGATGAAACATAATTTTATTGATAAACAATATGGGTACAATTTTGTTTATCCCTTGATTCTTTTATTTGAATATTCTTCGTGATTCGAGGGCTATTAATAGCGTATTTCTCGAATATAAGATGATGTGAACCTCCTTGCAATGTATTTGATGCTAGGAATATTGGGCAATAACTTTGTCAAAGGTAGTATTTGATGTCTTGATTTCTTTATGAATATCCGATGAGTTTATGAGATTCCGAGATGGCTCTTCAGGGAAATATGCTACTCTTTAAATAGGTGTAATTTAAGGTTAAGGGTGGAGTAGCCTCCAAGCTAGGATTTAGGATAGAGTAGCCTCCATGAAACAAGATAGAGTAGTCTCTATGAAATCTAACATGATTGAACTCGTCTTGTAGAGTCCCACAAAATTTTAATGTCTACACACGCGATCAGGCAACACGTTAGATTCTCCACCTCTGGCGTTTTGTGAGCTTCTCTTTGACTCAGGGGTTTTAGTCCTTATTTATGTTTTAGTAGCATGCCCAGTTTAAGGTATGCTGAGGCCTTGTCCTATAGACAATATTTAGTATGTAGATGCTTCATATATAAACAGTCAATCATGTACTTCGAGTTTGATCTTTGTATCATTTTTCATGAATTTCAGCACTATGATACATTTATAAAAAAAAAAAATTACAAGACTTACCTCTTCAAATGCTTTTAAATTTTATTTTCGCTCATGTCTAGATGTATGCTCACGTTTCATATCATGTTATGAATACACTCAAACTAATAATGATATTAAATACCAATTTTGCCTAGGATATAGACTCGCGACGTGACAAGATACACTTCAAAAAGCAAAATCAAATTGGTGACTTACTAACAAGGGAAAGGATCAAGAAAAACTTTTTGATAAATTAAGAATTTTAGTAGTTCCTCCCAAATTTATCAATAATGTTGTTTGAACAAATTTATAAACATTTTAATTGTTCTATATAAAGAAAAAATACATAAAATCACTCTCAAACTTGGCAGCCAAATTTACTTAGCACTTTAACTTTACGGGTATTTAAATACCCTCTAAATAACATTCAAGTGAATAAAATACCACCTTAGTAGCTGACATGATAAAAAATACTTTAAAAGTGCGTAACTCTTTTTAAAAATGAAGGTGATCCCACTAATCTGTCTATTACAATAAAAATAAAAATACCCTCTATCCCACCCCTTTCATCTTCTTCAAACTCTTCTACCCCCTTTCTTCTTCAACAACCCTCCCTCCCCTCCCCCTTTTCTTCTTCTTCGACGAACTTCACCCTTTACATATTTTTTAAAATGAAGCTTTTGAAATAGATGTTAATGAAGGAAGAAAATTGAGAGAAGATTACCAGTAATAAATTTTGCTAGAATCTTGGCAATGAAAAAATCAAAATTAAAGTTCTAGTATCTTGCATCCATGGGAGAGAGAGAGAAAGGAAGAAAAATATAAAATTTAAAAAAATTAAATAATTTTTTATGTAGCTCTGACGTGGCAATGATATGACACTGACGTGATAATGGCATGACGCGTGTGTAATGTATTCTCCATTTTGAGACTGGTATTATAGTCTTAGGGTGATATTTATTCACTTGAAAGTTGTTTAGGAGATATTTAAATGTCCGTAAAGTTAATGTACTAAAGTAAGTTTGACTGTTATTTTATGTATTTTCTATTTTATAAAATAAAGAATTATAAATAATATCAGGAAAAGGGGTAAAAAATAACCCTTTATTTTTGTTTATTAGTTAAATTTGTCATTCGTTATATTATGCGGTTAAATATACCCCTACCGTAATGAAAGTATTCAAATACCCTTATTTTAGATGAAATTTTCCAAATCAAACAAAATATTCAATTTCTCCTAAATAATCTACTCTCTTCTTTTAACCCGACTCAATCCACTAAATTAAATAACCCATATCATATTATACCCTAATTATAAACACCCTAACCCATTTTTCCTTTTTAAGATGAGAGTTCAACCATGAATATTTGTCTGATTTGGCGAATTTCATTTAAAATAGGGACATATTTAAATACTTTCATAATAATAGAGATATATTTAATGGCATAGTATAACAAATGACAAATTTAATTAATAAATGAAAGTAAAGGAATATTTTAACCCTTTTCCCACAATATTAATGTGATGGACAAATTTAACAACAAATTAGCAGCACAACTCCTGCTAGCACGCAATCTGATGTGTTTTTGTATTAATCATCCACTTAACCAAAAAAGAATAAAAAATCAACCAAACAAGATCAAAATTTTCAGTTAGATTCTATTTCATTTTCTATATTTAAATTACTAGTAACTCCTCTTTTTTTTTTTTTCCTTCCATTTCTTGCTTATATTCCTCTTCTTTACAGAATCCTATCTCCTTTTTACCTACCGATTTCTTGAAGAGTGCTTCACTGCAATACAATAAAATCATTTAATTTTTGCAAATATTGTGACGGAAGATTGAACTGGAACAATCAAAGTTCCCCTTTTTACCCCGCCCAATTTTGTGAATTAGGGCTTCTGAAATATGATCCAAATTCCGTTACCGGTCTGTGTCTGATCGCCGATTAATCGGCGACCTTGTTCGGTGTTCGGTTTTGTATGGAAACTCGGAGCCGGAAACGGACGGAGGCCACGTCATCAGCGCCTTCTGCTTCTTCTTCTTCTCCTTCCTCAGGTCCCACCACACGCGCTGTTAAGCGAGCTCGTCTAACCACACGCGCCACCTCAAACTCGATCTCAACTCGTTCCCGATTCACAAATCGTTCACTCACGATGGACTCCACGAATGAATCTTCCGGGTCGGGGACCCGAACCCGCCGTGGAAAGAATCACGGGTCAGATAAAAATAATCATCCAGAGAAGGGTAAGGAAAAAGAGCACGATATGGGTTTGAACATGGATACTGGTGGGGATGATGAAGATGATAATGAAAGTGAAGGTGGTGCTGGGATTTTGCACCAGAACTTGACTTCAGCAAGTAGTGCACTTCAAGGATTGTTGAGAAAATTGGGTGCTGGTTTGGATGATTTACTGCCGAGTTCAGCAATGGTGTCCACTTCCTCATCGCAACAGAACGGGCGGCTGAAGAAGATGTTATCGGGCTTGAGAGCTGATGGGGAAGAAGGGAAACAAATAGAGGCATTGACGCAGCTTTGTGTGATGCTTTCCATTGGGACAGAAGACTCGTTGAGCACTTTTTCAGTGGACTCTTTTGTACCTGTGCTTGTAGGGTTGCTTAATCATATGAGTAATCCTGATATTATGCTTCTCGCAGCTAGGGCGTTAACCCATTTGGTTGATGTTCTGCCATCTTCTTGTCCTGCTGTTGTGCATTATGGAGCAGTTTCATGTTTCGTAGCCCGCCTGCTCACCATTGAATACATGGACTTAGCTGAACAGGTGAAAAAGTTTATTCCTTTGTGTCAAAGCGAATTGATTTCACTAGAGTTGGGCCTTGTACATAATGACAACAGCAATAATTGCATCTAAATCCGAAACCAGTTGGGGTTTATTATATGAATAATTCCATTTGGACTCATTTCGTTCCAATGCTCAATAATTTGTATATTTATGATAACATTAAGAGTTCTCTAGAAGTAGAAATTCTATAGATAACATCTCTGCTAATAGAATCAGCCTTGTAAGCACTGCAGTTTGCTTAATATTGACATGAGGAAAAGTTTGAGTTATGATTCTAATGTTTAGCTTTAACAGTCTCTACAAGCTTTAAAGAAGATATCTCAGGAAGATCCAACTGCTTGTTTGCGAGCAGGTGCACTCATGGCCGTGATTTCGTATCTTGATTTCTTTTCCACTGGTGTTCAGGTAGAGAAGCTAATAAATTGTAAATGATTTTATTGATATAAGCCATTGATAGTTCCATTAGTAGGTTGAATATCATTCTGATCTTTTTTCCATTCTCCCATAGAGAGTAGCACTAGCAACTGCTGCTAACATGTGCAAGAAGCTGCCTTCGGATGCTGCTGACTTTGTGATGGAAGCTGTTCCGTTGTTGACGAATCTCCTTCAGTACCATGATGCAAAGGTTTGATTGTCATCACATCGTAACAAAATCATAGGGAGATTTGTCAATTTTTTTGGTTTAATGACCTTATTTTCGTCCTTTTCCCCTTCTCAATTTGGTTAAGCCTTTTCTCTTTATATTTTATTTCCTGGTGCTTGGATGTGTGTGTAGGTATTAGAACATGCTTCTATCTGCTTGACCCGAATTGCTGAAGCATTTGCATCGTCTCCAGAGAAGCTAGATGAACTCTGCAATCACGGACTTGTAACACAGGCTGCCTCCCTCATCTCAACCAGTAATTCTGGAGGTGGTCAGGCTTCTCTCAGCACGGAAACTTACACAGTAAGTTCAGTTCTTGAATGTGTTGATCGTTTACACGGGGCTGTATTATGACTTGATTTGGTTTGTAGGGCTTGATCCGGCTTCTTTCTACGTGTGCCAGTGGATCTCCATTAGGGGCTAAAACCTTGATGATGCTTGGTATCAGTGGGATCCTCAATGACATTTTATCAGCCTCTGTCTCTATTTCACCTGCCTTGAGCAGACCTGCAGAGCAGGTATGCGTGATAGCTTTAATTTTCGCAATCCACTGCTTGCTTTGTTTGTCACTATTGCCACAAGGGTTTGTTCAGAAGTATCAGAAAGAAGAAATATGACTTTTACTAAATTATAGAGATTTTGTAACAAGTAGCGCATATTGAATATTGGATATTTGTGGCATGACAAGACAGGATTAGATATTCTATGTATTTTCACGCGGATAAGTGGAAGTGGACAATAACTAGGGGTTGAGTATTAGTTTGTGGAATGAATCGAGAAAACAGTAGGAGTCCGTTTGAGTTTCGTTTCTCTGTCTTTACTTTGTCATTCCCCAAGGAATAGATGTTCTATGAAAATACCGAGAAATTGCTGGAGTTTTTCTCGAGGGAATTAAAAGTACAGTCAAACACTTCATAAAGAAAGTGTTATAGGATTAACAGGGGCAACCTTTTGTTTCAAAACAAGGTAGTAAGGCCTCGGTGTGTCTCTGTCTGGAATGAAACATCTGAGTCCAGAATTTATTTTCGCAGTTAATGATGAGGATCTAGTTAGTTCGTTAACATTCAGCGGTGTCTATTTCTTTTACTGCTCAGTTAAACTTCCAGGGAAGCCCTGAGAACTTTCCTAAGTATTAGGCTTGGTAATTTTTGTTTTGTGGGAATATTATTCATGTAATTTGCATGACACATAAATAAACTGCTAGTTGAATTAGACCTCTTTCTGTAATCACTTTCAAGGCATTCTGGTTCTTGCTTTTATGATAGATCACAAGTGTACTTTCTTCTTATTGTAGATTTTTGAGATTGTGAATCTGGCAAATGAACTTCTTCCTCCACTGCCTCAAGGAACTATCTCTCTTCCAGTTAGCACAAATTTGTTCACTAGGGGTTCTTTTATGAGGAAGTCCTCTGCTAGTGGTTCTAGCAAACAGGAGGATCTGAATGCATCTTCTCAGGAGGTATCAGCTCGTGAGAAACTATTGAATGATGAACCTGAACTTCTGCAACAATTTGGAATGGATCTCCTTCCTGTTCTAATCCAGGTTAGTATTATAAATCTATGGGTGTATTACTAGCACCCCCTTACCATAGTGGACAGACACTAGAGATGTGACTTCCTGTTGCTCGTTTTGCTGATCAGACATACGGATCCAGTGTGAATACGGCAGCACGCCACAAGTGCCTCTCAGTTATTGGAAAACTTATGTATTTCAGTAATGCAGATATGATTCAGTCTTTAATTAATGTCACCAATTTATCAAGGTATGTTGGGACCAAATTAAAGCTTGATATTATTCTTCAACATTTGGCCCGTGGAAGTAATGTTTATCCATAGGACAATATTTCTTTCAGTGATATTTTTCTCAGTTCAAGTTCCATGAAAGTAATGCTTGAGTGTAATTTCTTAATAGTTTCTTGGCTGGGGTTTTGGCATGGAAGGATCCCCAAGTATTGGTGCCCACTCTTCAAATAGCAGAGATTCTAATGGAGAAGCTCCCTGGAGTTTTTGGCAAGATGTTTGTCCGGGAAGGTGTTGTTCATGCTGTAGATGCCTTTATGTTGTCTGGTTCTCATGTTTCTGCTCCTCCCCAGCCAACACGTTCTGAGAAGGAGAAACATAATCGACGCCGTAGCGCTAATTCCAATACAGATGCAACTTCTGTTGAAGATCCTACAAGTCCAGTTCCATGTACGGGATCTCCGCCAAATTTGATGGAAATTCCGACGGTCAATTCTAGCCTTCGGATGTCAGTCAGTACGTGTGCAAAAGCTTTCAAGGATAAATACTTCCCTTCAGATTCTGAGGCCGCTGAAGCTGGTGTCACAGATGATCTTATACGATTGAAGAATCTCTGCGTGAAGTTGAATGCTGGTATTGATGAGCAGATTGCTAAACCTAAAGGAAAATCAAAAACATTTGTTCCTCAGCTTGGGGATAGTTCTGTTGGAAAGGAAGAAGACTTGGCTGAAATGATAGCTGCCATGATGGGGGAACTCAGCAAAGGGGACGGTGTTTCAACTTTTGAGTTCAGTGGAAGTGGAGTTGTTGCTTCTTTGCTGAAATATTTTACGTTTGAATACCTTTCTAAGGAAAGAATCTCTGATACTGCTTTGTCTAGGCTTCGACAACAAGCAATTAGACGATACAAGTCTTTTATTGCAGTTGCCCTTCCTGCTGGTGTTGATGGTGGAAGTATGGTTCCCATGACTGTTCTGGTTCAAAAGCTTCAAAATGCTCTATGTTCATTGGAGCGTTTTCCTGTTGTGCTGAGTCATAGTTCCAGATCATCGACTGGAAATGCACGTCTTTCTTCAGGTTTAAGTGTTTTGTCTCAGCCATTTAAGCTGCGCCTTTGCAGAGCTCAAGGAGAGAAAACCCTCCGTGACTACTCTTCAAATGTTTTGTTGATTGATCCTTTGGCAAGTTTAGTAGCTATTGAAGAATTCCTCTGGGCCCGAGTTGAGAGACCTGAGGCTGGACAGAAGGCCTCTGCTTCTGCAGGTAACTCTGGGTCTGGGACTACACCTGCAGGAGGCAGTGCATCATCTCCATCTATGTCCACTCCTGCCTCTGCATCTCGTCGTCATTCTGCACGATCTAGGTCGGCAGTTAATATTGATAACAGTGATGGAATCTCTTCGAAGGGCAAAGGAAAAGCGGTTTTGAAGCCTCCTCAAAAAGATGGCAGAGGAATTCAAACAAGAAATCCTGCTAGAATAAGAGCTGCCCTGGAGAAGGCCTTAACAGAGGAGAAACCTGTTAACGGGGACTCTAGTTCAGAGGTAATTTTGTTCACTTTATTATGCTTGTTATGCTTTGAATGTATGTATATTGGAGATGTTTGGCTTAGCAGTTGCTAGAGTTCACTTAAAATGAAGGAGTAATCTTGTAGGGTTCCCAAATTAAACTTCATAACTCATAAGTGTTTAGAGCCATTAATTTAGATTTCTTATTTTCTATGTTTTTTCTCTTCGCGTCAACTATTTGTTGGTGAAATAGGATGATTGTTTAAAATAAGAAAGATAACATAATTTCAAAAAAAGAAAAGAAAAGAAAGATTCCAGGGAACTTGTGAAGTTATCAACCACATTAGTCCCTGTTATAACAGTATAACACTGATCAAGCCAAGAAAGGATATTATTTCTTGACGGTTCATGATTTTGCCAAGCCATTTAAACCTTGAAACCAAACTGAGCTTTGGTTTGGTTTGTAAATCAACCAAAATTTGGATGAGGAGTACAGGGTTTACAGTAGAATAAGAATATATCTTATATTCATAGAGGCTAGAGCAGCCTTAACTTTATGAAATCTAATAGTTCATCAAACTAATGTTCATATAAAATTAACCGAGATCAGGGATAAAAGTAAATCTTTTAGGGTTTATAGATTGCATACCAGTATTTACATATGTTTAATTTTTATGATTTTTTGGATAAATGTTTAAAAATTGTAACTTCTAATCAAACTATGATTTACAATTTGATTTGATTTCAAAAATTATTGGAACCAAACAAACTGAATGACAGTTTTAAATGATTTGAATTGTAATATTTGAACCAAATTTTGCAAACCCCTAATCAGAAGTTGACTCTGGCCCTTTTAAGCCAACAACTACTACATACCCAGTGTAATCTCACAAGTGAGGTCTGGGGAGGGTAGAGTGTACGCAAACCTTACCCTTACCTCGTGGAGGTGGAGGGTTTTTCCGAAAGACTCTCGGCTCAAGTGCATCAAATCAAAATAGTTGTGAACGAGGAAATACGGCAATGATGAAACCATGACAACTAATACGGAAAGCAATACAAAGCATACAGAAAAGGAACAGTACCGTGATATGATAACATATATCAAAAATCAAGAAACTACACGAATAAGGCTAATACTACGACATACACGGTGCTACAAACCACGACCAAGCCTAAGCCCACTGAAAAGCGCGACAACACTCAACAACCTACTAACCTTCTATCCTAATTTGCGACCTCCATACCCTCCTATCTAAGGTCATGGCCACAGTTAGCTGCAGCTACGCCATGTCCTGTCTAATCACCTCTCTCAATACTTCTTCAGTCTACTTCTACTTCTCCTTGTTCTCGTCGTATCCAACCTTTCACACCTCCTCACTGGGGCTTCTGCGCATCTTCTCTTCACATGCCCAAACCATCTCAACCTCGCCTCCCTCATCTTGTCCACCATGGAGGCCACTCTCATCTTGTCCCCGATATCTTCATTCCTAATCTTATCTCTCTAAGTATGCCCACACATCCATCTCAGCGTCCTCATATCCACAACTTGCAGCTTCTGAGCAGGAGAGTTCTTGACTGGCGAGCACTTCGCCCCATACATCAAGTCGGTCTAACCACGACTTTGTAGAATTTACCGCTAAGTTTTGGTGGTACCTTTTTATCACACAAGGCTCCGGAGGAATCAAACATTTTGTTTAATATCTGAAACTTCCTCCAATTTAATGTAGTATCTTTCTTTTCTGTCTAAAATTCTTGACATAATTAGCTTCTTGAAGGGGATTAAATTATTTTGTCGATCATCCCTATTGCTTTATTGAAAATTTGAGTTTTCCTGATGAAGCAAAGATATTTATGGGAAACCTTGATTCTTTTTGTTGGTGGCCTTGCTTACATTTTTCAACTACTAAGGTGGGGTTAATGGATTTAATGTCCACCTGAATGCTGACATTTAGCTGCTTGTTCTCATGTTAAGGATGACGAGCTGCATCCTTCTCTCATTGAACTTGATGATGCTTTGGTGATTGAGGACGATATGTCCGACGAAGATGAAGACGACCATGATGATGTATGTTGTTATTTCTCTCTTCCTTTTTTTCTTTCTATGTTTCTTGTTTTTGGTCTAACTTGTTCAAATGGATTAACTTGATCTCCATATTTAAGAGTTCAAAGTCTTCTTGAACACTATTAGGCAAAGAAATTACTTTAGATTGAAAGCTGCATCAGTGTTCTAAGCTTTTTGATTTACTGATTCTTAAAGATGCAACTCTTCCCTTTAGTGCAAGGAGTGTAACTAGAAGTAGATAAATTTTATAAATGGTGGCCACGGGAAACTAGCCCCTGGGATGCTTTAATTGGGTTGATTGTGTTGGAAAAAAGGGAAGTGTTCCCAGCTGAGTCAAAATCACTTGCTCTTCCCAGTTGTCCAAGCTTGGGGGACAGAGTTACCCGTTATGGTAGACAGAGTTACCCGGTACATGTATTTGTGGGAGGTAGAGAGTACTCCATGGAATTAGTTGATGTGTGCGCAAGCTGTGGCCCGAACACCACGATTATTAGAAAAAAAAGGAAAGCCTGATAGATAAATTTCTTTTAGAAAACAAACATGAGCTCAGTGTGCTTGTGGATTAGGGTTCAAGTAAAAAATGGGACTTGGTCTGGGGTATTATGTGGTGTTTCCATCAAAGGGGTTTTTGGTTTGGTGTTATCTTCATATAGGATAAATCTGTTCTATTATAGCAAGGAGTTTTGAGAAATGGAATTGTGAAAGCTCTTACGATTAGGAAATCATGAGGATTCGTTAAGCAGGGACTATGGATGGGAGTGGGCAAACCTTTGTCCTGCGTTTGGTTCTTGAATTAGACATGAATTTAACAATGAGATAATTTTTTTGGCACAATCAAACCCTTCCCCTCCTATGTTTGTAACTGAAACTTTAAAATATAAAGTAATAGCTGGTGCTTGTAGGGAAAGTGATTGAATGGTGAAGCCAGTGAGATTTCCTTTGAGGGGAGGGATTGGGGAGGTACGGGTAAGATGTGAATGGCTTTCTTTAAGAATACATCTATTCGTGAACTGCTTTTTTTGTGGGGCAGAGGGAGGGGTTATATTTTCTCTCCTATGTGGGTATTTTTATCCTTTTCTTGATGTATCACTCTGAAAATCTCTTTCAATGTTAGATATAGATGGTGCAAATATTGTATTAACGATATTCTTAGTTTTTCTGCCCATTTTTCCAGGTGCTAAGGGATGATACTCTTCCTGTCTGCATGGCAGATGAAGTGCATGATGTTAAATTGGGAGCTTCTTTGGAGGATAGCCCTCTAGCACAGACACCAACTGGTAGCAATACAAATGCTGGTGGTGGTTCTAGGAGCAGAACTGCTTCTGCTCGGGGATCTGATTCCGTTGAGTTCAGAAGTAGGAGTTCCTATGGTTCAAGGGGTGCAATGTCATTTGCTGCTGCTGCCATGGCTGGTCTTTCATCTGCTACTGGTAGAGGTGTGAGGGGCACTAGAGATCCGCACGGTCATCCTCTATTGGGATCTGGTGATCCACCAAAACTTATATTTTCTGTTGGTGGAAAGCCGCTTAATAGGCACTTGACTATCTACCAGGCTATCCAGCGGCAGCTTGTTGTAGACGAAGATGATGATGAGAGATATGGTGGAAATGATTTTGTATCCAGTGATGGAAGCAGGGTTTGGAGTGATATTTACACGATCACATACCAAAGGGCAGACAACCAAGCTGAGAGGTCGATGAATGGGGCTGGGAGCTCAATTTCCAAGTCTACGAAAATCAGTTCTTCGGCTAGTTCCAGTGCTGATCCTTCATTGCTTCGAGCATCATTATTAGATAGTATATTGCAGGGAGAACTTCCTTGTGATCTGGAAAAAAATAACCCTACTTACAGTATTTTGTACCTCTTACGTGTATTGGAGGCGCTGAATCAGCTTGCCCCCCGTTTGCGAGTCCTGTCCATGATTGATGATTTTTCTGAAGGAAAAATTTCTAGTCTAGATGAGCTCAGTACTACGGGTATCAAAATTCCTTCTGAGGAATTTGTCAATAGTAAGCTCACTCCGAAATTGGCACGACAGATCCAGGATGCTCTTGCACTTTGTAGTGGGTCTCTTCCATCTTGGTGTTACCAGTTGACAAAGGCCTGCCCTTTTCTTTTTCCATTTGAGACTCGGCGCCAGTACTTCTATTCAACTGCTTTTGGGTTGTCACGTGCTTTATATAGGCTGCAGCAACAGCAAGGTGCTGATGGTAATGGATCTACTCATGAGAGAGCAGTTAGGGTTGGTAGATTACAGCGCCAGAAAGTTCGTGTCTCAAGGAACCGCATTCTGGATTCTGCTGCAAAAGTAATGGAGATGTACTCTAGCCAAAAAGCTGTTCTTGAAGTTGAATATTTTGGTGAAGTTGGTACTGGCCTGGGTCCTACACTGGAGTTTTATACCCTTTTAAGTCATGATCTACAAAAAGTTGGACTTGGAATGTGGAGATCTGGTTTATCATTATCGTCCAATGGGCATTATATGGAAGTTCATATAGATAATAAATTAAGTGGAGGTGATAGAGATCTTGTCCAAGCACCTCTTGGATTATTCCCACGTCCCTGGTCACCACATACTGGTACTGTTGATGGAGGTCAATTCTTTAAGGCAATTGAATATTTCCGCTTGCTTGGACGTGTTATGGCCAAAGCTCTTCAAGATGGACGGCTTTTGGACCTTCCACTGTCCACTGCCTTCTATAAGCTTGTTCTTGGCCAAGTAAGCTCTCCCTGCTCTTCATTGCACACTTGTCCTCTGTGATCAGTTGTTGCACCCACCGTTGTATTTTATCTGTTCCACTAATGTTTCTAACTTGAAACACTTCAGGAGCTTGATTTGTACGACATTGTTTCTTTTGACGTCGAATTAGGGAAGACTTTGCAAGAGTTGCAAGCTCTAGTCAGTCGAAAGCAATATGTAGAATCAATGGAAGATCAGAACTTAGACAAATCTTATGACATGCGTTTCCGTGGGACTCCAATTGAGGATCTTTGTTTAGATTTCACACTTCCTGGCTATCCTGAATATGTTCTTAAAGCAGGCGATGAGAATGTGAGCCACGATATCTTGGATGTCAGCCCTTCTCTTTTAATTTTTTTTTTGTTTCTTCGCTTCTTATTTTTGGTATTTGACTGATGAAGTCCCTCGATTGCATGCCTTATTTCCATTAATATTTCTTTACCTTAAATGGAATTTGCAGGTTGATCTCAGTACCTTGGAGGAATACATTTCTTTGGTAGTTGATGCTACTGTCAAGACTGGAATCAGGCAACAAATGGAGGCTTTTAGATCTGGCTTCAATCAGGTTTGCTGCTTGAGGGTTTTTTCTAGGGAACCTTAAAGACCAAGATGATCTTGTGGGTTAAAAAAGCATTTAGTGGGACAATCTGATAGTTTCCTTATTGCAGATTGTTGTTTCTCTATAGTTAGCAATTTAGATACACCTGGAGATAATTTTATATCTAATAATAAATAACTTTTAGGCTCCACAACTTTCAGGTTTTTGACTATTCAACTCTACAAATATTCTCTCCTTCAGAGTTAGACTATCTCTTATGTGGTCGTAAAGAGTTGTGGAAGGTAATATCTGTTCTCATGAATCTGCTGGTTATGATAAGACCTACTTTTCCTGTATTTGGTTGAATGTATTATATTCTTTTTGTTATGCAGCCTGAGACGCTAGTAGACCACATTAAATTTGATCACGGGTACACATCCAAGAGTCCTCCCATTATTCACGTAAGTTTTTTTCTTCAGCTGTTGGTGAAAGTAAACTGCCTGAAACAATGATGATTTGGATGCTTTTCTTCATCATTCACTTCTATTTGTTTCAAGTTGATAACTTGTATTAAATTATTCTTCTCAGTTACTAGAGATTATGGGAGAGTTCACACCTGAGCAGCAACGAGCATTCTGTCAGTTTGTCACTGGTGCTCCCCGGCTCCCTGCTGGTGGTCTTGCTTCTCTGAATCCTAAGTTGACAATTGTGAGGAAGGTATGGTTGTAGATAAAATTTAAGTGTGCCTATTTGCTATGTCTCTTTATTTCAGTGACTGACCATTCATATACTTGGAACAGCATTCATCCAGTGCTGGCAATGCAGCACACAACAGTAATGCACCATTAGAATCTGCAGATGAAGACCTACCCAGTGTGATGACATGTGCTAATTATTTGAAACTCCCTCCCTATTCTAGTAAGGTAAAGTTTCTCTAATTACCATAGCCGTATGTTGTGTTATGTTTTCCCAGTCTGGGTCAGCGTTTTAGCGGTTGATACTTCCCTATTGTCAATCAATTCTTTATTTTTCCCCAAGTAAGTTTCTTATGCTTTATTTTACTCTGCAGGAAATCATGTACAAGAAGTTACTCTATGCCATTAATGAAGGTCAAGGATCATTCGATTTGTCATAAGTCAAAGTGACTAATAGACTTGTTTATACAACTCGAGAGAGTTGGTGCTTCTGGTCCTCGATAATGGTGCTGTCAACCATCCTCTTTAAACTAACAATAGCAAGGTCTGTGAGCATCTCTCTCTACTCGTTTCTGCTACCTTTATTATTTAATTATGATAGTTTCATCAGTTTTCAGTTTTCAGTTAAGTTATCTAAGATTGTATATTGAGTATATTTGGTTGTCTAAACATGTTATTGAGCTTGCTGATTTACATGCCTTGAACGTATTATTGCTTCAGTAAAAAAAAAATATAAGTCTTGCTGCCTGCTTTTTGGCTGTTTAATTTCACAGCTGACATGGAAGCTTTTGAAGATTTCTCCGGGGTTCTTTCTGCTGCTGTGAAGGTTCTTCAAGTTTTCTGCAGGAGTTTCTTCTGTTGTAAATGTTCGTAAATATGTAGCGAGATTCTTCTTTCATTTTTGACATACTGAGCTCGTGAAGTACATAAGTGTAAGGTCACAATGTTGCCTTCTTCGTCCTGCTTCTCTTAGATTTAAAATTGTACACCTTTGGCATTTCAGATTATTTGTAATACATTATAATAAATTCTGTTGAGTCTGACACATTGCATGTTCCTTGTCCTATTGCTTCTTCAAAAATGATTGTTTTGAAGTATGCTGAGGTTTTCATCCTTGATTGTAAAAAAATTAGTTTGGTTAGATACAGCTCCTTTTAAGTATTAGGATCTATTCGAGGATGGAACGACATCATTTTCTTTTATTTCTTTTGTTTGTATCTTGAAATATACAGAAATGTGGCCCAAGAGTATTTTTCAAAACACAAAGTTGACATTGTGTTTGGGTTTAAGATAGAAACCAGTGAACTTGTTTAGATTCTGATTTTGAAATAAACTTCAGTACTTGCCATGTGACAATTAACACAATGAATAGCGATTTTCGAAACTTAATTTGAGTGAAGATATGGGGTGTGTTTGGTATGAAGGGGAATATTTTTCATGGAAAATGTAAATAATACTTTTTTTTAGTGTTTGGTAAGTTAAAAAAAAAGAAGTAATCTCAAGAGTATTTATATGTAATCTAGCAAAAATGCTATAGGGGTGGGGAGTGGGGCCTTGGGGATGGCGGAGTGGGATAGTCAAGGGGTAAGGGTTGAGGTGCTGGGTGGGCGAGGAGGATATATTAAACATGAACTTGTTTTCCTTAATTTTTATTATAGAAATCATTTTTTTCTTTTTTAAGGAACTTGTTTTTTTTAGAGTGTTTCAAATTTTTTGTTCAACTGGGAAAATATATAACATTTTTCAAAAAATGTTTTTCCCCATACCAAATACACCCATAGTGAATGTGAAGTTTGAATATAATCCGTACTGCCGAGGAAGGAATACACTTTATAAAGGATTTAATTAGCGAATGAGCATTTCATACTTTCTTTAGCAACTATAATTTCATATAAAAAGGGAGAGATATATACAGTGATAATTTTAGATTAGCTGATTCTTTAAGTAGTAGGATGTAAACTCTTTCCATATTGTTTCTTTAGAATCCTCAAGTTGTAGTGGTTGGTGTCTTCGTACAACGTCAATCAGACAGGAGTTTTGGAATCGTTCAATCTTTCTTTTTTCTTATAGCGTTTTAATCAATATAATAACATATTTAGTGTAGTTTCATAAGTGAGATCTGGAGAGAGTGGTATGTATATCTCTGGTTGTTTTTGATAAACCCTAGGCTCAAAGAATTTTCATAAATTCTTTTCTGATTCTAATGAGAGTTTGTTATTAACCAAATCTTTTATATACACAAGAGGTCCAATTTTTCACTCTTTTGGTTTCCTTGGAATTTTTTTCCTATTTCTCGTGGTATCAAAAAGCCAGTATGTCTGGATATCTTATTCGCCTCTCTAGGAAAATGGAATCTCCAGAAAAGATCTTAAGTTCAATTCGTTTTTTTCTCTTTCCATCTGGACCAACCCATCGGCTTGACTTCTTAGATTTAAGGTGATTTGTGTATCTACCCAATGATAATATTATTCCGTACCATTATGGAAGAAGATCCGGGTAAGATATGCACCTCTTCAGGAATGAAAAAAAATCTATCTACTTTCATTGATATTTTGGCCTAAATTCCTTGACTCCTCAGTATATCATAATTAAATATCAAAATGAAATACAATAGTGAAAAAACTATGTTAAAAACAAAAGGGGAAGAGAACAATAGTGATAACAAATAATACGATAACTGAAGCAAAGAAAACAACAAGTAATATCAAAATCGAAGAATAAGATAGTAAGAGAGTAATCATAACAATACTGATAAGTGAACTAGACACGCTCACCTACTAACCTTCTACCTTAATTTTCGACCTCAATACCATCTTATCTAAGGACATGTCATTGGTAAGTTGTACGTGTGTCATGTTCTATTTAATCACCTCTTCCAATCTCGGCCTATCTTTACCTATCCTCATACTCATCATTGTCAATCTCTCACACCTCTTCACTGGGCATCAGTGCCTCTCCTTTTCAAATGCCCGAAGCTGTAGAAGAAAGGAAGGCTCCTAGACGGGTCTTTACGATCATTGTATTCGGAATCTCCATCACTCTCTCCTCTACTTTCTCTGAATACTCTTCCTATGAGGAGGAGGCAAGATCTTCGAGAGTTAATTTTGGAACCTCTCCTAAGTTGACTACATATTGGGCTAACTAAATTTCCCTCTATAATAGATAGATCGTCTTTGACTCTCTCCAAAACTTTAAGCTTAGCCTCCACACCTCGTAAGCCTTTTGGGACCTAAAACGTTCTCTGACACAAGAGCTCCTGGCTCTACTTGCCTCAAGATCCTTGGCCAGTTTTTTCTTTTTCTCGGATAAGGTGTTTGCTTTCGCAGCAACCAACCGGACAGGGGCCATCTCTTCCTTCAGGGCATCAAGTTCGGTTTTTGCAGCTTGTACTTCCTCGTTTCACTTTTCCACAACCCCCTTTCAGGAGTAAACCTCCTGAATGACATCATTTTCCTTCTGAACAGAGGCCTCAAACTCCTCTAATTGTTTTCCCCTTTGGTTCAGAGTCTAGTCAATTCGGAAGAAAGCCACTTGTTTTCTTGAGTAAAGGCATTCTTCTACTAAAGGAACCGAGCTTCGACATCCTGATGCTTATGCTTCATGGAATCCATATGCTTTTTAAGACGACTTAATTAGTTCTTGATCCAGGATTTCTTTCTCTCGCTCCGGTCGGGAAAGAATTTCGAAGATCAGAACATGCCCTTGAAAGAACGCAAGAGTCAAAAACTTAGTGGAAATAAAATAATAAGAGACAATGATAAAAAAACACGGCTTACCTGAGAAAATATATAGGAAGCCTAGTCAAGTAGATCCGAAGAAGATGTTTTTCTCATTTCCTCCTTATCCTCTTTAGAGACCAGGGACTCGGAACAAGGATTTACCACCCTCGGTCTCAAAAGAGGCGAAGTGGGACCTTGAACACCAACATGCTTGAGGGTTTTGGTGATATCTCCATCGAAGGAGGGGGGTACAATTGAATTTATAGGTGGGTCAAGAACACGCGTTACGATTTAACCTTATTTGTAGTCCAGTTTACTAGCAATTTGGTTAGAAGACGATAATGTTAATATGCAGAATATAACATAAATGCAATAATCAAAGTAAAAAAGCAAATCTAGGTGTGTTCTTAAAGAGTGAGGACGATCTCGAGATCAGCTCCTCGACTATCAGAACTTCCACCAAGGTAGAACAAGAGACCAGTAAAGTAAAATGCTTGAAGATTAAGAAAACTATTGAATTGATGAAGAGAATGGGAGTCAGGCCCTTTACAAGTGAGGAGGGTCGACTATCTATAGGCTACAATGTTGGGCCTTGGCCAACTAAAATATATCGCTAAAGCCTTAAAGTACTAAAGCATATGTCCTTGTGCCATGCGTTCAATTTGTTGGAGGGGGAGCCAACTAATATTCCTGCACCATTTAGCTCCGTACGAGCTCGTTCAAACATATGAACTGCCTGACAGTTTGGTCCCTTGTTTGTCCTTTTTGCCATGTCATTGTGGGTGACAATTCCTGATCCTTATCAAGCATGATACGAAACCTTTATAATTTCCATCTCGAAGGGAGCCTTTAATCTGCTGGAATTTTACGGAACTTTTGATGTTTTAAACCAAGGATTTTTTGAGTTCTTAGGTGTATTTTTATTAGATATGATGTTCTTTTGTGTTTGTGCAGGAAAACGAGGTTCGTGAGAAAAAGTCAAAGTTTTAAGCTGAAATTGGCTAAGTATGGAGCCGTAAAGAAAAATGACGGACCGTAGTTCTAAACTATGGACTGTTTTGTGAGCCTTAAAACATGATCTGAAAGAAGACAAGTTGAAGTTAAAACCACGGTTTGTTTGACGGATCATAAATGAAAAGTAAGGGTCCGTCTTGTTAATTGTAAAACTGGATCAGGGGAGTGAAAATTAGAAGAGAAAACTACGACTCATTTGATGACCCTATAAACTCAATGGACGGACCATCCTATGACTCGTAGAAAGGGGTTTTGCAAAGGTGAAATTTTAGAGCTTCAGACGATGGCTAAGTTAACGGACCATAAACCAGATTATGGGTCCGTCCTGTGACCCATAGATCAAGGATTTGAGAGGATGCAAAAGTGGTCTCAAAACTATGGTTCAAGTCTATGGATCATCGATGTGAATTACAAACCATAGACTGACCCGTAAAAACCTGCAATTTCGATCTTAACTTTGCAATTCGATGGTCGACTCCTAAAGACTACATACCATAGTTCTGATTTATGGTTTGTAGAGAGCTGACGCGACCAAGTTTTTCTAGTCAATTTAGGATAAAATTTTATGTCTATAAATACTTTCTTTAGTTTTTTTTTATTTGTTACTCGTTATTTTTATCTGTTAACACATGTTTGAGAGCTAAGAACGTACATTGATCTTTGCTCTTGGTTTTCTTGGTTACTTTGCTATTATTTTGGACTATTATATGGTTAATATAAGTTAGTTTTCTCTACTCTTCTCTTATAAGTTATTTATCATAAATTCTTCTAAGTCTTATGATCTGATTCTTGCAAGCATGAATAGCTAAACCCCATAACTAGAGTTGTGGGAACCATGACTGATTATCGAACATAAGTTAAATAAGAATGTGATTCTTAAACAATGAAACTACATGTATTGTTAATCTCTTTGCTTTGATTACTTTATGACGGTTGCAAATGTTAGAACTTGCCATAAATCTTAACTTGCTTAACAAAAGAAGTATATGTTAGGAAAAGAGATTAACAATCAAGATTTGAGGCTTCTAACCCTCATCTAATGATTTGAGTTCTTACGAGGAAAGTCAATCTGAAACCATTAACGAAGTTAAATACTTAAACACTTGAAGACCGAAAGGGTTTCAAGTGACATTAATCTAATTGGGTCAAAAGACTTTAGTTGAACTCTAATCGTTAGTTTTGCATGCATATCACTAGGATAGATCACAAATCACATAAAGCTGCTAAGTTATGAAATTATGGAAAATATAGTCCTAGTTTCTTCTCAAAATTTGAACACAAACAACAATAACTCGCACATAATTTGTTACCGATAATACACAATACTTGTTAATTTTACTTTTCATGTTAAATCCCCCTCCAAATAAAGACAATCAGTCAGATATTGACTACTAATATATTTCTCATCATATTCTATGGGATTCGACCCCAACTCTTGATTGAGTTCTATATTTGACAGCGACCGCTTTATATATCATTTTAGAGGTGTAATTTGAGAGTATCAAATTTTGGCACCGTTGCCAGAGAATACCGTTTAGAAATTGTCTTTAGTATTTATTTCTACTTGTAGTCCTTGTTTTTTATTTTATTTTTCTTCGGGAGTAATGGGCCAACGTGCACACATGGAAGGTGTTGAGCTAACTGTTGCTTAACGCATCGACGCTGCTGCCCTAGCTGCTTATGCAGCCGATCCCAATACAGATGATCCTGCAACAGATGACTTTATTGAAATAGAGGTTGGAAATCTATGTTGGCTTGCTATTAATATTTCTGTTGATGCCCGCAATCTGTGAAATGTAAATATCCAGAACAGACCTGTGCAAGGACAGTCGGTAGAGGATGATGCAAATGTGGAGCTGGCAGGATTTGCAGGTGCTATTGTGTTGCCCCCGCTTGGTGCAAATGCCAAGTTCGATGTTACCTGTACTATGCTGCACCTTCAGACACTAAAATGAGCATTCAGAGGTCTACCATCTAATAACCTTAATCAGCATCTGGTGAACTTCATAGGAGTTTGTGATGTGCCAGGATTTCATGGCACTTTCGACACTTAAAACTAAGGATTTTAGGAGTTCTTAAGTGTGTTTTGTTAGATATGATGCTCGGTTGCTACCTGTGCAGGGAAAAGTGTTTAAAAGACAAAAAGACATAAAATTTGCTATTTCTGGGCTAAAAGTCATTCCCTGCGGGTGTGGGACCTACCATGGCCCATGGAAAGGATCGTTGAAATGAGACAGCAAGGCTTAAAGGCAAAATCCCATCCCACGACCAATTGGGACAGGCGTCGGAGTCACCACGGGCCGTCACACTTGCCCATGGAAATGGACCAGAGAAGCTGAAGTAAAGAAGTTATGTCCGTCGACCTGCCACGATGCTCGTGAGAGCCACGACGGGACGTTGCACATTCCCGTCAAAATGAGCCAGAGTCGCTGGAGCATCAGATGAGTTAGCCGACGGGTTGCCTGATAAGTTGGTATTCTACCTACTTATTTAGCTTCTAATCTTATGCTTTTGCTAGTATAAAGTGTATAAATAGTGCAATTTGACACGAATTACTTCTATTTTACAGGTTTCTGTGTTTTAAAAGTTTTCGAGAAAGATTCAAGTGAAAACAAGTCAAATAGAGCAAAAAAAGTTGCTGGTCACTGGCATTAAATTGGCCATCGCGAGAGTGAGGTCACGCGATCGCGATGCATTGGCAGAAACTCAAAGCCACACGATCGCGAGAGTGGAGTCACGCAACCGCATGGAAGGAAATCATAGAACCTCGCAATTGCAAAGATCGTACACGCAATCGTAATGAAGGCATCATCAGCTATATGACAGATTTGGAAATTCCCACTTTTGGAAATCCCAATCCACATAAAACACCTCTCAGCCATCTTGGAAGCTATCTTTGGCAAATTTCACAACTTTTGGCAAAGCTTGGAGAGCAAGTTCATTAACCAACACCAGATGAGTGAAGATTTGGATGCTCTTTATTGTAAAATCTTTAGTTTCTATTCTTTAACTCTTGTTCTTAATTGCTATTTTATTGGTGTAATTGTTGAATTGAGATTTGGGTTTTGTATTAGAGATAATACTTGTTTGGGTATTGAATTCATGCTTTGATTTTGTTCTTGGTTAATTACTTGGGTCTATTGAATCCTCCATGCCTGAATTTATAGTTAATGGTTGTAAACATTAACTTAGCATACTAATTTGGGTTTTTGCTTGAGAGAGGATTTTCTTAAATTTGGGAAGGTTCAATAGTGGGGATTTGGGATTTCATTCTAGATTGAGGCTAGAAATAGCTTAATTCACCGAAAACCCCCATCTAAGAGTTGGAGCTAGAGATAGCCAACTCACCCAAGTTGATTTGGTTGATTATTGCTCACTCATGGTGATTCGAGAGAACACATGAGATATATGCTCGATTGGTCGAAAGACGGTTAGGCATACCTTCAACAAAGACTACCTACGTGTTAATCGGGTGCAAGTCTTGTGAGTTGAATTCCCATTCTCTAGTCACCTGTGTTGTCCTTGCTTGGTGAAAGCAAGGTGAAAGCCATTGATCAAAACCTATCTTTTATTAGATTTTCTTTTATCTCTTAGTTTAGTCTAAAACCCCCCTTTTCGATATCTTTCTTTTGTTAATTGAACTTCAATAAGTTGCTTAGATTCTTTATTAGCTCGATCCCAATTACATTGTTCTCTTTAGGTTCGACTCCGACATCTGTTGGAAATTATAAATGTGTTTTGCTTAACGATCGCTGATACCTCCTAATTAGAGAGTACGTTTGAGCATTACCAAAAATGGCGCCATTGCCGGTGAATAATTTGGCGTATTGAGTTAGTTTAGAATTTGAGTTTACTTACTCTAGTTCAATTTTGTGAGTAGTTATTTTTATTTTATTTAGTTTTAGTTTGTTGATTGGTTCCATGGCATCTCGAAATAATAGAAATATTGGTGGTTACATCCTAGTTTATATTCCCGACTATTGTGTTTATTGCGGAGGACCCCACCTTGGGCGTAGGTGTAGAATTGGCCCTAGGACAGAGAGGTATTCATGTTTTATCCCTTTTCGAATTTTTTTAAAAGAATGGTTTTCGACACTTAGAAATTATTTCAAAACTTAAAGAAAATTTCAAAATAATTCTAAACAAAACAGAGTTGCCACTTAATTTTTATAAGAAATTAAGAAAACTTTAAGGAATTTCAAAGACTTAAAAACATAAATAAATCTTTAAAATTAGAGAAAATGGGTAAGGTTCAAGTAACGTCTTAAGAAGGGTTTTAAGGCACTTAAGAACGTCCGTTTTAATGGTTGACCAAAGAAAGAATTTTGACTAACTTAAAATGAAACAATTTGAAAGAGTTTATTCATGAACATATTTGAAGACAATTTAGAAAAAATGTTATAACTCAATCTAAGGCAAAACAAAAACTATTTTAAAGAAATTTCATTCTTTTTGAAAATATTCAAATTTGGAGAAATTTTAATGCAACCATAATTTCAAGCAAAAGTTATTCAAATTAAGAGTCTCTTTTTGAACCAAGAAGAACTTATTTTATTAATAATTAGAGAAAGCAATTTTTAAAAGAAAAGAGTTTGGGGAGAGGGTGATTTATTCTATCAAATAGTAATTTGCTATGAAAATATTAACTTAAAAGAAAAGTTAAGGAATTATTTCAACTTATTTTAAGAAAGTCGGTGTTTAGAAAAAGACGAGTTAAGAAAATTCTTTTATGTCAAGGGAAATTTATTTTAACCGAAGATAAAACTTTGTTGAACCCTGGATGAGTAAATAGTCATCTTTTATTTGAAAACCTATTTTTTAGGCAAGTGAACACAAAATCTAACTTTTCTCATTTTTTAACTGAACTAAATTAAGTGACGAAATTTGGATAGAACAAATTGCAAGAAAAACTAAAACGAAGATAACGCTAGAAACAACAACACTTTAGGGGATTTATTTAAATTAATTAAAAGAGTTAGTTAAAATTAATTACATACAAATAATTCAAATTAGATTAAATACAAATAAGATAAGAGAGAGTGAAGAGATTGGGCTTCCAGGCTCATTGTCAAATCAGTCCAGTCTTTGGGCTGGAAATTTAATGGACTTAGTCCATTTTTCTTATCTTGTATATCAGCTGTATACATTTCGTATATCAGCTGTATACTTGCACGTTTTCAGCTCCCGAAACCTGTATATCAGCTTCCCTTTCCATCTTTTCTATTCTTGAACCTGTATATCTACTCCTTGATATGTATATCACTGCATATCAGTGTATACCAACATGTTTCTTCATGTGTTAGTCCATCCTTTGGACTTGGATTGACTCAAGATTTGGGCTTAGCCCATCCGAAATGCAGGTATGGGAGTCCATTGGACCCGACAAAGTGTATTCATGCAACAAAACGATAAGGATTAGTCACCTAATATTAAAATAGTTATAGAGCATAATTTAAAACTAACTTAAAAACATACTAGTTGCAAACAATACCACCATGACTATAGAACCATTCAAGATACTTAATCATTCAAGCCTATACTTGATGAAGGAATTTTCAAAGTGACAAAAGGGGAAGAGATCAAATTTATCTATGAAGTAACGAAATAACAGATTGTGATCCTCAGAATATACCAAAGGGAAACATGGGAAGGGAAGAGAGAAGATCTTAACCAAAAGGGCTTGAGTTACCCCTCTAATCTTCTAGTAACACACAACAAAGTGGCAGAGAGAGTGTTTTAAAAAGGCCTTTGGTATGAAGCAATCATACATAATTTGTTCTGGAGCTGAATCAATTCAACAGTGAGATCATGCCCAGTTTTCATAGTAAATATATTACACGACTAGCAATTCTTTAAGAGAAACATTAACAAGAGAGCAAACATGAATAGAAAACAGAGGGGTTTTGGGAAAAGCAAACAGGAAAGAAAATTTCAAACTTTGAGCTTCCAGCAATTGGTCTTGTTACTTTTAAGCTTATTATAGGAGAGTTCAAGAAAACAATTCCATGCGTCTATGGAAAGGAACATTGTAGATCAAACAAATTATTTAAACGAAATTGAGAAACCATGAACCACAACATAAGGATTTACTACTGTTTCCTTAACAAATTCAATAGGCAAAGCATCCGAGGGTTCAGGTTCGAGATGAAAAAAAACTCATCGTGCAGTAGTAAACCTTAAAACCAAGTACTCAGGACATCTCGTTTAAAACATGGTGAAGGAAAGGATCACTATCTAACCAAAGCACTAGATTGTACGTTAGCTATTCTTGAGAGATCATCCAAAACAAATATAGATGTTCAAAGGTTTGGAGAAGGGAAAACAAATTTCTTTGTACGAAAAGAAACACGAAACAGTCAATCTCGACAGCCAGTAAATACATTTCTTACTAACACAACAAGTTGATTATCACTACACATTTCTTCATAGAAACAGTAAAGAAACAAGATTTCAAGTATACAGAGGTCCAAATTCATATTTCAGAACAAACCCAATCCTACATCAGCTATTTTCCACCACTAACACAAAGGGAAGGGATTAGGAACCTTGGGTCTTTAAGAGCACCGGGGAGAATCCAAACTCGAGAGTTCAAAGCTTCTCCCTAGCTCGATTATTCCACAGGGTTCAACCCATCTTCCTCTCAATCAAATAACCTACAAACAGTACCCAAGCAACAAACCAATTGCAACAACTAACACAACAAAACAACAACAATCAACTAGCTACAATAAGAATAAGAAAAGTAAAGTGAAAGGGAGAGGGGATTTACCTTTTTCCGGGCAGCAACTGGGACAGACGAGTCAAATTTTCCTATCGACTATTCGACAAATTCAACTTTTGAGATGCAACGAGCAAACCCAAAAAAATCTCAAAAGAAACAGTAGTATTTTTCTTACTTTCCTTCACCTTGAATTCTCAGATTTCCCCAAAATCAGAGAAAAAGACTCTCCAGGATTTTTGCTATCTGAAAACCCACCCTAATCTATGAACAAAAAGGGGGTTTATATAGGAGAGGGTTTAGGTGGTATCCAACGGGTGGAAATTGAGTGGAAATTTCTGAGATTTTCGGATAAGAGTTGGGAATTTAAAAAATCAAAACCAAAAATCTTCTGATGCATCCACGTTTGTACCTTTCAGTACGAAATAGATCATCGGCCAATGGTTTTGAGGATCATCCACCGTATTTCTAGGGGAGGGGAATGTTGGAGACGCTACCTAGAGCTTCTGGGTTCTTCTAGAACCAGCCAGCTCACCACTTCGTACAATCAAATAAAGTTGAGGGGGAAATAGACGGAGGGATAACGATTACCCAATGATTTTGGGTGTCGATTGGTGGATTTTGGACGGAGAGGTACTAGGTGTTCTTATTCGTCTGTCTGTTTGTGGAACAGACGAGGTGAGAGAAGGGGTAAGGTAAGGGGTCATTTATTGTGTTGAGAGATGAGTGAAAGAGAGAATAAGGGTGTGATGGATGGGTGTGGGACGGGTTTTAGAATGGGAGTTGGGCTGAGGGAATTTATTTTGTTGTTTGTTGGGTCGAATTTGAGCCTAAAACCAGCTGAAACAAAGCTGAGGGCTGTTGAGAAGTGGGTTAAGGATTTGTCCACTTTGCTTTGCAAATGTGGCCAAATTTGATCGAATTGGTAACCAACTAGTTTAATTTTTAGCCAATTGTTAAGATTGTGGCCAAAATAGACCCAATTGGATTAATTAGGTCGTAATTGGAATAGTGACAAACTAAATACGATTAATTTAACTGAGCTTTTATTATTTTAAAACAACTAAAAATAATTAATTTTCTACCATATTTGAACGTGTGTTTATAAAAATACCAATCTTTTATAATTTAATTCCGTTTGAATTATTTTGACCAAAATAAACGGTTTGAAATAATTTTGGAAAAAATCCTTTGAATGTCTATCAAAATTCACAAAATGATAAACATCTATATATATTATGAATATACGTAGACGTATGTTTATTCATAAAGATTATAGAATATTCTCCAAAATTAATTTTGAAAAAATCTTTTAATTATAAAATTAATTATTTTAGAATTGTTTAAAATCTAAGAGCTCGATAATTAATCAAATAGTGGAGGGTAAAAATTGGGTGTCAACAGCTGCCCCTCCCTTTGGGTAGGGTGAGTATAATGAACCCTAGGCAAAGAGAATTGACGATCCCAATTTTATCCGACCACTAGTTCATCTCTTGGAAGCGATTGGTTTTAGCATAAATTTCAAGGAATTATGGCCTAACTCCGGTATCGAGTTTCCTACATATCTCGAGTTACATGAAAATTCAGGCCACTTGTAGTTCAAGACGCTTGATTTTACGCACGACTTTTAAGGAATTCCAAACTTTTCTGGTTTCAGAGTACGGAGAGATCGAAAAGTTGGAGAGTAAGAGGATTTGGGGGAGAGTTTGGAATGCAGTCGAGTTTTCAACACAGAGCCCGCCTACATATCCCAAGACTCGGGGAATTAGACTGCTTGTAGTTCGACTCAATCGGTAGAAAAGGTAGTCTTTATGTTAAGACAACCTTTGTCTCGGGATGAATGACAAATATTTTGAGCTACAGAAAAGAGGCTTGTAACCTCTCAACTATGAATGTGGAGCTCTTCACACCCATAAGCAAGATTTTACCTGGACATAATTTCCAAAACTCGAGGTGCATTGTCACCCAAATTTGAAAGAAGGAAGGTTGCTTCCACAATGAGTTCAGAAAAATATCCTGGATGCGAAACTAAGACCCCAACGATAGGAAATACCCACATGCCTTCTAATAGGGGTGTGGTTTGATTGAAGCGGAAGTTGATTCTCAACTCGCATCCAGAAAGTTTGACATTCTTTTCTAGACAATGTTCCAGTTTGCTGCTAAGAAAAAGTTCCACGTTGTGATGCGTCCTTTTTGATGTAGTCCGCACCTGTGGTTTTGTTTTGAGAATTTCATCCTTCTCGGATGCTCTCGACAATATCTCAAAACAAAATGGTTAGTGATAAAGTAATTCCATTTGGAGAGATAGTTTCTTTGTCATACCTGATCCTTGAATTACGTTCGAATCCTGTGTGATGATGTCTTTTTGATGTATTTCATACATGTTGTTCTGCTTTGAGATTTTCATCCTCTTGGATGTTTTCAGCAATATTTCAAAAAGATTGTTAGTATTAAAATATCTCAATAAGGAGAGATAGCCTTGTACCTCATTTGTTCTGTGTCCGTTGTTTCTGAATTGGACATTGTCCCTATTTGTGTCTGTCCTAGAAAATAATAATTTCTATGATGATTAAACATGATAGCCTTCTTGGCTATCAGATAGGATTGCCTGGTGCGCATTCCCGTTATTGCTACTTAAACACCTTGCGCATTCCCATTACTGCGGCTTAGAAGTGTTAGATTTGTGCATTCTCGTTGTTGTGACTTAAACACTTTGCGCATTCCTGTTGCCGCGGCTTAGAAGTGTTAGATTTGCGCATTCCCGTTGTTGCGACTTAAACACTTTGCGCATTCCTGTTGTTGTGACTTAAACACTTTGCGCATTCCCATTGATGCGGCTTAGAAGTGTTAGATTTGCGCATTCCCATTGTTGTGACTTAAACACTTTGTGCATTCCCATTGCTGCGACTTAGACATGTTAGATTATCCAACTCTATGGCGGTTGAATAGGATGATCTTTGAATATGATGACCTTCGTAGTCGTTTGATGTGACGATTCTCTTGACCATTTATGGCATTCTCTTGAATGTGATAGCCTTCTTGGCTATTGGTAGCGGTCTTTTGCATATACCTTTGGGATGAATCTTGTGCATCATCCGTATCAATGTGACTAACAGATATTCCCTGAATTTTAAGGCTTTGGGTAATCTAGCACATCATCCGACTTTGGATAGAGGTGTCTTACAGATGCCTTTAATTTGTCAACTTTGAGTAATCTTGCATATTATCTGACTTTGGATAGAGGCGGCTTACAAATGTCCTTCGAATTGTCAGTTTTTGGGTAATCTTGCACTTTTATCCGATCTTGGATGTAACGCGACTTACAGATTTCCCTTGAATTGCTAGCCTTTGGGTAGTCCTGCAAAATATCAACGTGGATATGACGTGGCTTATAGATAACCCTTGGATTGTCAATTTTTGGTAGTCTTGCACTTTATCCAATTTTGGATATTATTGCGACTTATGCATTACCCTTGAGCTGTCAATATTCAGGTGATCTTGCACACTATCTTCAACACTATCTGATTTCAGCTATCGTTGCGTCTTACAACTAACTCTTAGTTTATCAAATTTTGGGCAATCTTGCACACTATATGGTTTCAGACATCACTGTGGCTTACAGACGACCTTCGGCCTTCCAACTTTGGGAAATCTAATTTATCGTCCGATTTGGATGGCGTCTCATAGAAATCCCTCAGACTATATGCTTTCATCCTCGATGGCAAACATTATTTGATCATCGGAGGTAACAAGGATTTTGCCCCACGATCAAATATAGCTGCATCTTCTGGCGATTGGCACTTTCGAATATACGAATATCCTTCGGTGAGAGACTTTATTGTCTCCAATAAATAAGGGTGCATAAATATCCTCTATGTCAGACTTCGTCGTCTTACGCGATGTCGGATATGAATATGTTGGATGCCAGACTTGGCATAATAATAATAATAATAATATCCTCAATGTTAGACTCCTTCGTCTTACGCGATATCGGATATAAATATGCCAGACTTGACATACCAAGGAAGCGAATATACCCTCAACGTCAGACTCCTCTATCTTACGCGATATCGTATATAGATATGCTGAATGCCAGACTTGGCACAATAATAATAATAATATCCTCAATGTTATACTCCTCCGTCTCACGCGATATTGGATATGAATATGCTATTTGACATAATAATAATAATGATAAAAGTGCAGGACATTTGTAAGCCGCCTCTATCCAAAGTCAGATAATATGCAAGATTACTCAAAGCTGACAAATTAAAGGCATCTGTAAGACACCTCTATCCAAAGTCGGATGATGTGGTAGATTACCCAAAGCCTTAAAATTCAGGGAATATCTGTTAGTCGCATCGATACGGATGATGCACAAGATTCATCCCAAAGGTATATGCAAAAGACCGCTACCAATAGCCAATAATAATAATAATATCCTCAACGTTATACTCCTCCGTCTTACGCGATCTTGGATATAAGTATGCTCTTGGGTCGATCCCGCGCAGCCAGTACGACTTAAGGACGCCTTTGAATGTCATCCTCTTTGAAACCAGCTGGTAGAGGGACATAATCTTCACACCAAATGTGTATTTGCGACTTTTGATGATGATAGTCCTCTTGACATGCAAATATGACATGACCCTCTTGGCGTGGTCCTCTTGACATGCAAATATGATATGGCCCTCTTGGCATGCAAATTGTCACGACCCGATTTCTCAAGTCATGATGGCACCTACAATCCCCAGTAGGCGAACCAATTCCCGTAGCCCAGAACGGTTAGTAATGGGCTACTGCCTAACCAAAACGCACCAGCAAGCAGAAATAAGCGAAAGCAAAACTCGAATATAAATACATAAAGGAAACTACACCAACCCCAAGACTTGGTATCGACAGTACAGAAGCTTCTAATAGAATACAAGTGCTAGAAGTAACAAAATACAACATAAATTGCCTCCGAAAGTACAAGGAGCAACAGTACAACAAATGAGATGTAGACAAGCCCCGACCGTCAGGCGCTCATCCTAGTCTCAAAGATCCAAAAGTTGCACGAGTCTCCAACGTGATCAACGGCGAAAGCTCAGCTAATATCTATACAAAAAAGTGCAGAAGTGTAGTATGAGCACCAAAACCATGGGTACTCAGTAGGTATCATAGGCCGACTGAGCGCATATAAGATATAAAAGCAGTAAGTAACAGATAGCAAGAAAGCAGTCACTGAGGCAATAAGCAAGGCACAAGGAGCTAGCACAGATCATACATAACCAAGAGCTTCAAGTAACACATGCTAGCACAGAGATACAATCACACAGAATCACTGGTGAAGGAAAGAAGAAAGCACCTGGAGTCCTTGTACAACAATATAAGTAAGTAGAGAGAGAGTTGAGAAAATAGCGGTATACCGGTAACCTCAAGTGGAAGGAAAAGACGGAGAGCAGTCTAACATACTCAAAATGGAATCAACCAGTATAAGGAAATCATAACACCAATCCAATCATATGATAGAATAACCAGGGAATCACCTCACAAGTACAACCCTAGGATGAAATAACTAGGCCACAATAACTGAGAGATACCACTCAGCTTCCCACAAGAATAAAACCAGAGTCTCACACTCTGCTCAGAAGGCCACACAAAAGTGCCTCAATAAGATAGGACTATAAATCCCTCTCAATAATCAAAAATCCCACAACCAAAGCCTCAACAGGCTAGCCATCACTAATCTTTCAAGAACCGGGTGCCAAGACAAGCTCTAAGTAAAAACAGGAGTAAATATAGTCTACCTACAGTCCCAACGGCCGCCCATACAACCGAGGAACACAATCAAGTGAAAACAAACCCTCCAGCATCCCATACTACCAGAGCGTACACTGAACACACAACAAATAAGGGTGGAATCCAATGCATGATATGATATGATGTGAAATAGAACCTCTGTATGTACCTCCTCCGGTGCCAATTAGGCCCAGCAGGCAGGTTCCATGGAAGGACTCAGCCTGTATACCTCTACTCCACCGTATACCCTTCTCTCCGGCGCACGCAGCCCGAAGCTCCAGGCCCGGAGCGACAAGGTCCATGGAGGTCCCTTACCCCATACTAATACTCAGTATCAAGATATGTCATCCGGAAGCAAGTCCAGGATCAAGATAGAGACCCAGTCTCAAGTATGCATGCTCAGACCCCGTCCAGGACTAAAGTAGTAGAAATGCCTCAAAAACCCCTCCAAGGGTGCCCGAGCGTAACCGGGTCTAAAACTGTAGTAAATCAAGTCTAGTGCTCCGGCCCGCAAAGACTAGTATCAGTAATAAAATCAAGTCTGGTGCTCTGCCCCGCAGAGACTAGTATCAGTAATAAAATCAAGTCTGGTGCTCTGCCCCGCAGAGACTAGTATCAGTAATAAAATCAAGTCTGGTGATCTTCCCCGCAGAGACTAGTACCAGTAATAAAATCAATGCAAAAAAATCCAAAAATCCCCTTTTCTATCAACAACAGTACTAAAAAGGGACCCCCAGGGCCATGCAAATTTAGGAAAACTGTCAGTAGTGGCTCACAACCAAAACTGTAGTAAAACATGCAGGGGAAAACCTTTTTCATGGATGATATGCTCGCACACAAATATAAAAGTAGCCCAACGGCTCACAACAATTCCTATCAGCCCTGCACAGGCCCAATAGCTACTCAGCAGACATAATCAGCCTAAAAGGATAATCTCTATGTCCGGGACTCACGGACATTCCCAAATAGCCCACCATCTATGTTCCAGAGTCAATACAAGGCCACACAGGACCACAAAGGTAATATACATTACTACGCGAATACTACAAACAACGTATGAAATAGACGGACGAAAGGCGGACAAGGTCTTGGGTACCAACCTATAACAACCCATCCAAGGATGCTAATTAATGCAGTTATAGCCTATATACGCAGAGTCTAGATAGGGGAAAACCATAACCTACCTGTCATCCAATGACTAGCTGCGAGAATGGCATCGTCCAGACTCGAACAGCTCCAGGAAGCTCTGAATCACACAAAACAAATACTTTCAACTGAATCCCCAAAGGCGTCTCTATGAAGCCTGACCAACCAAGGTAATGGAACAATTGCTAGAATCGACAAGGCTGCAAGAACGAGCCATAGCCAATTGATAAGGTGTTAATGTCACACTCACGACCATCCAACTCCAAAGCATAAAAATGAGGCCAATAACAATAACAAATGGCAGCTAAATCCAACAACAATACGTTAACCACATCTCCAAGGAGCGACGAGCTCCCGAGGCACTATTTCAAGGCGTACTTCATGTCATTCAATCCAATAACCATCGTTCGTGACTCCAATAAGAATCACACCAACTCCTAGTACCTCCAACACCTTAACACCATCAACATACAACAATAACAACCCAATTTAATATGACAAAGGGGATGCCCAGAGCCACAGATCCAAAATACCACTTCGTGGCTCAGAAATCCATAAAACAATACTAGAACATATAATAATGAAGGAGGGTCATAGGAGGAAGGTTACCTCAACAAAAATCTTTGAAATACCAATCTAAACATGCTTTTATAAGGATCCACCACGAGCTATAACAATATACGGCAAGAAAACACGACAAACATGCCGATAATGATAAGTTCTCCTCGGAATTGATTCTAAAGCTCAAATTAAGAATGAGTCAAGGATTTAGAACCCTTAACTTCCGATAATCAAATGATAATAGCATAAAAATATCAGTTCCACGAACTTCCTCCTTGCAGTAGAAACAAACGGAGCCAAAATGACGAGAAAACTGTACCACGATCATGAGCTCGCGACGTAGAGCAACTTCCGTTAAACTTCCGAATAGAAAGGATCAAGGTCCATGGATTATTTCTAAGGTTTGTATCTGTTTTTCTATGGTTTTGGTCTGTTTTTATGGGTTTAAAACGAAGGAGAAGCTGATTTATAAAGGCAAACCGACTTAGGATGTGGGACCCGCTTTGACGTGTCTGCTTGTGCAGTCTTACGAAAACATGAATATTTCTCTATTCTGAAGTCGTATGGATGAACGGTTTAGTGTGTTGGAAACTATACTCGTAGACCTTAAATTTGGTATATTGGGGGCCCACTATATCTTTATAGATAGGGAGAAACACCTCAATACATTTAACCCAAATTTGAAGAGAATTCCTTAAAGGAATTTACAATAAGTTTTTCCGACTTTTGTTTCGCAACTTGCTTGACTTCAAAACTTATCATACGACCATTTTGTGATTATAATACCTCATAAAACATCCTTCTTAGTATATTAGACACTATTAGTCTCACCCCAAAGGCACGGGTTACTTTAAATCTTCCAAACGGGCGAGGTGTTACACGAGGCATTTCTTTAACTCGAACTTTCGAGTAAGGGATTCCTTTGACCAAGAACCTTGGTTTAATTCTTTGATATTACCAAGAATGTTGACGGAAGTCAACGATTTCCAAAGTTGAAGCTCTAAAATGAGGAACGTCCATAAAGACCAAACACACGGCCCGGGCTCCGAACTACCGGTCCCGACAAGCCATAAATGACTTGGGCCGCTACAAGTAAGCTCTAATGGTACAAGAAAGGCGAAAATGTGTAAATGACTGGAAGGTTCATTACACAAATATGATATGGCTCTCTTGACATGGTCCTCTTGACATGCAAATATGATATGGCCCTCTTGGCATGTTCCTCTTGACATGCAAATATGATAATGATGTAGATGATCATGGAATGACATGCGTAGCAGTTGCAGCAAACATCACCTTTTGTTTTTGTATTGCCCTGTTGACTCCATTGTGTGTACCTATACACAAAGCGAACAATTAGTAGACACAGCGTCGCTTTTACTAGCGACCACAGTCAAAAATTTTGAATTTTTTTGAAGACAATTTTTATGAAGCTAATCAAAAAAACTTTTATCGCAAACGTGAATGAAATGGTCGTGCCCATTTCTGGGGACAGCCATAAGTACCATTTTTGAACATCGTCTGTTCGTGATAATTTTTGACTTGTTGGGGATTGGCGGAGAACGTCGCCGATCTCTCATTTGGTGTCCTATTTTGAAGCTGACCAAGATGTCCTGATCCGTTTGGGGACTTGAGGATGCTGCCAATCTCTCTCTATTTAGTAATTCTTGCGAACTATAAGAAGACTTGCCCGTTCCAAGGACCTTTGCCTCTTTGGCTCCTTCCTACCAATTTGGATTTTATCACCAAGTTTGGGGTATCTGGTCTTGTTGCATTTCTTTGAACGCATTGGATAACGAGGGGCTTTCACTGATTTCTAACATACCTTTTAGGACAACCTGCATCCACAGAAAAATTGTTAATTTTTGGTGAAACTGATCCGTGTTGACCTCCTTCGATCTTCTGCTCCTTGCTTTGTCTTTTCTGGGTGCTTTCCATTCTTGGGTACTCATCGTCCTCGACTCCCCGGGTCATGGTAGACATAAGACAAAGTCAATATATAAAGGAGTAACACTAATATGTTTGTAAGGATTTTTCAAACAAGTTCTTTGGAAAACAAAGATTTAGAAAAGATAGTTTGAAAGGTTCTCTACCCGTCATGTCATGTGTTAGCTCAATGAATGTCCTTTACTTGAGGCCTTGATATTTCTGGCATACTGTTGGCGGAATCTGAAGATCCTTTGTCATCCTAGCTGGGGAGTTCGAAATATTTTAGAAAATCTGTCATAGCTGGGGATCAATCCACCTCGGACTGGGATTCTTTGAAGCAGACTCTGATCACTCGGTGTTGGAGAATTCTTCAGAGTTTGTTTTCAAACTTTGAATGAAGTCTGGTGGAAACTTGGAGGTCTTCCTCAAAACCTTTGCCCCAGTTAGAGGTTATGCGATGAATCTCACTCCATTGGCAAGGGACTTGAGACTCTGTAGGGATCACGAGATTTTCTCGATATCCATTTCGGTTGTTCTTCGGCACATTTTGTATTTTAACTCCTTGGAGGACAATATTCGCCTTTTTGAATTTTTTAGATTCCTTTCTTAAAAATCCTACCCAGTTTCCATTTCCTGGGTGATATGACCGAACTGTTGTGGCGCCTACGTATCCCGTTGAAGCAGAAATCGGGTCAAACGTAGTTCCCACACTCGAATTAGGAGAATGTTGGAGATAAATAAAGGGGTGACCAAATCCAACAAAGGCCGCCTACGTATCTCATTCTTGAGAATTCAGGTCAAACTTAGTTCAAGATAGGAAGGGGAAAGATAGATTTTCCTAAGCGGTTGACCGAAGCTGACACAGGCCACCTACGTATCTCATTCTTGAGAATGTAGGTCAGACGTAGTTCGTAGACTTGAGGATGGGGATATTTTAAGCTATAAAAATGATTACAATCAGAAAATACGATTACAGGGAAATAAAATAGAAGGAAAAGAAGTCGTCTTCAGGTCCCTTGATCATCCATCTCAGACAAAATCAAAGCTCCTTCAAATAGCACTTTTTGGACGATGTACAGTCCTTGCCAATTTGGTGCAAACTTTCCTTTGTCTCGTGGGAGGGAAGGATTAACTGTCCATTCTCTGAATTGAATTCTGGTTTAGCCAATAAATTTTGGGAGATGTTGTTTGTGCTGATTCTTGTCCTATTATTGTAGGACCAGTCAAAGAATGGCTTGTGCAGACTGATAAGTTCTTTCTTTTGTGCCTTTGACAAATGAACACCAACGTTGATTTCTTTAACTCGACCGTTGCCTCCCAGATTACACCTCAAACTCTTTTAGGTGGGGCCTTTCCTGGTCTTCAAAGTTCTTAGACTTCTCGGTTGTTTGTTCCAGGACCATGATTTCTTCAACATACCCTTCAAAATCATCATCGTCTAGCTTGGTTTGTTCGTTAAGCTCTCGACATGACATGAAAGTGGTAGGTTTTAACTTATTATTATTGAAACCAAAACAAAATGGGTTAGACAATAACAAGTAAACACAAATAATTTTGTACGGTAAATGTTTTTTCAAAATAAAGAGGTTTCATTGAAACTCGGAAATATTTACAAACTTATGGCTCCAACCCACATTAGTGTAGGTTCATGCCTTTTGGAAAGCAGTAAATAGTATGAGGAACATTAAAACATAAAAGGTGGGTCGTGGAGCCTCATCCGGACCATCACTGATTTTTTCATAAAAAATAGAATCTTTGTCTACCCAGCCGACTGGAGTGTCACGATGGGAGTTACGACCCAGTTCTGCAACTTTTTTCTTGGTCCGGTGTCCTTGATCATGGAGGCTTCAGGGATTTTATCTGTTATGGCATCTCATTCCTCAAACATCTCCCTTATTCTTTCCTCTAACCCGTCGCTTACGGGACCAGTATGAACCGGGAATGACTGATATAAGTGAGGGAGTGGCTTAGGCAGTCCTGACTGCTTCTTTTCTTCGACTCTCGCCTTGTCCTCTTGGGACACATACGCTAGTCCATGCTTGGTCAACTGTCTAGGGATGCTTAAAGGCTCTGTCATACTATCAGAATTCTTTCCCAGCCCAGAACCTGGCTCTTACCCACTCCTTAGCATCGTGGTTGTAAGCATTTTATAGATGGGTTGCATGGGAATTTTAGGAGTAAGATCTTCTCTAGTGGCATTGACGATCTCTACGGTGTAGAAATTGCTTCCCCTCGGGGCTTCCTCAATCACAGGGACATAAACATTAGGACGACTCAAGTGACTTCCTTCTCCGTGGATCACCACCTCATGTTCTTCCCAAATGAACTTCACCATCTGGTGCAAATTTGATGGTACAACTCTGGCTTCGTGAATCCATGGCCTTCCCAAGAGCAAGTTGTAGCTGGTGGTGATATCCATGACTTAGAATTCAGTACGAAACTCGGCGGGTCCCATTTGGATGTACAGGTTAACTTCTCCGATAGTGTCACTTTGACCTCCGTCAAAAGCTCTTACATTAACCCTGCTCTGGCGAATCTTTCCTAGATCATATTCCAACTGGGTCAGTTTGGACAACGGATAGATGTTCAGCCCTGATCCATCATCGATCAATACCCTGTTCACGATCTTCTCTTGACTTTTGATAGTGACATGTAGAGCTTTATTGTGTATCATGCCTTCAAAAGGCAATTCATCATCGTTAAAGCAGATGTGATGACCCTACAGGACTTGGCTTACAATGGCGGTCAGATTCTCTACACTAGTACCTGTCGATACATAAGCTTCATTCAGAACTCTGAGCAATGCCTGTCTGTGGTACTGGGAACTCATGAGTAACGCCCAAATAGAAATCTGGGCGGGGGTCTTCTCCAAATGTTTCACAATGGAGTATTCTTTTGACTGCATTCTTCTCCAGAATTCTTTCCCTTCACCTTCAGTGATTGGTCTCTTCTGCAGATCCTTTTTGTAGGTATCATTTTCCAAGTCATCAGGGACATAACATCTTCTCAATCTTGTCATACCATGGGCGGAGACAGACTCCACTATGAACTCTTTCTATGCTGGTATCAAAGAGAAAGCTTGCTGAGGTGCTGCCAACACAAGGAATTGCAACTTTTATGCAATGCTCAAGGCGGCCATAGACTTCCCCAACTCTTCTAGCTTTCTAGGACCAGCTGGCACTATGGACTTGCTCACGACCCACTCTTATTCTATCTCAATCATATTCACAGCGGCTCCTCCGTGATTTGGAAGTGGGTTGTTGTTAACATTTTGTGGCGCTATTTGCAAAGTGGCCACCCTTTGATCAATCAAGTCCTGAATCTTATGCCTCATGTTAATGCAATCTTCAGTACTGTGTCCGGCACCTCCGGAGTGGTAAGCACAATGCTAATCGACTTTAAAGAAACGAGAATCGGTGTTGCCTGGTTTATATGAAATGGGCTGAATAAATCCAGCGGCTTTCAATCTCTCGTACAACTGGGTTCTAGTTTCAGAAAGTTGGGTAAAAGTTTGAGGAACTTTCTTTTCTAGATTCGGACGAGGGAGATAGGTATTAGCAGGAGGAGGAACCTGATGATTGTTCTGGTTCTCGGGAGCCTTTTGATATACTTGGAAATTTTGGGGAGGAGCTTGGTTGATGGGCTACATATTTGGTTGTGGAGCTTGGTAAATGGGTTGAGTATAGAAAATTGGTTGAGGATTTTGTGGGGCTAAGGGAGGGGTTGTTGGAACAAGTGGTTTTTTGTATTTGGCTGATACGCCGGGATTCTACGGCATATTTGACGCCTATAACTAAGAATACTCGAGAGTTTTCAAGCAACTTTTGTGGTTTTTGATGTTTTATTGTTATATTTGCAGGAAATGGAGCTAGAGATGGAAACAGAAGAAAAATGGTTCAAAAACCTCAACTGGTTAAGCCTGACGGCTGGCATGACGGACCGTCACACCTGTGACTGGCCGTCAGCCAGGCCGTCAGGACGAGACAACAATTCATCGAGGACTGCCTAGGAGTGACGGCCCATCTGATGGCCCATCACTGGCCTGACAAACCGTCACCTATGCCACCAAGATAAAATAGAAAAAAATATTGTAAGTCGTCACTAGGAGGACGACTTACCAGAATTTACCAGCAAGTCATCACAGGCCCGACGACTTACCAGAATTTACCATCAAGTCGTCACAGGCCCGATGACTTACCAGAAAAATTGCCTGGGAGCTCACTGTTTAGCTGTGACGGCTCAAGTGACGGCCCGTCACATGCATGAAGGTCCGTCAGGCGACCCGTCAACGCAAAGCGGGATTCCAAAAATTCTATTTTTGGACTTTATTTCCTGGACTGCTATAAATACCCAGTGTTAGGGTTATTTTATTATTCATTAACTAATATTTTGTGAGACGTTTGGAATGAGTTTTGAGAGGAGAAAACATGACACAAACTCTTTTTTCTTCCTTTTCTTCCATTGTTCTTGGGATTTTCACCATTGGTGCTGGGATTTTACGAAGATCAAAGTAAAGTACTACTTTTCTATTGTAAGAATTCCTTCTTGTCATATGAATACTAGTATTTCTTTACTTCGCTTTGCTAGCATGAGTGGCTAAACTCCCTATAACTAGGGTTGTGGGATCCATGAAAAGAGTAACAACGTAGATTCCGGGTAGCGTTGGGTTCAATATATATGTTGTCACGTGGTTAATCATTCATTATTAATGTTTTCTAGTAGTTGCAAACATTAGGACATGCCTAGGTTTAATTTGATTGAGCAAAGAGATTAAAACCAGGAAATTTGATTAACTACGAGGATTCGAGACTACCAACTCTCGTCTTATGATTAATGTTGTAACTAGATTAATCTACTTGATGTTTAGGATCGAAATAAGAAAGTTCACCTTTTCAAGTTCGAGAGAATTGAAAAGGAAATTCGTCTATTTGGTTGAGAAACGTTTAGATGATACCATTAATTCAATCACATCGTGATATACATATAGAAAGAACCCGGTTAAGCTTTGAGTCGAAATTGTTATGATGCCATGGTCAACACTTCCCTAGTTCATTCTCATATTGATTATTACTCGTTGAAATTCGTAAATTATTATTTTCTTTGTTCAAATATTGATCACACAAACCCCCCCTAAATTACCGGAAACTATCGATTACTAGTCAACTAAGTCACTAATGACTTGATTTGCACCTTATTCCCTGTGGCATCGACCCCAACCTTAGTTGGGTTCTATATTTGACAGCGACTGCTTATGCTTCGTAATTGAAGTTGTAATTTGGGCGTATCAAATTTTGGCGCCGTTGCCGGGGAATACGGTTTTTTATTAAATCTGGTGTGTTTATTTGACTCTTAGTCATATTTCCTGCTTTTACTTTTATTTGTTGTTTTTGTTTTGTACAGGGTACAGAGTTGTGCTGCCAAGTACCCGACGCTCGGGTGAACCAATATTACCCTACGACCCCGAGCTCGCAAGAACGCTAAGGCAAACCATGAATGTACAACAACAGGAGGCAGCAAGGCTCGCTGCAGAACAACAGGCTCAACAGGCTCAGCATCACTTGAATGTTGAGGATATAGAGGATGATATTGCATTAGACAGAGTTAGTGCTACGGGCGCCATTGTTCTTCCTCCGCTATCGCCTGGGGCCAAGTTCAATATTACTAGCACAATGCTCCAGTTGTTGAACTTAAAGGGACTGTTCTGTGGTGTTGCTGGTGATGACCAAACCGACACCTGATAAATTTTATGGGTATCTGCAAGTCGTTCAAATGTTATGGAGTAAGTCAGACAACGATCAGGATCAGGTTATTTCCATTGTCTCTGTTTGATGAGGCAGCATTATGGTTGACAGAGCTAACCCCCGACTCTATGACAACCTGGGGAGAGTTGAAAGGAGCTTTCCTAGAAAGGTTCTTTCCTCCCTCCAGGATGATATAGTTGAGGGATGAAATTAGCAACTTCAGACAACAACCTCATGAGGCTTTACATGAGACTTGGTTGCGGTTCAAGAAGAAGCTGACACAATGCCCGAACCATCAGTTGACCAAAAATTTTCTAATGCAGACATTCTACAGGGCGCTTAATTTGGCTACCAAGACGACGCTGGATAATGCAGCAGGTGGAGCATTTATGGGTCTTACCTTTATCGATGCCACAACTATTTTGGACCGGCTCACCAAAACCAACAGGGCCTGGCATACATGGGATACAGAGGTAGCGGCTAGCACTTATGCAGTTGGTATGTCAACAGAGCAGCACATGAAGGAGGAAGAGCGGGACCAAGATATGGCCCATCTGAAAACTCAAATGGACCTACTGACAAAGCATTTGTTGTCAGGAGGTATTCAGAAAGTGAAAGCTGTGGGTTCCCAAAGTAGAGCAACAGAGTCTGGGTCTGATGAGGAGGAAAATTATTTGGGTGGTTTCCAGGCTTATGGCCAAGGAAACCAAGGTCGGAATAATTACTATGAAAAGCCGGGTTATAAGAGTCGAGAACAAGGTGATTGGAGGAACAAAGACGATAGAGGTGGATTATACATACCACCTGGGAATTGTGAAAAAGCTAGCAATGAGTCAGGGACATCTAAACTAGAGAATATGATGGTGAAGATGTTGTTGAAGGTGGAATCTACTGACTCCGGGGTAAAGGAGATGAGGACTGAATTATCAGCAATAAGCCAGGTAGTGGATTCACATTCCACCTTGATCAAGCAATTAGAGCAGCAAGTGAGTCAAATCTCGACGTCTCTAAATCAAAGGAAGACAGGTACCTTGCCGAGTGACACCATTCAAAACCCGAGGAATGACGGGAGTTGTATGGCGATCACTATGAGAAGCGGTAAAATATTATCGGAATCACATCCGGTAATTCAGACTCAGAAAGGTGATGTTGCGGATGAAAATATGGTAGAGGATGCTACTCAAGTGCTCACGGATAAAAGCAAGGAAGTTGAAAACTTTCCAACTATGATGCCTCGGCCACCGCCTCCTTTCCCACAACGGTTGAAGAAGAAAGTGGAAGATAGCAAGTTCCTAAATTTCATGACCATGCTCAAGCAGATATCAGTAACATCCCACTGGTGGACGCTCTTGAACAAATGCCCGGATATGCCAAGTTCATGAAGGACTTGATTACCAAGAAGAGGTCAGTGAGCTTTGAACCAGAAGATAACCTCCACCACTGCAGTGCTATTTCTTCAAGATCGTTAGTGGAAAAGAAGGAAGATCCAGGTGCTTTTACTGTTCCCTGTACTATTGGGAAATTCAACTTTGAAAAAGCCTTATGTGATCTTGGTGCTAGCATCAACTTGATGCCACTAGCAGTCTATAAATAATTTAGTTTGGGAGCTCCCAAACCAACTAACATGAGGGTGTTAATGGCTGACCGTTCAGTAAAGCGACCGGTGGGAATATTGTCTGATGTGCTGGTAAAGGTTGGTAAGTTTATATTCCCAGCTGACTTTGTAATTTTAGATTGCGAAGTGGACTTTAAAGTTCCCATAATCTTGGGACGACCATTGTTAGCCACTGCAAGAGTGTTGGTCAACATGGAAAGAAACGAACTAACATTCAGATTAAACAATGAATTGGTCAAGTTTGATGTGTGTAAATTGATGAAGCCACCAAGAGACATGAGGGTGGTCTCGATTATCAATGTTATTGATGAAGCCCCTACGGATGTGCATATTGAGGAGAAGGGTTTTGTTAAAATCGTAGCTGTTATGAGAATGGTGTTGGGATCGCAAGAAGAGAAACCTATAGAGGAAGGCGGTGAGAACAAATCAAGGAAAAGAAAACACCGCAAGAGAACCAGCAAAAAAAAAGAGTTAGAAAGAGTAAAGAAGTTGTCTCGACTAGCTGAGGAGCCGATAAAAGAGAAAGTTGGAGCTCAACAGGATGATGTCGCTTGCACCTATTCCAGTGATTGCTCCTGCTTTGGAGACCCTGGTGGTCTCCAACATCATGCTAGACTCTGAGTCCTATGGGCTTCATAGGTATTCCTTTCTCTCACAGTTTTAGCATTCACATATATGCATTAGGGACAATGCATGAGTCTAAGTTGAGGGTGTTGTTGGGGTACCTGTGAGTCTTTCACCACCGAGGGTTTTTGTTGCCGTGTTTCTTTTTCCTTCGGTGTGCTATCTAGTAGAACCAGCATGTTTAGGTTGTCGTTTAAATTTTGGTTGTGTTGTGATGTCTATAGCAAGCATGGATTTTTAAAAGTTGAACTAAAAGAAGCCCCCTCTGAAAAAGTTGATTTTGTACTTATGTTTGAAACGATTGACTGTTCTGGATCCTTGAATGTCATTGTGTGGTTGTGATTGTAATAATTATGCTTAAGCCGAGCTGATGTTTTGATAGTTGGTAGTGGTATGGTTTCTTGGTTCCACGTGTGTGTGAGCTTATTATTATAAACTCTTACTCTGTGCATGCATCTAGAACTTGCCCGGTCAATTTTGTTAAGCTTGAAGTTGGTTGCTTAGGAAAGGATCACATGCCCTTTTTGTGTGCAGTCCACTTAGCCTATAAGACCGTCCAAATGCAAATAATCCCTTTGATCCCTGTTTGAGACATAATTGACCCTATTCTTTCAATAACCTGTCACCGTTTCTTTTTAACTTTGAATCCCTATTTTGGCCCTGGTCCTTCCTTGGACATCGTGCACCTCAACTCAGGCAATCATCCTAAGTTGAAGGTGGCTACTATAGAGGTAAATGATAAGAAAAATAGGATGGATAAGATTGGTTGTGGATAGAATGAAAATTTTGGGTGTGTGCCTAAGAAAAGAAAGAAAAAGAAACGAAAAAGAGAAAAAAAGAAAAAAAGAAAAAGAAAAAAAGAATTGTCAAAAGAAAGAGGCCGCACCTGTAGCTAGAAAGAAGGGAATAAAAAGGTGAATAAGGATGGACGAAGTAAAGTTAAGTGGAAATAGTAGGTCAGTGATTCCAAGGAGGGTTTAGTCACTATTCCCCAAACGTATCCTACCTGCACCCGAAGCCTCATTACAAGCCAAAACAAGTCCTTTAGTGATCCTGAGCGGCTTTCTGAAAAACTAAAATAGAATAGCAAGGGCAAGCTTATGGCATCACATGTGCATTGTTTGAAATCGTTTGTGAGTGTGAGTCCCAAATCTTGTGTGTGGGACTTCTTTGTAGTGAGGGCACCGAGATTTCTGTATCATCTATTGACTGTTGGGATAGCTGTTGTGTGTGTATGTAGAATATTCTATCATATCGGAATGACATGCTTAGATCCTTGCAAGTTAGCGTTTCATACATTTGTGTACTACCGGGGGGGCATGATTTAAATTTAATAAACTGTTGAGTGGCCATGATTTGCTAGAGATATGTGTTGGTATTATTAGTTGAGTCGTCATTTTGTTTTTGTTGTCATGTTGCTTGAGGACAAGCGAACGTTTTAAGTTGAGGGTGTTGATGCGCCGGGATTCTACGGCACATTTGACGCCTTTAACTAAGAATACTCGGGAGTTTTCAAGCAACTTTTGTGGTTTTTGATGTTTTATTGTTATATTTGCAGGAAATGGAGCTAGAGATGGAAACAGAAGAAAAATGGTTCAAAAACCTCAACTGGTTAAGCCTGACGGCTGGCATGACGGACCGTCACACCTGGGACTGGCCGTCAGGACGAGACAATAATTCATCGAGCACTGCCTAGGAGTGACGGCCCATCTGACGGCCCTTCACTGGCCTGACAGACCGTCACCCATGCCACCAAGATAAAACAGAAAAAAAACATTGTAAGTCGTCACTGGGCGGACGACTTACCAGAATTTACCAGCAAGTCGTCATAGGCCCGACGACTTACCAGAAAAATTGCCTGGGAGCTCACTGTTTAGCTTTGACGGCTCAAGTGATGGCCCGTCACATGCATGACGGTCCGTCAGGCGACCCGTCAACGCGAAGCGGGATTCTAAAAATTCTATTTTTGGACTTTATTTTCTGGACTGCTATAAATACCCAGTGGTAGGGTTATTTTATTATTCATTAACTAATATTTTGTGAGACGTTTGGAACGAGTTTTGAGAGGAGAAAACACGAGACAAACTCGTTTTTCTTCCTTTTCTTCCATTGTTCTTGGGATATTCACCATTGGTGCTGGGATTTTACGAAGATCAAAGTAAAGTACTACTTTTCTATTGTAAGAACTACTTTTCTATTGTAAGAATTCCTTCTTGTCATATGAATACTAGTATTTCTTTACTTTGCTTTTCTAGCATGAGTGGCTAAACTCCCTACAACTAGGGTTGTGGGATCCATGGCAAGAGTAACAACGTAGATTCCGGGTAGCGTTGGGTTCAATATATATGTTGTCACGTGGTTAATCATTCATTATTAATGTTTTTTAGTGGTTGCAAACATTAGGACATGCCTAGGTTTAATTTGCTTGAGCAAAGAGATTAAAACTGAGAAATTTGATTAACTACGAGGATTCGAGACTACCAACTCTCGTCTTATGATTAATGCTGTAACTAGATTAATCTACTTGATGTTTAGGATCGAAATAAGAAAGTTCACCTTTTCAAGTTCGAGAGAATTGAAAAGGAAATTCGTCTATTTGGTTGAGAAACGTTTAGATGATACCATTAATTCAATCACATCGTGATATACATATAGAAAGAACCCGGTTAAGCTTTGAGTCGAAATTGTTACGACGCCATGGTGAACACTTCCCCAGTTCATTCTCATATTGATTATTACTTGTTGAAATTCGTAAATTATTATTTGCTTTGTTCAAATATTGATCACACAACCCCCCCCCCCCAAATTACTGGAAACTATAGATTACTAGTCAACTAAGTCACTAACGACTTGATTTGCACCTTATTCCCTGTGGGATCGACCCCAACCTTAGTTGGGTTCTATATTTTACAGCGACCACTTACGCTTCGTAATTGGAGTTGTAATTTGGGCGTATCATTGGCTCGGAAAGATTTTCGTGATTTTGGACTAGGACTGGAAGATACCGAAGACACTTCTTCCCCCTTTATCCGGGGAGGTCCTGCCGATCCTGAGGAAGCAGGGGCTTTGGCAATCTTGCCACTGCGGAGCCCTTCTTCCACAATTTTCCTGATCTTGACTAAGTTGGCGAACTTGGATTTTACCGCTGATATCATCTTGTCATAAAACTCTGACTCTTGAGAGCGCATAAACACCACACTTATTTCTTCTTCTGTCATAGGAGGCCGAACTCTCGCCGCTTTCTTCCTCCATTGGTAGGCATAGTCCCTGAAGTCTTCGTTCGATTTTTGTCTGATGCGTCCCAGATAGTAGTGATCTGGTATGACTTCTACATTGTATGCAAACCTTTGGGCGAAGTTTCGAGAGAGATCACTCCACTTAGACCATTTTTTCAGTTCCTGAGAGGTGAACCATTCTAAAGCCTCCCCGCTCAGACTTTGACTGAAAAGCCTCATTAACAGGGTGTCATTCTTTCGAGCGCCGACCATCTGGTCGCAATAGCTTCTTAAATGGGCTTCAGGATTTCTGACACCATTGAATGTATCAAACTTAGGAATTTTGAATCCTTCTGGCAGGTCTATTTTGGGATGAATACAAAGATCATCATAGTCATAGCCTTTCTCGTAAAATGAACCTCGTAGTTCTCTGATCCAGGCTATTTATTCCTTTATCTGTGCCATGTTAAGATCATGCTTCTTTTTTGTGGCTCTTAACTCTTTATCTTTCTCTTTATAGTGATCTAGCTCAGGGCTTTCCTGCAGAATGAGGTATGGTTCCACCATAGCATGGAAAGTGGTAGGTGGTATGTTTTGATTAGGTAGGGGTTGGACGTGTGTCATGGCATTTGGGTATGTGGGAGTGTAATTATGTGGATTAGTGGCGTTGGTGACATTGGGATGGTTATTTTGGGAGTTGTAGGTATTTTGTGGAGTGTTCTAGTAATTTGGAGGGAGGTTCTGTGGGAGGTAGGCACTCGGGTTTTTACTCTGGTTAGTATGCTGGATAGGAGGAGTATGAGTTTGGTACAAAGACCTGATGTGGAAAGGGTTGTTGGAGGTATATTCGTTGGAAGGCCTGGGGACGGAGGAGGAAGGGATATCTGTTGGTTGGTTTTCAGTCAATGGAGAGTTGAGTGGAGGAATCTGGAGAGGGGGCTGGGAGTTGTCCAGAGCCGGAGTGTTGGCAGCGATAGCCAAGCTAGCCATATCTTTGGCTTTCTATACTTCTTCTTGTATCTTTTCCAGTTTTCTTTCAAGCTCTGCAATCATTTTGCTTTGCTCAGCGATAACATTGTCTCTCGCAGCCAAATCATTCTCTTCCTCACTGTCAGTCATTTTTCCCTTAGAGAAGCGACGGCTAGAGGAGTTATCTATTTGTTCCTTGGAATGGGTGAAGTAGAGATGTTCAGCCAGTTTCGTCAACACAGACTAGTTTTTATTATATGTTGAAGCAAAACAACTCAAAGGCTGATGTGTTAGATCCCGTTAGTGATAAATAATGCAAAATATCTGACTGGAAATAAGCACATAAGAATTGTATTAAACACATAAAGTTGCTTTTTATCAAGGCAAATTGATCCACGGGTATGTATTGACTCGAGGATTTGATGGACAGGAATTTACCCATTGCTTTTGGATAAGTAAATTTTAACAGGAAAGTTGACCTGTCGAGTCTTCATTTTCTGATACTCATCTTGTGTCTTCCAAATTTTCGTGAAAGTGGGGAAATGAAAATTTCTTAAGGATAGGGGACGGGCCTTGAAGGCTGCCTACATATCTCACGAAGGAGAATTCAGGCCTTACGTAGTTCGAATAGGTAAAAGGGATATATTTTCATTTCATTTTTTCCACTATCTCTTGATTACCAAGGAGAAAGTAAAAACGACAAAAGGAAATAACTACAATAACTTTTCAACTTTTAAAGCTTCTTTTGGATAGTGGCGGATCTTCTGGACTCTTCTTGATCTTCTTCCTCAAGGTTAATATAGTGGAGACTCAATCTGGATCTTTCATGCATCTATGAGATCTTTGAGGTCAATCCTGAAAGTGCGACAATTCTCTATGTCGTGCCCTCCAACTCCCGCATGGTAGAGGCATATTTCCTTGCAAAAGTGCCAAGCTCGGGACATCTTTCTTGCCTTCCTCTCAATTGGCTCAATGATACCAACATGGACCAGCTTGAAGTAGATGTCGAGATACGTGTCGTAAAAGACGGTGAAGTCATATTGGCGAATCAAGTCATTCTGAGTGATTGACATTCTTGGCCTCACCCTATCACAAATCAGTAGGGAGTGAGGTCCCCACATGTTGCTAATTTGCCCACTGTTAATCATTTAATGAATCCTAACCCTTAGCATAGTGCATTCGTTGGTGGTATGCCCCCTTTGGCATGGGTGGTAAGCACACCTCTTTTGTTCATCCTTGGGGTTACACCAAAAACCCGGGTTTGATCAGGTTGCATAATTCCCTTCATTTCTAGAGCTAAGAAGATGACGGAGCATGTAACAATTCTAGGCCTCCTGCCATTTGCCCGTACATGAGCTTTAAGAATGATCTTTTCTTTTCCAAGCCTGAATCTAATTGGCCAAACGGGATCATCCCTAATGTTAGCCTCCTTATCATTCCCTATGACTGATGCTGACCTCTTGAGCACCAATTGATACTTTCGATCCATGTGATTGAGCATTTCTTCTGTTTGGGCTATCCTTATGTCGACATTGGCTATCTTTTCTTCCATAAGGACTATCTCTTTGACCACTTCCACATACCTGGCTATCAACTTTCCTTCCATTTCCTTAAATTCCTTGATTTGTTCCTTTATTCCTTTGATTTCCTGATCAATCTCTTCCATCCTTTTGCGCGTCATTTCTTCAGTGTCCATGACAAGTCAACCTTCCTGATAGGTAGGAGAGAAGTCTTTTAGGCTTTTTTTTGAAGGGATTTTAGATTTTCTGGGAAACTTGAGAAACTCGAGGCGTAATTTTTGTCAGACTTTTGTGCTTGTGTGTTTATATTTCTGCCTATGGTGTTTTAAACATTGTTGAGAGTGGACCAATTTATCCTTGATTCGAGCAACACACGTAGCACATAAGACAATTATATCACGTAACAGTTCATAGCTCGTCCTATACATATATGTGACCTTTTATGCCAAAGGTGGGCCTAACGAATTGAAGGATGTGTGCCGTTTGTAAGACGTTCCATTGCCTCAAAAATATAATGTATACAAATTGATTGAATTAAACGAGGATACAAAATAAGGGGAAAGGAAGTACAAATGAATATCAGTCCCACACAGGGGTACATTCCTAAACTAGGCCTCCATGGATTCTTCATTCTCGAACTTCTTGAACTTCTTGCAAATTCCGAACGTCTTTCGGATGACAATCTTCAAAATAAAAGACTATCTGAATACATCCCAATCCCGAGGGACAATGGTTCATACAATCCGACATCACATCCTTTAATTAAACAAATAAGGAATGATCGTCTTTTATTGACTCGTGGTCAATAGACGCAAGGTGGTTTTTCTAATGGGCCCAATACCCCTAAGGTATCGGGTCGTCCTAGGTTAATGCCTAAAAATTGGATTTTGGTTTAGCTCTATGCTAGGTGTCTAGGAGTGGGTTTGCTTTGAAATAGACCGAGTCCCAATTGGACAACTTGGGTTGAAAATATGATAGCCATTGGACGCTTGACGTACCCGTAAACTATCGTATTTTCAAGAAAGTGTTATTTATAGCGAGAGGCCACGGGATCATGAACCTCCCTAAAATATAGATAAAATCGCATGTCATATGGCAGAATATGCTAAGAGATGCAATGGCAGTATATTTTGCGATAAATAAACACATAAGCAAACATTAATTAAAATTTACTAACTATTACAACATTTCGAATAGTTAGTCACATAAAGTCAGTCAAAAATAGTTCAAATTTTTGGTTAGAACCTAAATAGATCCCCAACAGAATCGCCATTTCTATTTTATCCTTTTTTAAATTTTTTTAAAAGAATGATTTTCGACACTTAGAAATTATTTCAAAACTTAAAGGAAATTTCAAAATAATTCTAAACCAAACAGAGTCGCCACTTAATTTTTATAAGAAATTAAGAAAACTTTAAGGAATTTCAAAGATTTAAAAACAGAAATAAATCTTTAAAATTAGAGAAAATGGGTAAGGGTTCAAGTAACGTCTTAAGAAGGGTTTTAAGGCACTTAAAAACGTCCGTTTTAAAAATGGTTGACCAAAGAACGAATTTTGACTAACTTAAAATGAAACAATTTGAAGGAGTTTATTCATTAACATATTTGAAGACAATTTAGAAAAAATACTATAACTCAATCTAAGGCAAAACAAAAACTATTTTAAAGAAAATTCATTGTTTTTGAAAATATTCAAATTTGGGGAAATTTAAAGCAACTATAATTTCAAACAAAAGTTATTCAAATTAAGAGTCTCTTTTGGAACCAAGAAGAACTTATTTTATTAATAATTAGAGAAAACAATTTTTTGAAGAAAAGAGTTTGGGGAGAGGGTGATTTATTCTATCAAATAGTAATTTGCTAAGAAAATATTAACTTAAAAGAAAAGTTAAGGAATTATTTTAACTTATTTTAAGAAAGTCGGTGTTTAGAAAAAGACGAGTTAAGAAAATTCTTTTATGTCAAGGGAAATTCATTTTAACCGAAGAAAAAACTTTGTTGAACCCTGGATGAGTAAATAGTCATCTTTTATTTGAAAACTTTTTTTTAGGCAAGTGAACACAAAATCTAACTTTTCTCATTTTTAACTGAACTAAATTAAGTGATGAAATTTGGATAGAACAAATTGCAAGAAAAACCTAAACGAAGATAATGCTAGAAACAACAACACTTTAGGGGATTTATTTAAATTAATTAAAAGAGTTATTTAAAATTAATTACATACAAATAATTCAAATTAGATTAAATACAAATAAGATAGGAGAGAGTGAAGAGATTGGGCTTCTAGGCCCATTGTCAAATCAGTCCAGTCTTTGGGCTGGAAATTTAATGGACTTGGTCCATTTTTCTTATCTTGTATATTAGCTGTATACAATTTGTATATCAGCTGTATACTTGCACGTTTTCAGCTCCCGAAACCTGTATATCAGCTTCTCTTTCCATCTTTTCTTTTCTTGAACCTGTATATCTACTCCTTGATGTGTATATCACTGCATATCAGTGTATACCAACATGTTTCTTCATGTGTTAGTTCATCCTTTGGACTTGGCTTGACTCAAGATTTGGGCTTAGCGCATCAGAAATGCAGGTATGGGAGTCCATTGGACCCGACGAAGTGTATTCATGCAACAAAACGATAAGGATTAGTCACCTAATATTAAAATAGTTATAGAGCATAATTTAAAATTAACTTAAAAACATACTAGTTGCAAACAATACCACAATGACTATAGAACCATTCAAGATAATTAATCTTTCAAGCCTATACTTGATGAAGGAATTTTCAAAGTGACAAAAGGGGAAGAGATCAAATTTATCTATGAAGTAACGAAATAACAGGCTGTGATCTTCAGAATATACCAAAGGGAAACAGGGGAAGGGAAGAGAGAAGATCTTAACCAAAAAGGCTTGAATTACCCCCCTAATCTTCTAGTAACACATAACAAAGTGGCAAAGAGAGTGTTTTAAAAAGGCCTTTGATATGAAGCAATCATAAAATATTTGTTCTGGAGCTAAATCAATTCAACAGTGAGCTCATGCCCAGTTTTCATAGTAAATATATTAAACGACTAGCAATTCTTTAAGAGAAACATTAACAAGAGAGCAAACATGAATAGAACACAGAGGGGTTTTGGGAAAAGCAAACAGGAAAGAAAATTTCAAACTTTGAGCTTCCAACAATTGGTCTTGTTCCTTTTAAGCTTATTATAGGAGAGTTCAAGAAGACAATTCCATACGTCTATGGAAAGGAACATTTTAGATCAAACAAAATCTTTAAACAAATTTGAGAAACCATGAACCACAACATAAGGATTTACTACTGTTTCCTTAACAGACTCAACATGCAAAGCATCCGAGGGTTTAGGTTCGAGATGAAAAAAAAACTCATCATACAGTAGTAAACCTTAAAAGCAAGTACTCAGGACGTCTCATTTTAAACATGGTGAAAGAAATGATCACTATCTAACCAAAGCACAAGATTGTACGTTAGCTATTATTGAGAGATCATACAAAACAAATATAGATATTCCAAAGTTTGGAGAAGGGAAAACAAATTTCTATGTACGAAAAGAAACACGAAACAGTCAATCTCAACAGCCAGTAAATACGTTTCTTACTAACACAACAGGTTGATTATCACTACGCATTTCTTCATAGAAACATTAAAGAAACAAGATTTCAAGTATACAGAGGTCCAAATTCATATTTCAGAACAAACCCAATCCTACATCAGCTATTTTCCAGCACTAACACAAAGGGAAGGGATGAGGAACCTTGGGTCTTTAAGAGCACCGGGGAGAATCCAAACTCGAGAGTTCAAAGCTTCTCCCTAGCTCGATTATTCCCCGGGGTTCAACCCATCTTCCTCTCAATCAAACAACCTACAAACAGTACCCAAGCAACAAACCAATTGCAACAACTAACACAAGAAAACCATAACAATCAACTAGCTACAATAAGAACAAGAAAAGTAAAGCAAAAGGGAGAGGGGATTTACCTTTTTCCGGGCAGCAACTGGGACAGACGAGTCAAATTTTCTATTGACTTTTCAACAAATTTAACTTTCAAGATCCAACGAGCAAACCCAGAAAAATCTCAAAAGAAACAGTAGTATTTTTCTTACTTTCCTTCACCTTGAATTCTCAGAGTTTCCCTAAAAATCAGAGAAAAAGACTCTCCAGGATTTTTGCTATCTGAAAACCCACCCTAATCTATGAACAAAAAGGGGGTTTATATAGGAGAGGGTTTAGGTGGTTTCTAACGGGCGGAAATTGAGTGGAAATTTCTGAGATTTTTGGATAAGGGTTGGGGATTTCAAAAATCAAAACCAAAAATCTTCTGATGCAGCCATGTTTGTACCTTTCAGTATGAAATCGATCATCGGCCAATGGTTTTGAGGATCATCCACCGTATTTCTAGGGGAGGGGAACGTTGGAGACGCCACCTGGAGCTTCTGGGTTCTTCTAGAACCAGTCAACTCACCACTTCGTACAATCAAATGAAGTTGAGGGGTAAATAGACGGAGGGATAACGATTACCCAACAATTTTAGGTGTTGTTTGGTGGATTTTGGATGGAGAGGTACTGGCTGTTCTTGTTAGTCTGTCTGTTTGTGGAACAGATGAGGTGAGAGAAGGGGTAAGGTAAGGGGTCATTTGTTTTGTGTTGAGAGATGAGTGAAAGCGAGAATAAGGGTGTGACGGATGGGTGTGGGCCGAGTTTTAGAATGGGAGTTGGGCCGAGGGAATTTATTTTGTTGTTTTTTGGGTTGGATTTGAGCCCAAAACCAGCTGAAACAAAGCTGAGGGCTGTTGAGAAGTGGGTTAAGGATTTGACCACTTTGCTTTGCAAATGTCGCCAAATTTGATCGAATTGGTAACCACATAGTTTAATTTTTAGTCAATTGTTAAGATTGTGGCCAAAATAGACCCAATTGGATTAATTAGGTCGTAATTGAAATAGTGACAAACTAAATATGATTAATTTAACTGAGATTTTATTATTTTAAAACAACTAAAAATAATTAATTTTCTACCATATTTGAATATGTGTTAATAAAAATACCAATCTTTTATAATTTAATTCCGTTTGAATTATTTTGACCAAAATAGATGGTTTGAAATAATTTTTGAAAAATCCTTTGAATGTCTATCAAAATTCACAAAATGATATACACCTATATATGTTATTTATATACCTAGACGTATGTTTATTCATGAAGATTATAGAATATTCTCTAGAATTAATTTTGAAAAATTCTTTTAATTACAAAATTAATTATTTTAAAATTGTTTAAAAGCTAAGAGCTCGATAATTAATCAAATAGTGGAGGGTAAAAATTGGGTGTGAACAACTCACATTCTCACTCCTATGATGGGCGCAATTGTTATTTGTGTGGTGGTCGTGACGGATATTGGTGCGAATACCCTAATGATCACCGTCCTCCTCCCCTCTCTTGTGCTAACAATGTTGATAGTGGTGCTTGTCATCTTAATAGGAACCAAGACTTGGCAAGCAAAGAAGGCATGTGTGACAAGCTCCACACCCTCTTGGCCTCACTAGAAACCCAAGAGGAGGGTGTGAAATCCATAAAGCAAGGCTTGGTGGACATGAGAATGAAGGAAGGCGAGGAGATAAATCATGCCACGTAATCCATGGTGTATTTTACTACTCTTCTTGGTCAAATTAATGAAGAAACCCCCCCAAGTCTAATCAATGAACATGCCTCCGACATTAAGACCGATCAAATTCACTTTGGGGATGATGAAGAAGACTTTCAAAATATAAATTCTCCCAAAAGTGAGTTTGTACTGGGAATGCTTGAATTTAAACAAGGGGAGGACATAAGGGATGATCATGAATTGAAGGTGTTGTGGCAACTAACTACCCCAAATATGGATCATGGTGTGGAACCCAAACGAATGGCTAGAGTATCAAGGCAAAGTCTGACGTTTCATTTTGGAAGACTCTAGTTCATTCAATAGTGAGGATGTTACGAATGAGGCAAGTTTGAAGGTGGAGATGCCTAAATCCTACTCCAACCACTTTTTGACCTTGAGTTTGGTTGAATGGACGAAAGTAGAAGTAGTTAAGCTTTTGAAAGACCTTGGAAGGAGGATGGATTAGAGTTTATCCAGTTTTAAAGTTTTCATAGATAGAAGGCAAATCGACCTTCCTGACTTGAAGGCTAAAAAGAGAAAAATGTGAAATCAAGAAAGTGGCCTTCTCATGTTCATGCCTTCGGCCCGTGCTTGTCACCGAAAGTTTGATTCAAGTTTGGGTCAAAGGTTAAATCATCCAAATGGAGATCCAAATAGGGACATATCTTTCATCGCGCCGCGACGTTAAATTGTGCGCTTGATGGGAGGCAACCCATCATTTGAAAAATTCTTCTTTATGTTTTACTTCACTTTTTGATTATTTTTGATTTGTGTTAGGTGTCCAAGGGAAGGAGAAGAGGAACCAATGTTGAGAAGCACCAAAAATACCTCTGAAAAATGTGCTTTTTGCACCTGGAAGAGAGCCCATCGCACATGCCATCGCACAAGCAAACAATGAACTGAGAAAGAATACTGGCTTGTGCGAAGGAGGTGCATTTCGCACCTCCAAAAATGCCCATCGCACCCAGCATCACACTGTGCAAAAATTTAGAAAACTCATATGATGCTAAGGCATCACAATCGCGAACCCTGACAATTGCGATCGCGATGAGGTAAATTCTTCCTGACTTTTCGCGACCTCATGAATGCTTTGCAATCGCGTGGAGTTGGGTGATTTTATCTCATCACGATCGCGTGATAAGTCTTCGCGACCGCGAGGCACTGAACGGTTTCCAGGTAATAAAAGATCAGAGGAGAAGTTTCAAAAGCAAAATTTGCTTTGAAACTTGGCTACTTTTCTCCTTTAAGGCAAGAATAAACGTCCATCAATTCAATTTTGTAGTCTCTTCAATCAACAAAGGTATGTGCTTCGTAAACCATTCTCCTCTTGAATATTGCCTCCATTTGTGCTTAAGTTAATGGCTTCAAGAGTGCGTATTATTGTAAATGTGGGGGTGATAGGTTGTTGTGCTACAATTCTTGGGTGAAATCTGATTAAGTAATGTTAAGGGCTGTTGGTTTGCTATTGTTTTGGGATAAAAAGTGACCTTATGTGGTGTAAAAATGGTGAAATTAATGGTGCAAAGCACTTGTTCAACAAAATGTCTGGACGAATTTTTCTGGGCAAAATGATAACCTTTGCGATCGCGATGCCCAATTCTGCAATCGTGATAACCAACTTCCCTGAGCTTTGCAATCGCGATTCCCCATTTCGCGATGACTTAATTTTCTGAAAAAATATATTGGTCTTCGCAATCGCGATGATAAGTTTTTGCAGTCCCTAAAACAACAACTCTGCCCAGCTCTATCCAGGCTCGTTTGGCCTCATTTATTTGGCCTAATCATGTACATTCTTTTAAGTTCCTATATTCATGTTTGACAATTTTGTTCCCCGTGTAGGTGAAAATGGCTAAAATTGAGTATGAAGATGCAAACCAAGTGGCCGACGAGGAATACTTTGACCAAGGCACCTTCGTCTCCCTCAAATGATCCTAATTATATGATCTTCACTTGATGAAACCAATCACGAGGGAGAGGGGCATAATGTTAGATGGGTTAGAAGAGTAATGGGCCGACTTTTATAGGAAGTTGGTTATAAGTGGATGGATATGCTTTATCACCGAGCCCATCAATGCGAACTTTATCGTGGTTCATGAATTTTTTGATAATGCGGCTGAGATGGACTTCACCAATAACTTGGTTGTGCAGGTTCGGGGAAAGTTGGTTCAGTTTGATTCGGAATTGATCAAGGGGTACTATAACCTCCCAAATGCCGATAATGCTACATACAAGGCCTGAGCTATAAAAATGGGGACCGATTGGTTTGTAGAGCACTTATATGATGGGAAGGTCCTGCAATGGATAGCGTTGAATATGAGGATTAAGTCCTTCGAGTTTAACCTTGAAGCCCACACTTGGATTTCGATCATTTGTGCCCGAGTTATGCCCTCCAAGAATGAATCCGATATGAGCACCGATAAGGTAAGGGTTATTTGTGCTATTATGGAGGGTCTTCCGGTGAATGTAGGGCAACTGATCGTGTAAGAAATTCAACAAGTGGTCCTTGACGGTCGAAACAGTTTGCTCTTCCCTTCATTGATCACCCACTTATGCTATGAAGCCAGGGTTGCAAAGAGGGATGGTGAAAATGAGAGAAAGCCTGAAAAATTGATTCACCCTCTAAAAAAGAGAGAAGCCGTGCAACCATCGAAAAAGAGGAAGATCAATGTAGATTCACCCTCATTTGGTCTATTCTCTGGGTCTAGCGAGGCACTTGAGTTAGCTGCTGCTGCTAAGGCTATTGTCCCCCTCAGAATTGGACCCCTGACACTCCGCCACATCTCCATCCAGGTCTATGGCATGGATGCCCATCTTTGCCAGATTGTAGAAGGCCTACCTTTGGGTCTGGGTGAGAGTTCCACCACACCGACATCCAGGACATCATCCTACACTACTCCCAGTAGTTCTACACTAGCTAGTGTAGCAAGCCAATAATAACACATCAAGAAAAGGTTGGCTAAGGTGGATAGGCAACATAAAAAGCAGAGGGACCACGATAGAAAGCAAAGCAAGTTCCTCACGAAGATGATAAGCACTATGCGGAAGCTATGATTGAAAGAGGATGATTCCTATAATACATTACTCCAGTCGAGTCCAATGGAATTTCAAAATGAAGATATTCTTAGGCCTTCTTTATGATTATCGAAGATCACTTAGCCTTAAAAGCCACCATTGCACTTAAATTGAATCATTAGTCACCCCTCTTGAGCCTAATACCTTTTCTTTGGCAACCTTGATACAAGCCTTGAACCATTTTTGAACATGAATCCTTCTCTTGAACCCGTCCGTCATTGAACTCTACAAGTGTGAAATCGAGGCTAAAAGCCTAAGTTTGGGGGTTGATAAAAGGTACCTTGGAGGAGTGCTAAATGAGTAAATCATGGTTTGTTTCTTAAAAAGAATTTCAGAAGGGAGAATTTGAAAAAAAAAAGCAAAATGAAAGGAAAAGAGGAAAGGAAAGAAAAGAAATGAATCCTCCAAGGTGAATAGAATGATAAAGATTTGGGCCCCGAATGAAAATAAGTGAAATAGGTGCCTCGTGTTGAAGGAAAATGAAAAGAAATGGATTGGGTTTTGAATTGGAAAAGTTGTGTAGAGTTCGAGGAGGATGTAGTCACATGAATCCGAATATGTATTCTACCCTTCCCCGAATCTACATTACAAGCTTAGAAAAGCCCTTTGAGATCTCCGATCTATTGTTTTTGAGCTAGTGGTGAATGAAAATAAGAGAAAACTTATGGTTGATACTTGTTAGTACTTGAAATTCCTTGTGAGTGTGAGTATTCGTGTTTGTCCCTGGTGATTGTCTTTGTACATAATGTATTTTTGGGACTTTCGTTCTTGTGAGGGCATGCGAATTTGGATAGTTGGTGACATTGATAAACTCCGGAAATGAGTCAATTGAGCATGTTTTAGTAAGCTAGTGGTTTAGAGTCATATCTTGAGGATTGGATGTTGTCACTTGGTTGCTCTTAATGTTCCATTGCATCTTTGAATTGTGTTTTGAATAGAGGGGAATGCTTAGATTAAGTTATCATGTAATTGAGTAATCGTTAGTACCAACCGAAGTCATACTTGGTGATTGAAATGGGGTTTCCTTGGCTTGAAGTGATGTCTTTGCACTTGTGTTGTGTGCCTCTTGAAATATAATTTTTAGTTGCTTGAGGACAAGTAATAGTTCAAGTTTGGGGGTTTGATAAGTTGGTATTCTACCTACTTATTTACCTTCTAATATTATGCTTTTGCTAGTATAAAGTTGATAAATAGTGCAATTTGACACAAATTACTTCTATTTTATAGGTTTCTGTATTTTAGAAGTGTTCGGGAAAGATTCAAGTGAAAACAAGTCAAGTGGAGCAAAAATGAGCTGCTGGTCACCGACATTAAATTGACCATCACGACCGCGAGAGTGAGGTCACGCGATCGCGATGCATTGGCAGAAACTCAAAGCCACGCGACCGCAAGAGTGGAGTCACACGACCGCGTGGAAGGAAATCATAGAACCTCGCAATCGCGAAGGTCGTACATGCGACCGCGATGAAGGCATCATCAACTGCTGGACAAATTTGGAAATTCCCACTTTTGGAAACCCCAATCCACATGAAACACCTCTCAGCCATCTTGGAAGCTATTTCTGGCAAATTTCACAACTTTTGGCAAAGCTTGGAGAGCAAGTTCATCAACCTACACCATAGGAGTGAAGATTTGAATGCTCTTTATTGTAAAATATTTAGTTTCCATTCTTCAATTCTTGTTCTTAATTTCTATTTTATTGGTGTAATTATTGAATTGAGATTTGGGTTTTGTATTAGAGATAATACTTGTTTGGGTATTAAATTCATGCTTTGATTTTGTTCTTGGTTAATTACTTGGGTATATTGAATCCTCCATGCTTGAATTTATAGTTAATGATTGCAAACATTGACTTAGCATACTAATTTGGATTTTTTCTTGAGAGAGGATTTCATTAAATTTGGGAAGGTTCAATAGTGGGGATTTGGGATTCCATTCTAGATTGAGGCTAGAAATAGCCCCATTCGCCGGAAACCCCCATCTAAGAGTCGGAGCTAGAGATAGCCAAATCACCCAAGTTGATTTGGTTGATTATTTCTCACTCGTGGTGATTTGAGAGAACACATAAGATATATGCTTGATTGGTTGAAAGACAGTTAGGCATACCTTCAAACAAGACTACCTATGTGTTAACCGAGTTCAAGTCTTGTGAGTTGAATTCCGATTCCCTAGTCTCCCGTGTTGTCCTTTCTTTGTGAAAGCAAGATGAAAGCCATTGATCAATACCTATCGTTTATTTGATTTTCTTTTATCTTCTAGTCTAAAAACCCCCTTTTCGATATCTTTTCTTTTGTTAATTGAACTTCAATAAGTTGCTTAGATTCTTTATTATCTCGATCGCTATTACATTGTTCTCTTTAGGTTCTACCCCGACATCCATTGGGAATTATAAATGTGTTTTGCTTAACGATCGCTGATACCTCCTAATTGGAGAGTACGTTTGAGCGTTACCCTTGCCCACGATCCCCGTGGAAACCACAATGGCCCATCAACTTAGCCCGTGGTAATGTGGCAGAGAGCCTGAGGCATAAAGTGTAGAAGATCCGCTGGGCACCCACGACGCCCGTGGCACCCATGACACCCGTGGCACCCACGACGCCCATGGCACCCACGATGGCCCGTGGGGCCTGCCCGTTGGAATTACTGCATTCCAGCTCTCCTAGTTCCTATAGGATTTGGTCTTTGTTATCTATAAATTCATTCCCTAGGGTTTTATTTCAGATGTTACGCATTGTTAGGTAATTGTTATGCAACTTTGAGACATTATAATACATTGTTGAGATTTTATTCCATACTTTTGAGAATTCAATTCTTGTTCTTGATTATTGAAGTGTTCTTGAGAATTCAAGATTCTGGTTTTCTTTACTTGTTCTTGTAAGTTATAATCATGATCTATTCATCTAAATCTAATTGTTCTCTTGCAATTATGAGTAGTTAAATCCACAACTGGGGTTGTGGGAACCATGAAGGATTAACAAAGTAGGCAAAGTATTTAGTAATCCTAGGAAAGTGTTCATGCATGTATTGTTCTTCCTCTCGTTTTGATTTCTTTTTTACGATTGCAAATGTTAGAACTCACCTTATTGCTACTTGCTTTACTAAAGGGTAACAAATGGGAAAGAGGATTATACAATGGAGATTTGAGGCTACCAACCCTTACCTAATTAGCTTGAACTTGCCCAGGGAAAGCTAATTTGGGATCACTAGTAAAGGTTAGCAAAGAAAACACCCGTAGACTGACCAAGTTGCATGGTGACATTATTCTATTTTGGTAACCATATGCTTAGGAGAACCTGACTTACTGATCTTGCATGCATAACACTAGACTAGATTTCTGGTACAATGCCTTACTGCGTTATGTACTCATAGGGAACATTGCCCTAGTCACTTCTCTCATTGATTACAATACTTGAAAACTGTTACTTTGTTACTTGTTCGAATCTTGATTACAAACATTACTTTTGCTTTAAAATCCCCCCTTCTGGGAAATAAATGGCTAAGAGCACAAATAAACATAGTTGACCCTAGTCCTACCATATTCCCTGTGGGATCGACCCCAACCTTTATTGGGTTCTATATTTGAACATCGATCGCTTTATGCTTCCTTTGAAGGTATAATTTGGGCATATCAAATTTTGGCATTGTTGTCGGGGAATAAGGTTTAGGATTAAGAGAGATTTGTTTATTTCACTATTATTCCTTATTTCCTGATTTTACTTTTTTTGTTATTTTTGTTTTGTTCCACAGGTTGCACACTTGTGCATGCCCTGTACAAGGAGTCAAGGCAATCCCCTGATTCTTTTTGATCCTGAACTTCAACGAAATCTGAGAAATATGGTTAAGGAAGGAGTTTTTGAGACACCAAAACAAACCACAACTCTAATATTAGCCAAAGAACAACAAAAGCAGGCAGAAAAAGAGGCGCAAATCGCTCAAGTTGCTCAGGTTGCCGCAGACCTAGCAAATTAAAATGCTGCTGCTGAACATGCAAGGCAAGAAAGGAAAGATGCTTCTCGTTAAGCCACACTAAATGCTCAAGCTGCGAGAGATGAGGCAGCCAGATGCAATGTACCTTAAGATCTAGTTGCACCGAGAGGGCAAAAAGGCCACCAGATTCAACCACCCTAACACATCCCTCGCTATAATGTTGATGATGATATCAGTGATGCAGGGATAACATGCCCCATAGTATTTCCACCACTGCCTGATGGTACAAAGTTTGACATCACTAGCACTATGATCCAACTGTTGAACCTGAAAGGATTATTTTATGGTAAGCCACTAGCGATGCAAATTTACACTTGGTTAACTTTGTGGGGATCTGCAAGGCGTACAACCTTTCAGGTGTAGACCAAGATGCTATCAGGTTGCAGTTGTTCCCATTTTCTTTGACTGTAGAGGCAACATTGTGGCCTACTGAGCTTCATAATAACTCAATATTTACATGGAGGGAACTGAAGAGTTAGTTTCTAGAGAGGTTTTCCCTCCTTCCAAGATATTGCAACTCAAACAAGAGATATATAACTTCAAGAAGTTGAGCACAGATGCGCTACATGAGACATGGCTTAGGCTCAATAAGAATATGAAATAGGTTTCGAATCATGGAATCCTCCAGATCACTTAATGGAGATTTTTTACAAAGAACCGAACACAAACACTAAGGCAGTTGCTGATACAGTCACGATGGGAGTGTTCATGGAAAACACTTTTACCAGAAGCTTCTGAGATGCTTGATAGAGTTATAAAGACAAATAGAGTATGGCATACTATAGATTTTGAGAGTGCAATAGGAACTTGTGCTATTGGGAAATCCTTAGATCAACATGAGTTGCAGGAGCTTAAATAGGAGGTAGCAGGATTAAGGACAAGTGTATATCTAATTGCAAAGCAAATCCTGAATAATGGAGCAGAAAAGGTGAATGATGTTGGTTCACAAGGTAAAGCACCAAGACAGGATGGGCCTGAATCTGATGAAGAATTTAACTATTTGAATGATCAAGTGGTGGATTTTCAGGCCAATGGCCAAGGAAATCAAGGTCGGAACAGAGATAGAGATAATAATAGATACAGAGATGACAACTACAACTGGTCTAGATATAAAGGCAAGAGCAGGGGTAGAGACAGAGATGGTGACTAGAACAAGAGGGATGTCTACAAAAATGATAAAAACATCAAGTATGTCCCTCCTGGTAACCATGAAGTAGGACCCAAGCAACCAACCGTTAAAGAGATATTAGCCAAGTTGTTGCAAAAGGTTAAGTCAATTGATGGAAAATTGAAGGAGATGTGTGTTGCCATCTCAGGCATCAATCAAAAGGTAAAGTCACATGCCATTGCCATAAAGCAGATTGAGATGCAGTTGGGGTAAATGTCTACAACCTTGAATTAGCATTAAAAGGGTACTCTTTCGAGTGATATAGTTCAGAATCCAAAAAATGATAGACATTGGATGGCGGTGAATACTCAAAGTGGAAAGAAGACTATTGACCCTCCTATCCCTATAGTTGTTGAGGAGCAAACTGAGCCTGAAAATGATAAAGCTGAAGTCGTGGTTGAGTCTGAGGTAAAGGGTGATGAGGAAAGCCAAATTGTAAAAGAGCCAGCAGAGATTAAGAGGAAGGAGAAGGAGGTCACTGAAGATGTAAAGTCTATGCCTCGATCTCCTGCTCCTTTCCCACAGAGACTAGCCAAGAAGGCAAGTATAGAAAATTCATCTCTATGTTGAAACAACTTTCAATTAATATTCTTTTGGTTGAGGCTCTAGAGTAGATGCCTGGATATGCAAAGTTCATGAAAGGGTTGATGACTAAGAAGAGAACTGTAAGTTTTGAGCCTGCAGACAATTTGCACCATTGTAGTGCAATAGCTTCCCATTCTCTTGTGCAGAAAAAGGAAGATCCTGGAGCATTCACCATTCCTTGCACGATTGGGGAATTATATTATTCTAAGGCATTATGTGATTTGGGAGCAAACATCAATCTGATGCCTTTGGCAGTGTTCAAATAGTTAGGCTTGAAATCCCCCACACCGATGATAATGCGGCTATTGATGGTAGATTGCACTATGAAGAGGTCAGTAGGGATCTTGTATGATGTACCTGTGAAAGTGGAGTCCTTTATCTTCCCAGCAGACTTCGTGATTCTAGACTGTGAGGTAGATTTTGGGGTCCCCATCATCTTGGGGCGACCATTCCTAGCCACTGGACGTGCTTTAGTTGACTTGGATCTAGGATAGATGAAATTCAGGCTGAATGATGAGTAAGTTACCTTCAACCTGTGCCAATCAATGAAGCACCATGATGATATGAGGGTAGTCTCAGTTATTGATGTTGTAGATGAAGGATAGTTGTCAGTTCCAATTGAAGAGCGACTTGGTGTTGAAGCACTTACATGCGTGATCATGAATTTTGATGGGAACGACATGATGTGTATGCTGACATAGTGGAGGCGCTTACTTGTATGAGATCTTACTCTTATGCTCCAAAGAAGCTGAATCTAGACTTGAAGAATAGACTAACCCCACCAGCCAGACCATCTATTGAGGATCCTCCAGTCTTGGAGCTCAAGGCACTTCCATCACACTTATGGTATGTTTTCTTGGGAACTTACAACACCTTGCCAGTGATTATCGCTGCTGATTTGGTAGATTGGCAAGTTGAGGCTCTTGTGTCCATATTGAAGAAGTTCAAGAGGGCCATTGGTTGGTCAATTGCAGATATTATTGGCATTCCACCAGGTATATGCATGCATAAAATTCAGCTTGAGCCAAATTTTTCCCCCAGTATTGAGCATCAGTGTAGGTTGAATCAGCCTATACAAGAAGTGGTCAAGAAAGAGATTATCAAGTGGATGGATGCAGGTGTGGTGTATCCAATTGTAGACAGTAAGTGGGTGAGTCCATTTCAGTGTGTGCCAAAGAAGGGTGGGATCACTGTGGTCCCTAATTCTAAGAATGAGCTGATTTCGATGAGGGCAGTTACAGGCTGGCGTGTTTCCATGGATTTAGAAAGCTGAACGTATGGACTGAAAATGATCATTTTCCAATGCTGTTTATGGACCAGATGTTAGTCTGTCTTGCTGGTAGAGGATGGTATTGTTTTCTTGATGGTTACTAAGGTTACAATAAGATTTTGATTGCTTCTGAAGACCAAGATAAAACCACTTTCACTTGTCCATACGGGACATTCACTTTCAAAAGGATGCCATTCGGGCTGTGTAATACACCAACAATCTTTCAGAGATTTATGATGTCGATCTTCTTAGACATGGTGGAGGACACCATAGAGGTATTGATGGATGATTTCTCTGTTGTAGGTGATTTATTTGATGATTGTTTGGCCCATCTGAGTTGTGTGCTGCAAAGATGTGAAGAGTGCAACTTGGTACTAAACTAGGAAAAGTGCCATTTCATGGTAAAAGAAGGAATTGTGTTTGGTCACCAGATTTCTAAAAAGGGTATTGAGGTTGACAAGGCCAAGATTGAGGTGACTGAAAAATTGCCTCCAATTTCGGTGAAGGGTATTCGAAGCTTCTTAGTGCATGCTAGATTCTATCGTAGGTTCGTAAAGAACTTCTCAAAGATTGCAAATCCCTTGTGCAAGCTTCTAGAGAAGGATGTGAAGTTTGTGTTTGATGAGGCGTGTCTGAAGCCATTCGAGTGCCAAAAATTGTAGTTGATCTCAGCACCCATTATTGTTGCTCTTGATTGGTCTGAGCCATTCGAGGTGATGGGTGATACTAGTGGAGTGGCACTAGGTGCAGTCCTAGGCCAGAGATGTGAGAAGATTCTTCACCCGATTTACTATGCTAGTAAAGCACTGAACCTCGCCCAAAAGAACTATACTGTGAAAGAGTAGAAGCTGCTAGCTATGGTGTTTGCATTTGAAAAGTTCAGATCTTATTTGCTTGGCACCAAGGTGATTGTCCACACAAACCATGCACCTCTTAGGTATTTTACAGCGAAAAAAGATGCGAAACCTAGGTTGATTCATTGGGTGATACTATTACAAGAGTTTGACTTTGAAGTCAAGGATTGCAAAGGTATAGAAAATTAGGTGGCTGATCACTTGTCTAGACTTGAAGATGAGGCGATGTTGCAGCTGAAAGATGAGCTTAAGATTGATGATGCCTTCCCAGATGAACATGTATTGGATGCTTCCCTAGATTTAATCCCATGGTATGTAGACATTGCTAACTACTTAGCAAGTGATATAGTTCCTCCAGACCTAATAGTCCATCAGCGAAGGAAGTTCATGTCTGATGTGAAGAAGTTCTTCTAGGAAGAGCCTTACCTGTTTCGTGTATGCGGTGACACCATGATTCATAGGTGCATAGATAAGATGGAGATGGGAGATATACTTGAGGCTTGCTATTCCTCTCTTGTAGGGGGACATCATGGTGGCACTCGGACAGCCCACAAGATTTTACAATGTGGATACTATTGGCCTACCCTCCACAAGGATCCTCATGAGTACGCGAGAGCCTGTAATCGATGCCAAAGGGAAGGAGGCATTTCAAGGAATCATGAGCTTCATCTTACTCCTATCTTAGTAATTGAATTATTTGATATATGGGGAACCAATTTCATAGTTCCTTTTTTGATGTCGAATGGTATGAGGTATATATTGGTTGCTGTTGACTTGTGTCAAAATGGGTGGAGGCAGTAGCGCTTCCCAACAATGAAGGCAAGAGTGTCAAAACGTTCTTGAAAAAGAATATCTTCTGCAAATTTGGCACACCACGGGCAATAATCAGTGATGGAGGGTCTCATTTTTGTAATAAGATATTCAGGGCTCTACTTGAGAAATATGGGGTGAGGCACAGTGAGGCGACACCTTATCATCCGCAGACAAGTGGGCAAGTAGAGGTCTCAAATCGGGAGATAAAATCCATCCTTGCAAAGACAGTGAATATGCACAAAACAGATTGGTCTAGGAAGCTTGATGATGCCCTATGGGCATATCACACAGCCTACAAGATACCTATAGGTATCACCCTATGAGCTTGTGTTTGGAAAAGCATGTCATCTTCCAGTGGAGCTTGAACATAAGGCCATGTGGGCACTTAAAAAGCTGAACTTGGACTGGTGTGCCGCAATCCTATCAGCGGCTTGGCCAGTTAAATAAACTTGATAAATTTTGTCTTAATGCATTCTCAGAACTTGATGAATTTTGTCTTAATGCATTCTCAACACTATTTTCAGACGGACGATCTGGTTCTGCTCTACAATTCAAAATTGCGCTTATTTCCAGGCTATCTTAAGTCTAAATAGATGGGACTATTTCGAATGGTTCAAGTATCCTAACATACTGCTAAGGACCTTGGGAACTGTGATGACAAGCAATTCAAAGCAAATGGTGTGTCAAAGCCTATTTGGGAGATGCAGAAGAAATCAAAGTGGTTGAAGCTTGGGAGCTTGATGAAGTATGATTAACCAAGTGACCTGCATCGTGTTGTGACGTTAAATCAGGTGATGCATGGGAGGAAACCCATGAAGAAAACATGATGAAGTCTGAGTAATCAAGTGACCTACATCGTGCCGTGACGTTAAATCAGGCACTGCATGAGAGGCAACCCATAGACTAAAATTTGTTTCAGTGTGCAGGAGTTGGTGAAACTGAGTAAAGGATAAATCTGCAGAAAAGGGTTTCCACGGGCATCTCTGACGGGACATCGCAGGACCCACCACTACTAAAAACAACTTAAAAAGGACGGATAGAAAAGCGACGGACAACGTCGCTCTTGAAAAGCAACGGAAAAAGCGACGCTGTCCGTCGCTTTTCTATTTTTTTTAATTTATAATTTTTTTTTACAAAAGCGACGGATAGCGTCTCTTTGTCCGTCGCTTTTTTTGGCGGATGTTTTTGCCAAAATTATTTATAATTAATTATTTTTTATTTTTATTTATAATTAATTAATAAGCGACGTACAACGTCGCAATAATTTTAAAAAAATAATAATTTTAAAGAAAGCGACGGACAATTTATATTAAAAAAAATAGAAAAGCGACGGACATCGTCGCTTTTGTCCGTTGCTTTTCGGTCAATACGCGGTCAACTCATTTAAAAAAGCGACGGACAAAAGCGATGGTGTCAGTCGCTTTTAAAAAAATAAAGTGACCCAGATCGGGTCACTCCTCTATTTTCATCTTCTCTCTTCTCTCTTCTCTCTTCTCTCTTTTCCTCTCTTCTCCACACCTCCACATCACCGCACCTCCTACCGCCACTGCTGTTGCTGCCGCCTCCATTGCCGCCGCCGCCGCCTCCTTCCTCCTCCATCATTAATTTTAGGGTTAGAGTTTATTTAAAATTCAAGGTTAGATTTTTTTACTTTTTTTTCAATTACATTGCATTTATTTTAGGTTAATGTTAGATTTAGAATATTGTTAGTTGTTATGTATATTAGAACTTGAATTAATAGTATTTAAAATTTTAAGTTAGGGTTTATTTGATATTTTTTGTTATTATTAGTTAGTTTGTTTGTTTCGAATCTTTAAATTATTTTTTGTTATTTATTTTAAGTTAGTGTTAGATTATGAACATTGCTAGTTGTGAATCTTGAATAATGGTTATGAACATTTTATAATTCATATAATTGAATTTGTGAACTTGAACTTGAAATTGAGATGTTTGAACTTGAATTTAATTTTAAAATTTGTGAGCATAGTAAATATCTTAGGCTCTTGATTTTAAGTAGGAATTAAGTTCTTGAATTAGTTTTCAACTTAGGTTGTTGAATTATGTTCATGAATTTGATAGTGAAGTTGAAGATTTTAAATTAGTTTATATTGTTGGGTTATAATCTTGAATTGGTTTTCAACTTTAGGTTGTTGAATTAGGTTCTTGAATTTGATAGCAAAGTTGAAAATTTTGAATTAGTTTATATTGTTGAGTTATAATCTTGAATTAGTTTTCAACTTTAGGTTGTTGAATTAGTTCTTGAATTTGATAGTGGAAGTTGGAAATTAATTTGAATTAGTTTATATTGTTGGGTTATAATCTTGAATTAGGTTTCAACTTAGGTTGTTGAATTAAGTTTTGAATTTGATAGTGAAGTTGAAAATTTTGAATTAGTTTATATTGTTGGGTTATAATTTTGAATTAGTTTTCAACTTTAGGTTGTTGAATTAGGTTCTTGAATTTGATAGTGGAAGTTGGAAATTAATTTGAATTAGTTTATATTATTGGGTTATAATCTTGAATTAGTTTTCAACTTTAGGTTGTTGAATTAGGTTCTTGAATTTGATAGTGAAGTTGAAAATTTTGAATTAGTTTATATTGTTGGATTATAATCTTGAATTAGTTTTCAACTTTAGGTTGTTGAATTAGATTCTTGAATTTGATAGTGAAGTTGGAAATTTTGAATTAGTTTATATTATTGGGTTATAATCTTGAATTAGTTTTCAATTTTAGGTTGTTGAATTAGGTTCTTGAATTTGATAGTGAAGTTGAAAATTTTGAATTAGTTTATATTGTTGGGTTATAATCTTGAATTAGTTTTCAACTTTAGGTTGATGAATTAGGTTCTTGAATTTGATAGTGAAGTTGGAAATTTGAATTAGTTTATATTGTTGAGTTATAATCTTGAATTAGTTTTCAACTTTAGGTTGTTGAATTAGGTTTTTGAATTTGATAGTGAAGTTGAAAATTTTGAATTAGTTTATATTGTTAGGTTATAATTTTGAATTAGTTTTCAACTTTAGGTTGTTGAATTAGGTTCTTGAATTTGACAGTAAAGTTGAAAATTTTGAATTAATTTATATTGTTGGGTTATAATCTTGAATTAGTTTTCAACTTTAGTTTAGGTTATGAACGTCGATGAGTGTAATTTATAATTGAATCATTAAATTTTTGTAGATGGATCATCATTTATGGATGTATGATATGTATTATGAAAATGTTGGTGCAATTAAATCTGAATATTTTGAAGGAGTTAGAGGTTTTATCGAGCATGCAATGTCACTAGACAACTATCAAAGTCATGGTGTGGTTAGGTGTCCTTGTAGTAAATATAGGTGCATGAAGTTTTTTGATCCAGATACAGTTATGGTTCATCTCTATCGTAATGGATTTAAGTCTAGATATTTTGTGTGGGTTGATCATGGTGAGAAAGATGGGTTGAATGGTGTATTTTATAATTCGTTGCCTATGAATGAATATAATAGGGTTGAACATGATAGGTCTCAAGATGATAGGGTTGAACACCATAGGGTGCATGAAATGGTTAATGATGCTTTCGGGGTTCAAGATGGGATGGAACCCGAATAATATTTAGAAGAAGCTCCTAATGAAGAAGCAAAATGCTTCTATAAACAATTACAAGAGAGTAATCGTCCATTATGTGAAGGAAATCCGCATTCTGCTTTGTCAATTGCAGTTAGACTATTGAGTATCAAATCAGATTGGAGTGCTCCTCAAACTCTTATGGACTCTGTAGTTGATCTTGTGAGAGAATTAGCTAATAATCCAGAGTTAAATATACCTAAGAATTTCTATGAAGCAAAGAAATTGGTTCCCAAGTTAGGATTGTCATATGATAGAATTAGTTGTTGTGTAAATGGTTGTATGTTGTTCTATAAGTATGATGATCATCTTGAAAATTGTATGTTTTGTGGACATGATCGGTATAAGCGGACTCCCGGTGGAAAGATGGTTCCAATTAAGGCGATGCACTATCTACCTCTTATACCTAGGTTAAAGAGGTTGTACGCTTCAATGAGTTCTGCCCCACATATGAGATGGCACCGTAAAAATAGAAGGCCATCGGGTGTCTTGTCTCATCCATCAGATGGAGAAGCTTGGAAGCATTTTGATAGAGCATATCCAGATTTTGCTAGAGAACCAAGAAATGTTAGATTGGGATTGTGTGCAGATGGTTTCACACCATTCTCTAATAATGCTGCACCTTATTCTTGCTGGCCTGTATTTCTTACTCCGTATAATCTCCCACCTGAAATGTGTATGACAAGTGCCTACATATTTCTAAGTTGTATTATTCTGGGTCCCCGTAATCTAAAAAATTTGATTGATGTCTATCTGCAGCCATTAATAGATGAGCTAAAACAATTATGGTTTGATGGTGTAGTGACATACGATATATCAAGTAAGAAAAAATTTACTATGCATGCTTCTTTAATGTGGACTATTAATGATTTTCCTGCATATGGGATGTTGTCGGGTTAGATGACTGCTGGAAAGTTAGCTTGCCCGCATTGCATGGAAAATTCTAAAGCATTCACTTTAAAGCATGACCGAAAAAATTATTGGTTTGATCGTCACCGTCAGTTCTTACAAATGGACCACGAGTTTAGAAATATGAAAAATACATTCAGAAAGAATAAGGTTGAAAATGATCCACCACCTCCATCACTTTCAAGACATCAGATTTGGGAGAGAGTTAGTCAGTTGCCTAAAATTTTAGATTTCGGAGAGAGTTCTAGACTTCCTGGATATGGTGTTGAACATAATTGGACCAAACAAAGCATATTTTGAGAGTTACCATGTTGGAAGGATAATCTTCTACGACATAATCTTGATGTGATGCACATTGAAAAAAATTATTTTGATAATTTGTTCAACACGGTAATGGATGTTAAGGGCAAGACAAAAGACAATCCAAAAGCTAGAATGTACTTAAAGGAATATTGTAGGAGAAAAGAGTTGTGGTTGCAGGAAATAAGAAATGGTAAAGTGGTTAAGCCCAAGGCAAGTTTTTCATTCACATTGGATGAGAAACGAGAAATTTGTGAGTGGGTGAAGAATTTGAGAATGCCCGAGGGCTATGCTTTGAATTTGGGAAAGAGGACAGATATGGATGAAGGAAAATTGATGTCACGACCCAATTTCTCGGTCATGATGGCACCTACAACCCCCGGTAGGTGAACCAATCCCCGTAGCCCAGAACAGTTAGTAATGGGCTACTATCTAGTAGATAAGGGAACAAGACAAATAAAATAGATAACAGAGATATAAATATATACATATGCGAAAACTAAACCAAACCCCAAGACCTGGTATCATAGTACAGAGCCAAACTACATACATGGAGTGCAAATAAACCAAAACTATATATACAGATGTCTCTGAATGGTAATAGAGTACATGAAGCAAAAGATAAACTAAAGCTAAGCTCCGATCGCCAAGAGCTCACCCTCAGCCTGAAGTAGTCCCCAACAGATCTCCAAGCACGAATCACAATGATCTAACGGCGATGGCCCACGCTAGGATCTGCACCCAAAGATGCAGGGGGTAGGGGTGAGCACCAAATGCGAAGCATAAGGTACCCAGTAGGTATCATAGGCCGACTGGGCACATATAAGATAAAAGCGTAGTAATAGACAGAATAGAAGCAAGCAGTCACAAAAATCAACGAAAGGTACACAGGAACTAGCCCAGAGGGAAATCAACAGAACCACATGTGAGGCTAGCAAACAGAATATACACACCAAAGGCACAGGTGAAGGTAGGAAATAACGCACCTGGGGTCCTTGCAATAACAGTGTATATAAAATAAGTTTACGAAATGGACGGTATACCGGTAACCTCAAGTGTAAGAAGAAGAGAGAAAGAGTAATAATAGGCATGCTCAGAGACATGAATCAAACTCAACTAATCATACCAATCTCATACTTATAATAGAGAACAATTCTGCAAAGTAGAAAGCAAAAGTCTACCTACAGTCCCTCGGCCGCCCATACAACCGAGGAACACAAACAAGTGAAAACAAACCCTCCGGCATCCCATACTACCGGAGCGTACAATCAGCAAACAGCAACCAAGGGTGGAACCTCGAACCATGAATGATATGATGCATGAAGATCTCAAGTGCCATAGTATCTCTGTATGTACCCCCTCCGGCGCCGATCGGCCCAGCAGGTAGGTTCCATGGAAGGACTCTGGCCCGTATACCCTCTACTCCCCGTAATACCTGCTTCCGGCACACGCAGCCCGTAGCCCCTGGCCCGAATGGCAAGGTCCATGGAGGTCCCAGACCCCATACTAAAACTCAGTATCAGAACATGTCGTCCGGAAGTAAGTCCGGTATCAGGATAGAGACCCAGTCTAGAATATGCAATGCCCAGACCCTGTCCAGGACTAAAGTAGTAGGAAAATATCTCAAAAACCCCTCCAAGGGTGCCCGGGCATAACCGGGTCTAAACAGTAAAAAGTCATCTCAGGTGCTCGGTCCGACCGAGGCTAAAAATCATCTCAAGTAACAAGAAAACTCAACTAGCACCCCGGCCCTGCCGAGTCTAGCGAAAATCATAAAACTGATGATTTTAAACATAATTTTACTTTCTTGCCCAAAAATCTCCACAAGTGAAATCAACCATTTCCAAATCATTTCCATCAAAAACGGGCCCCCCGGGCCATGCAAGGTTTAGAAAACAGTGCTAGTAGGCCCGAAGCCAAAACCACAGTAAAACATGGATAAACCTCTTTATATGCATGGAAATGGTATGATCACACACAATAGCTGCCCCGCAGCTCACAATCAACCTATCGACCCTACACAGGCCCACAGCTACTCAGCAAGCATAACCAGCCTAAAAGGATAATACTATGCCCGGGACTCGCGGACATTCCCAAAATCCCACCTTCTATGTTCCAGAGTCAACAAGGCCTCACAGGACCACAAGGGTAAATAAAATATAACGGCAAATACTACAAACAACGGAAGAACAAAAGTAGGCGGATATGAATAAAGCGGTCAAGGTCTGTGGTACCAACCTAGTAAACCAACCCAAGGATGCCCATTAATACAATTTTATTTTATATATACGGAGTCTAGGGAAAATAAACCGTAACCTACCTGTCGTCCGACGACAAGCTGCTGGAACAACGATGTCCAAGCTCGAACCACTCCGAGAAAATCCAAAACTAAATCGAAATCGGAATTGGATTTGGGATGGAACAACTTAACGTAGATAATTGATTTTCTTTCGGAGATTAAATAAAATGTGAAAACATTTTCTTCCCATCAACACTCTTCAATAATTTGTAAGTATATATTTGCATATGCACAAAGGAGATCGGCATACAGGGGCTTATCCACTTTGCTAAAGTCAGCAAAGTGGACTTATGTATATGTGCTGCCACTAATTTCAATATGGAAATCCCACTAGTCACTTATTAAATATACTAGTGCTGCCTTCATCTTCCACTTACACGTGGGGGTGGAGGTGGCAACTAATTTCTCTCCGTTAGGTATATACTCGGGTATTGCATAAATTCGTGGTAAAATAAATATAATATTTTAAATATACCATAATTCATAGAAAATTATTTCCAATAAAACCTACTAGATTATAATAATAAATTTTAACATAACTAATTTTACTATCTCCGTTAAAATATTACGGAGTATAAAAATCTTATAAAATAAATACATATACACCTATATCGTATCAAAGATATTTTTCATAAACCTTTAAAATATTTTGAAAAGGCAATAATAATATAATTTTTACCAAATTCAACTTTTAAATAAATATTTTCAAATACACGCACGAGGCTAATAAAGTTCATAGGTTTAGACTCGTAATTCGCCAACGCACGATTTTGATACTCAAGAATTCTCTCGGGATCCTCCCTTATTTTGTTATAACTGTTCGGAACTGAAATGGCATTTTAAAACGTGACGTCGAAGGCTTAATCGCGTTTAACCCGAAACCGGTTTCGCATGATCCCGGGCCGGTTTGCAACCCGTTTTGTCTGCCAGACAGTCCGCGGTAAAATAGTCATAACTCTTTACTCCAAGATCAGTTGGACGTGAGGTTTTGTGCGTTGGAAACTAGACTCGTAGACCTTCGATTTGGTATTTCGGGGGACTTCTAACTCTTTTTATATTGGGAGAAAAGCCCTGACACATTTGACCCAAAGTTCAGAAAATTTGTTAAAGGTCTTACGATATCTTTTGTCGATTTGCTTGACTTCAAAACTCAAACGTGGAAATGACCGGAAGGGTCATTACATTATCCACTACTAAAAAGGGCTTTCGTCCTCGAAAGTCAAGGTCAAGGGGGTACCTGAAGGCTAAAATAGATGCGGATACTGTTCCCGCATATCTCTCTCGGTCTCCCAGGTAGCCTCCTCGACTGGACGGTGCCTCCACTGAACCTTAACAACCGGGATCTCTCGAGACCTCAATCTCCTGACATCTTTGGCCAAAATAGCTGCCGGCTTCTCAACAATGGCTAAACCCTCATCCAACTGAACTGAATCCCACTGCAACACATGAGACTCATCGGGTACATACCGACGCAGCATCGAAACATGAAATACAGGATGTATAACTGAAAACATCGGAGGTAAGGCTAACTGATAGGCAACGCTACCAACCCTCTGCAGAATCTCAAACGGCCCCAATTACCGGGGCTTAAGCTTGCGCTACCAAATCTTACGCTTTCATGGGGATTCCGGTAGAACACCAAAGTCACGAACTAACCTCTACAAGGCACAGCCGAGATCAGCATAATCTGTCTGCCTGCTCTGAGACTGCCAGAAAGTCTGTTGAATTATTCGGTCTAAGCGAATCTCGAAGAAAATCTGTGCTATGTGGCCCAGCACTAAAACCATCAAACCAACCTACCGGTGATCTGCAACGCCTGCCATACAAAGCCTCAAAAGGTGCCATGGCGATACTCGAATGGAAGCTGTTATTATAAGCAAACTCTGCCAAGGGAACAAACTGATCCCAAGAACCTCCAAAGTCAAGCACACAGGCCCGAAGCATGTCCTCCAGTACCTGAATGGTCCTCTCGGACTGGCCATCTGTCTGAGGGGGAAAAGCGGTACTAAGATGAACCTCTGTACCCAAATCTCGCTGAATAGCCCTCCAGAACTGAGATGTGAACTGAGTGCCGCGGTCTGAAATAATTGAAGCTGGGACCCCATGCAACCGAACAATCTCACGAAGGTAGATCTGAGCTAACCTCTCTGCGCCATAAGAAGTCTGAACCGACAAGAAATGTGCTGACTTAGTCAGCCTATCAACAATCACCCATATGGAATCAAACCCATGAGAGGTACGAGGCAACCCAACAACAAAGTCCATAGTAATCCCTTCCCACTTCCACTCAGGAATGGGAAGTCGCTGCATCAAACCACCAGGTCTCATGTGCTCGAACTTAACCTGCTGACAGTTCAAGCACCGAGATACAAACTCTGCTATATCCCGCTTCATACCACTCAACCAGTAAAGCTGTCTCAAGTCCCTATACATCTTTGTTGTGCCAGGGTGAATGGAGTATCTAGTACAATGTGCCTCATGAAGTATCAACTGAATCAAATCACTAATCCTCGGAACACAAAGTCGACTATCAAACCTCAGAACCCCATCTGAATCTAGAGTAGCCCGACTGGTCTCACCCTGAACAACCCGGTCACAAAGGCCACACAAATGCTGATCCTCAAACTGACGGCTCTGAATCTGATCAATCAAAGTAGAACGAACCTCAACACTGGCGAGAACTCTGCTAGGATCCGACAAGTCAAGCCTAACCAAACGATTAGCCAAGGACTGGATGTCCCAGGCCAACGATCGCTCTGAAACTGAAAGAGAAGCTAGGCTACCCATACTCACTGCCTTCCAGCTCAAGGCATCCGCTACCACGTTTGCCTTACCCGGATGATACAGAATAGTGAAGTCATAGTCCTTCAGTAACTCGACCCATCTCCTCTGTCTCGAGTTCAACTCCCGTTGACTCGTGATATACTGAAGACTACGGTGATCGGTGAAGATATCACAGTGAACTCCATATAAGTAATGCCTCCAGATCTTGAGCGCGAAAACTACTGCCGCCAACTCTAAGTCATGAGTGGGGTAGTTGCGCCCGTGAACCTTCAGCTGCCTCGACGCATATGCTATTACTCGACCCTGCTGCATCAACACACAACCAAGACCAACCCAGAAGCATCACAATACACGGAGAAGCTCTGACCCTCAACCGGCAAAGTCAACACTGGAGCTGAAGTCAATAAGGCCTTAAGCCTCTGGAAGCTATCCTCAAACTGATCCGACCACTGAAATGGGACATCCTTCCTAGTCAGCATAGTCAAGGGTGCTGCTATGGAAGAAAATCCCTCAACGAACCGTCTGTAGTAACCTGCTAACCCAATAAAGCTGCGAACCTCAGTAATAGTAGTAGGTCTACGCCACTCACAAACCGCTGAAATCTTTCCCGGATCAACCCTAATCCCATCCTTAGACACCACGTGCCCTAGGAATGCAACTGACTCAAGCCAAAACTCACACTTTGAGAACTTGGCATAAAGCCGATGATCTCTCAAAGTCTGGAGTATAACCCTCAAGTGCTGCTCATGCTCATCTCTACTACGTGAGTATACCAAGATGTCATCTATAAAAACTACCACAAATGAGTCCAAATACGGGCCAAGAACCCTGTGCATCAAGTTCATAAAGGCTGCGGGGGCATTAGTCAAACCAAAAGACATCACCAGGAACTCATAATGGCCATAACGTGTCCTGAATGCTGTCTTAGGGATGTCCTCCACCCTAATCCTCAACTGATGGTAGCCGGACCTCAATCAATCTTCGAAAACACGACTGAAACCCTGAAGCTGGTCAATAACAACTCATCAATCATCGCATCGGCATACCTATTCCTTCACTTCACCGCTGTTCAGCCTGCCGGATATCAATACACCTACGGCAATCGACCCATCCTTCTTCTTCACTGAAGAGAACAGGAGTCACCCCACGGTGACACACTAAGTCTAATAAACCCCTTAGCTAACAGATCCTGGAGCTGCTCCTTAAGCTCCCTCAACTCAGCAGGAGCCATACGGTAAGGAGAAATAGAAATGGGCCTAGTGCCCGGCTCCAACTCAATAGCAAAATCAATATCTCTCTCAGGTGGAAGGCCTGGCAGGTCGATAGGAAACACATCGAGGAAGTCTCTAACCACAGGAACAGACTCAGGAGAAGTAGGGTCAGCACTAACATCTCGGACATATGCTAGATAAGCTAAACACCCACGGGAAATCAACTTCCTAGCTCGAAGACAAGAGATGATCCCAGATGGTGCATGGCTAACAGAACCCTGCCACACAACCGGGGATACACCGGGCACAGCTATGGTAATGGTCTTGGCATAACAATCCAAAACCACACGGTGAGGGGATAACCAGTCCATGCCCAGTATCACATCAAAATCTAGCATATCAAGGACATCATCAAATCACCCCAAGTCTCTGAATCACCAACAGATAACATACAGGATCTCACAATCCGATCCACTACTAAAGAATCTCCTACTGGGGTCGAAACAGAAACAGGAACAGATAATGGCTCACTAGCCAACCCCAAACAAGGCACAAAGTAGGCAGATACATATGAACAAGTGGATCCAGGATCAAAAAAAGCCATAGCAGACTGATGGCACACAAAAATCATACCTGTAATCACAGCATCTAAGGCCTCTGCCTCTGGTCTCCTAGGGACAGCGTAAAACTGACGACGACCTCCACCTGCCCGACCGCCATCGCTACCACCTGCTCTGCAGCGCGGAGCACCACCTCTAATCTGACGACCACCCCCTCTAGCCGGGGGCTGAACTGCCCGTAAAGGCTCGGCCAACTGAACTGTACCCTGCTGAGGGAAATCTCTAGCAAAATGACCAATCACACCACAAGTAAAACAAGCCCCTGATGGCCTACTCGGTCGAGATGAACCAGCAAATCTCGTATGACCACCACGACCTGATGCCCCATACACTGTACCCCTCGAAGACTGGCCGCCATAGCCCTGATGGCTGCTCTGACCCTGCTCGAACTGGGTACTATCGAAAGTCTAAAGGGAAGCCTGAACCGATCGGCTGGACTGACCCTGGTACTGATGTGGCTGATAACTCCGGCTCCACTGGCCAGGACCTCTACCACCATATCTGGAACCACTATAGACACCCTGATGTCGAGGCCTCTTATCTCTGGACCCCTGATCATGTCGCTGTAAGTCCTCCATAGTGCGGGCATAGTCTACAATAGCCTGGAATGACCACCCACTGGCAATCAATATCTCAGCTGGCTGCCTGATCTCTGGCCTCAAACCCCATACAAATCTGCGAATCCTATCAGCCTTAGTAGGAATGATCATAGCTCTGAACGGTGCTAGCTGATGGAAACGGGTCTCATACTCTGAGATAGTCGTAGACCCCTGTACAAGGTGAGTAAACTGTAATAGTAATCCCCGAATATCTGGAGACTGAGCTGCAGATGGAGCTGGCACAGAAGTGGGCACTAGAGCTGGTAACTGAGCTGGCGCTGGAGCTGGTGCTGGAGCTGGAGGCTCATCTCCGCGTGATGTCGATGATCTCGTACGAACCATCTGCAGAAGAATGAAGTAGAACAAATGAGATTTCCAGAAACTCCAAGGGTTTTACGCACGACATAGAAGCAATGAAAGAGTCAAATTTCCTAAAATGCCACTGTAGCCTCCCAAAGATTGAGTACGGACGTCTCTGCCCCGATCCGAAGGACTCTACTAGACATTGGCTCCTATACCGATGACACCGGTTCACCTAAAGCTCTGATACCAAGTTGTCATGACCCAATTTCTCGGTCATGATGGCACCTACAACCCCCGGTAGGTAAACCAATCCCCGTAGCCAAGAACAGTTAGTAATGGGCTACTATCTAGCAAATAAGGGAACAAGACAAATAAAATAGATAACAGGGATATAAATATATACATATGCGAAAACTAAACCAAACCCCAAGACCTGGTATCATAGTATAGAGCCCAAACTACTTACATGGAGTGCAAATAATCCAAAATAATATATACAGATGTCTCTGAAGGGTAATAGAGTACATGAAGCAAAAGATAAACTAAAGCTAAGCTCCGATCGCCAAGAGCTCACCCTCAGCCTGAAGTAGTCCCCAACAGATCTCCAAGCACGAATCACAACGATCTAACGGTGATGGCCCACGCTAGGATATGCACCCAAAGATGCATGGGGTAGGGGTGAGCACCAAATGCGAAGCATAAGGTACCCAGTAGGTATCATAGGCCGATTGGGCACATATAAGATAAAAGCGTAGTAATAGACAGAATAGAAGCAAGCAGTCACAGAAATCAACGAAAGGCACACATGAACTAGCCCAGAGGGAAATCAACAGAACCACATGTGAGGCTAGTAAGCATAATATACACACCGTAGGCACAGGTGAAAGTAAGAAACAACGCACCTGGGGTCCTTGCAATAACAGTGTATATAAAATAAGTTTACGAAATGGACGGTATACTGGTAACCTCAAGTGTAAGAAGAAGAGAGAAAGAATAATGATAGGCATGCTCAGAGACATGAATCAAACTCAACTAATCATATCAATCTCAAATCCAGAAACTAACAGTCTAGCAGTAACCAATTTCATACTTAACCGCAACAGGGAACAATTCTGTAAGTAAATAACAAAAGTCTACCTACAGTCCCCCGGCCGCCCATACAACTGAGGAACACAAACAAGTGAATACAAACCCTCCGGCATCCCACACTACCGGAGCGTACAATCAGCAAATAACAAACAAGGGTGGAGCCTCGAACAATGAATGATATGATGCATGAAGATCTCAAGTGCCATGGTACCTCTGTATGTACCTCCTCCGGCGCCGATCCGGCCCAGCAGGTAGGTTCCATGGAAGGACACTGCCCGTATACCTCTACTCCACCGTATACCCCTCCTCCGGCACTCACGCAGCCCGTAGCCCTGGCCCGGATGGCAAGGTCCATGGAGGTCCCAGACCCCATACTAAAACTCAGTATCAGAACATGTCGTCCGGAAGCAAGTCCGGTATCAGGATAGAGACCCAGTCTCGAGTATACAATGCCCAGACCCTGTCCAGGACTAAAGTAGTAGGAAAATGTCTCAAAAACCCCTCCAAGGGTGCCCGAGAATAACCGCGTCTAAACAGTAAAAAGTCATCTCAGGTGCTCGGTCCGACCGAGGCTAAAAATCATCTCAAGTAACAAGAAAACTCAACTAGCACCCCGGCCCTGCCGAGTCTAGCGATAATCGTAAAATTGATGATTTTAAAGATAATTTTACTTTCTTTTATCCAGAAATATCCACAAGTTAAATCAAACCATTTCCAAATTATTTCCATCAAACGGGCCCCTCGGGCCATGCAAGGTTTAGAAAATAGTGTCAGTAGGCCCGAAGCCAAAACCATAGTAAAACATGGATAAAACCTCTTTATATGCATGGAAATGGTATGATCACACACAATAGCTGCCCAGCAGCTCACAATTAACCTATCGACCCTGCACAGGCCCACAGCTACTCAGCAAGCATAACCAGCCTAGAAGGATAATTCTACGCCCGGGACTCGCGGACATTCCCAAAATCCAACCTTCTATGTTCCAAAGTCAACAAGGCCTCACAGGACCACAAGGGTAAATAAAATATATCGGCAAATACTACAAGCAACGGAGGAACAAAAGTAGGTGGACATGAATAAAGCGGTCGAGGTCTGTGGTACCAACCTAATAAACCAACCCAAGGATGCACATTAATACAATTTTATTCTATATATGCGGAGTCTAGGGAAAATAAACCGTAACCTACTTGTCTTCCGATGACAAGCTCGAACCTCTCCAAAAAGAAGCTCCGAAACGAAATCAAACTTGAACTCGGGCTTGAATAACTTGACGTCGATAATTGATTTTCATTTGAGAATCAACTATAGTTTCAAAACATGCTTTCTTCCACAAAATCCCTCCAGCCATCTGCTGGCATATATGTACTATAGCCTATGCTAATACTTTGGATGGAAAAGAAAGTAGAAGCTTGTAGTAAAAGTAACAGCAACATATGTTCTACTTTATCCTAACTAGATGAACAATACATAGGCAGAATATATACATTTGGAAACATTAGTGGAACGCCTGGTGGCATTATGCACCATGGTGTGCACTTTCCACAACTTCACGTGGAGTTTGGTGTCAACCCAAAGTGTTTTATCCCGTTATATATATACTCGGGTATTGCATAAATTCGTGATAAAATAAATATAATATTTTAAATATACCATAATTCATAAAAAATTATTTCAAACAAAACCTACTATATTATAATAATAATTTTCAACATAACTAAATTTACTATCTCCGGTAAAATATTACAATGTATAAAAACTTTATAAAATAAATACATATACAATTATATCGTAACAAAAATATTTTTCATAAACCTTTAAAATATTTTGGAAAGGTAATAATAATATAATTTTCACCAAATTCAACTTTTAAATAAAATATTTTCAATTACACGCGCGATGCTAATAAAATTCTTAAGCTTAGGCTCGTAATTCACCAACGCACGATTTTGATACTCAAGAATTCTCTCGGGATCCTCCCTTATGTTTTATCACTGTTTCGAAACTGAAATGGCGTTTTAAAACGTGAAGTTGAGGCTTAAATCGAGTTTAACCCGACCCGGTTCGCGACCTGTTTCGCAACCCATTTTCTGCCAGACAGTCCGCGGTAAAACAGTCATAACTTTTTACTCCGAGATTATTTGGACATGAGGTTTTGTGCGTTGTAAACTAGACTCTTAGACCTTCGATATGGAATTTCGGGGGACTTATAACTCTTTATATATTAAGAGAAAAGCTCCGAGACATTTTACCCAAAGTTCAGGAAATTTATTAAAGAACTTACGATAACTTTTGCCGACTTGCTTGGCTTCAAAACTTATAATGCGACCAACCAAATGGACCCAACACCGAAATACCGGTCCTGATGAGCCTTAAGTGACTTGCGGCCGCTACAAACAAGCTCCAACGGTTCAAGGAAAACGTATACGTGGAAATAACCGGAAGGGTCATTACACTTATTTTCCTCTGTATGCAACAACTATAATGAATACATGGACAATGAGTGAAATCGAGCCTCATAGGCTGCAACAATTAAACTTCTCAGATCAATACTAGTAAACTCATCATGCCTCTTATTCCACGAAGTATGAAGGACATACTTCTCTAATGAGATAGAATAGAAATGAGTCTAGGTCAACAGAGGTGACCCATCTTGTCTATAATCCACATACACACTCCACCATAACTTTGCATTCCCATAAAACTGGAAAGTAACAAACTCCACCCCATATATATCTACTATCCCCATCTTATGGACCCTCTCATAACAATCAATAATAAACTCATAAGCATTCTTAGTCTCCGTACCATAGAAAATTGGAGGTTTCATCTTTGTGAACCTCCAAAATAGATCGTGATCCTCTCTAGTCATCACTGACCTAGTCACCAGTCTCGAAAATATCCTCATCTTAGAATCCTCATCCATTCGTGGAGCCACAATATCAGCATGTTGAACCCCCAGATTATGACCTGTCAAAATCGCTAGTGTTGCCCCAGTCCCTGCCAAACCGCTCATTAAAGTCAAAACTTGCACTAGCATATCTAAAAAAGCAAGAGCATTTGCAACACCTTTCAGAAATGGTGCCTCTACCACCTCTGCTACCCCGGCATGACCCTTTTAACTAATAGAAAATCATCATTTTTTGACAGATATTGTAGTCGGAATATAGTCGGCAAATAAAGATTTCTGACGCATTTCTGACTTTTTAGTAGGTTTTTGACTATAGTAGTCAAAAAAAATTGACTACTTTAGACGGTACATGAAAAATAGGTTACGCTATAAAAATTTCAATATCTCGACAACAGTAATTGGGAAATTAGTAAAATAATTATTTAATAAATGAAAAATTTTCGACTATTATTGTCGGCATGTTTAAGTTATTTTTGTTTTTTATTTATCACTACTCTGACTACCATAGTCGGAATTTTTCACTATTAACTATTAAAATTCTTACTTATTTTTTGATAACTTTTGTCGGAAATATGAACTTTCTTTGAAAAAAAAAGAAGTTAATATTTTTGACTGTTGTGGTAGGAATTTTTTGCAAATGTTTTGACAGCACCCTGTTGTTTTATTAGCTGCACGTTCTACCAAATAACAAATGAAAACTAGACCATAAGAATTCAATCAAATAGCTAGACTTTAACTAAATGTCCAAAATAATCAATTAAACAACTAAATTCGGACTAAACGTCCCAAACAACACTTATATATAAAGAAATAGTCTAAACATTCAAGCATTTGAAACATCCTAAACAAACATCATTTAGAAATAGCATAAACATTCCAAAAAAATAACCTAGATAAAATTCAAGTCTAATTTCACAACCAAGAACAATAACCAATAACTACAATCTAATTCTCGGATTCTCTCTCTTCTTCATCATCAGATACTTGAGGCACATGCTTCTTCATAAGCTTCTCAAATTTAGCAAACCTAGCATTAAAAATTTTACACCTTTGCTTTAGCCTTGCAATTCCTTTAGCATTTATTTTGTTTCTTTCTTATTTTGTGAACTGGAAGCACTGGACAACAATGCCAAAGGACTACACGAGGAACGTATAACTCCAAGCTCATAGACTTTACCTTTCTTTGGACCACCTACCACCTCTGTCCATATTGAATTCATATGTGTGAGTAATGATTGGACTGCGCTACCATCCTCGGAAGTTGGTTGGATCCGACGGTAATCTTCAAAACTTTTTTGAAATCCTTCCTGGATAAAAATAATAATCATTATGTAAAAAAAGATAAAATTGAAGAAAACAAGAAAAAAAATTGAAGTTGTGATCTTACATATGTGTCCTTAGAACGCGTCTCAATCCAACATTCTTCTTTTGTACCATCCTTCTTCTTCATTTTATGTGTCTCCACGAAGACCTCAGCAAGAGTCACATCTACTCCCCCTTTTGATTTTTGATGCAAAACTAAAAAATAGAAATTAAATAAGGTTTAACCAATGCAAGATAGAAGAATGGTTCTAATCCTAAATATTTGTTCCACACACCTGAAGCTTCTGTTAAACCAATGTTCAACAAAATACAAATGGGATATCTCAGCTAAGCAAATGAAAAAATCACACCTCTCAGCTCAGGACCTTGAAAAGATATACTGGTACAGAGAATTATTTTGATAAGCAAAAGAAGCACACATATATACAACACCTAGAAAATGAAGGAGGAGAAGTGTTTTGTTAATAGTTCTGAAAGTCATAACTATCTATATTAAATTGAGGCTTTGAGACAAAACATCTTCGCCAAGGAGCAGTTAGCTGATATTGGGTCCAATTAGTTTAGCACCAGAATCTTAATAAAACAACCAGGTATACTATAAGTCATCAAACCACATCAAGCTCAATTACATAAGAGACAAGAACTAGTAAATTTATCAAAATCCATTAAATACATACCAAAATAAAGGAAAACAGACTTAAGATGTTGTTGTCTACTCCTATAAGTTTGATATCATATTGGACTGACTCAACACCTAATGATAACTAAAAAGGTGAACAAAAAACAAGGTTCGTCATAAAAGCAATAATAACTGAAAAGGTGAACAACAACTCAATTTTTGTCATTTAATTCATAGCCACTCGTCAATTCTTCCTCATCACTTGTTTCATTTTCATCGAGAAACTCTTCCTCATTTGTGTCATGTTCATCAGTTGGGTTTTCTTCCATGTTTGCCCTGGATTTTCTTTGGCCATAATCATTAACATTTAGTCTATGTACAGAGGGACTGAATTCTTCATAGAGGCTTTTGCTATGCTGCAATTCACCTGCTAATTCATCATCCACCCTTTCTTCAACACTTGAAATGTAATTTTGGTATGCTACATCTAACACATCCTCTACTTCAAATCTACCCTCGAGCTTTGTTTTTATAACTACCACCATTCAAAATTATTCTTTCATAAAGGATGAGGAGTGTAATACACTTGTTTAACATTTTGTGTAATGACAAATGGATCATAGAGTCCATACTCCCTAGTATGCTTAATTTCAACTTTTTTGTACTGAAGATGCACCTTTGTACCTGACCCATGTGTTGGATCATACTGCTTACACCAAAAAAGTACTAGTTTTTTCTTTGGCCAACCAAAAGGATACTTGAGTTCTAAAATCTCCTGAAGTACACCATAATAATCAATATCGCCATCACCTTTCACCCACACCCCACTATTATTGGTTTTCTTGCCCTTAGACCATTCTTTTGTATGAAATTTGTACCCATTGAAAGAGTACATAAAATACATTCTCACTCTAGCATCAGGTCCCCAAGCTATATCACATAAAAATTGGTCATTACATCATAATTAACTGGACGATGAACCAATATAAGGAGTAAGAAAAATTAGAATATGAAAAATACATATTATCGAACACAAATGTAAATCGTGTTAAATATTAAGTAATACTTACATATTCTCTAAACCACTCTAAAAACATATGATAAACTGCATCAGACCTGTGTATAGCCACCAAGTAATTATCTGATAAGTTATAACTAAGTATTTATCTGATAAGTTATAACTTTCATTAGTTAAAGCCAAGATGGATCTTATATGGTTCTCTCTAATGTAAATATACTCACTTATAAAAAGGTAGGACCTGGGAGTAATTTAATAATACATGTGTTGTAGCTGACTTAAGCTCCATCTCATTCAAATACCGACTTGGACTATGTTTTGGACCTCCTTTACCTGGTCGATTAAATATATAAAAGGGCGATGCCAAAAGATCGGTATTGCCTCCATCATCATGCCGATTAGGTCAATTTATCAAACATGGAACATCATTTTTGAAATAATAGGAACAAAAATGAGAGGTTTCTCTAGACAAATAAGCCTCATATATTGATCCCTCAATTCAGGATCTATTTTTTATGGTCCGCTTACGTTTGCCAATAATCCTGCGTGGTATGATCTTTACATAAAATAATATTTATTAAAACATGTATATGGTAAATGATTAAAAGTCATTACCTCTAATAGGGATACATCCATCTACACTGAACAGGCCCTCCAAGAACTGTCTCTCGCACAAGATGAATTGGAAGATGTTAACATTCAAAGCATAGTCCAGCTCGCACAAGTATAACATAAAAAATCTCGGAGGAATATTTTTTGCCAATTTTTTTAAGGTTAAGCGAATATTGCTATCCATCAAAGCTAGTTGTGTTCTCCTCCCTCAATGTGTTAGAATACAAAATTTTGAAAAATAAGCTTATCCATATCATGGGCTTCCATATTCTATTAGGATATGCACAGAATGCAATAGACATCAAAGATACCATGAAAATGTGACAATCATGGCTCTTCACAGACGTCGACTTCCCTTATTTCATGTCAACACACATGGATAAGTTTGACGCATAACCATCTGGCATTCTTAAATTCTTAACCCAATCACAAATCTTTTTTCTACCATCCAAAGTGAATGTGTAACTGGCCTTGGACTTTTGAACCTTTTTGTTAAATTGTGTCAAGTACAACTTATTTTCGCCAACAATACTCCTTTAAGTCAGTAAATCAAGAATCACCTGGTGTACAAAACGCTCTCTAGCCTAAAACCCTAAATTTGCCTACACCCTAAATTTGCCTAAGCTGCCGGCCGGATTGGCCTCTACCTCCGGTGGTACACCATCAGAGGACACCAGAACCAACCTAAATTAGCCTACCAATGTTAATCCTACTGAAAACAATACAATTAAAACCATGGAAACCAACTAAGCAAATCTTTTAAAAACAACACCATTACTCAATGCCCCAAAAGTTCCACCAAAACCAGTGATCATCATTCACGGAGAACCAAACATAACATGGAAGAAATATGAAGTAAAAAGCTTAATACAATAAGGAAACCTACAATATGCAGTCATTGACAAGTTATCATATGGGAAACCAGAGATTAAGGAGCTACGAAAAGCTATACCGGGACAGTGTGGAATAAAAGGAGATTGCAATATAGGAGTCTTGGAAAATAGACACGTATTAATCAGACTCAACCAGTTTGAGGACTATGTACATCTATTATCAACACCAGCCTTATACTTAAAAGTGAATGTTGTAATATGGCAGATAAGAACTTTAAAGTGGGATCCATAGTTCCATCCAGAAGTAAAGACTACCATTGTAGTAGCCTGGATATCACTTCCTGATTTTCCACCAAATGTTTTTGGGCAAAATGCAATATTTTCAGTGGCCTCAGTAGTAGGAAAACCAGTTTCAGTAGATATGGCTACAAGGAACAAAACGAGGCCAAGTTGTGCTAATGAAAAGGTAGAAGTGCATTTGGTGGCTAAACTACTACAAAGGATCAAAATCAATGATGAGGATGATAGAACAGGAGAGATCAAATCAAAGTGGATTCAAATCCAATATGATTACCTCCCCAAATACTGTAGGGAATGTTGTTTACAAAGCATAATGAACAAGGATGTTGGAATGTACACCAGGAATTGAAAGCAGATCAAGAGCAAGGAGAAGACCAGAGCAAGAAGAATACTACTGGGAATACATCAAACAAAACAAAAATCCTAGCAAGTGGTAAAATCTTAGGGAACCAACAAATGAAAATAGAATGGATGACAAGAAAAAGAAAATACAGGAGAGATAAGGCTGGAAGGGTCATTGGGGAGGTGGAAGGAGAAGATGATATTCATAACAACAACACCTTTGCAGCTCTGGATGAGGTGACAGAAGGAATAGAGGAGGATGAAATAGATCATGATAATCCTGAAGGAACAACAGAAAATGAGAAACCAATAGAATATGCCAAGGAATGGGTCATCCAAACCTTTGGAACCTCATATAACACTGCTGAGGAACTTAAGGGAATTCAAAGTGACAAAGAATAATCAGCAGTAGAGGAGGATAAAGAGGAACATAACAGCAACAACAGGGAAGATAAGCAAGACAATAGAAGTATAATTCTCAAACCAGATGATAATTGTCAGGACCCAACCCCACTGTGAGTGGCACCCACCTAACCCCCAGATGAGCGAACCAATATTAAACCAATACTTAGTACAATCTAGCAGCTTAAAACCAGTTTACATAAATAAACTAACATTCACATCTATTAAAACCAAACAATCTGCAGAAATTCTCCCTAAAACCTGAAAGTCACTGTACCAAAACATCTACCAATCTAGAGTAAGGGGATGCAACCTTAAAAAAAATAGAGTTTAAGCCCGAAACAAGTGGGCTACAACTAAGAGAAGAAAACAAAGTAGCTCGACCAAAGAAGCTCACCCTCAACATAAGAAACTGTTGGGACTACAAGTGAGGTCGTGTGTTAGCCGCTGGAAGATTGCATGTACTGATAAAAAAACAAGTGCAGAATTAGTACACAACCACCGTGTACTCATACGATCATTGGCCAGCTCCAATAAACAAAATATGAATAATAACTAAAGCTGATTAAAGTAAAGTAAAGATGTGACAAGTCAACAAAACCACTAAACCACAGTCTCTTCCTTAACATATCGACCATATATACTCAGATAACAATCAAGGACAAATCAGTGATCATAAACACATATCTTATCCACACAGCCCAGACCCACCAAGGATCATTAGGATACCAACTATGTTTCAACATGCAATCCCGGACTATACTAAGACCAACCTCGGAATTAGTTATAATCACCAGGCCTCTCATTGACCATATGCAGAAATCACATTTAACGAATATAACCTGATCCACTCATGGAACGATCGAAATAATTCAACATATACAAGTAAAGCAAAACCCATACCAGGTGTGGTACTCGAGCCAATCATTTGTAATTTTCGTATCAAGCATGGTACCAGAGCCAACCAAATAGTATCATGTACTAGGCGTGGTACCTGAGCCAACCGAATAGTATCTTGTACCAGGAGTAGTACCCAAGCCAACCTAATGTCACATCAAATCCAATCAATCCATAAAGCATGAACAAAACATACTTGTAAACCAACAAGCAATAACCAATTCATTTCACAAGACTGATAACCGGATAAGTAGACATTCATATCTTCATTCCCTAAGCATGCAACTCACACAATGCTAAGCTATAGTACATGAACACATATTGCATATAAGGAATATCAATAACCATCACCTAACTTGAATTACTCTCAAGCTCTATTGAATCGGAGCCTTCTCGTTTCTCGAAGCTCTTGCTTGTTCTTGGTTTAAAAAAATATACAATTACTACAATCAAGTAACTGGCCTAAAATACCTGGATTATACAAAATCCCTATTCCCCAGTCCAAACTAGGATCATTCCACCCATTCATGGGCTTTCCCATCATTAATTCACCTAATGCTACCATTTTTATGGATTAATTTAGAGAATTATGGCTAAATGATCATAACCCATCAAGAATAATCAAAACCCAAAAGCTTCTATGCCCTATAATCCCCTCTTTCCAAGGATTCTAACATTCTTAGGTTATTCCAAACCCTTCCCCAAATCCTCAACTATAAATTCTACGATGTACGAAAGATAGTACAAAGTTAGGGGAGTAGAATCCTTACCTTTGAGATGAAAAATGATGTAAATAGTAGTAAAATAGCCTAGAATTGCCCTGCCCTTCTCCAAAATGTAATTGAGAAAAAACTGAATGTTGTGGGGAAATTTCTGTATGAAATCCCAACTTAGTCTGCTATAGCGGTCCATACACTGGTATAGCGTTGCCACTATAGCAGAATCGATCGCTATGGCAGTGCTGACCAAAGTTGACTTCCATAATAGCGGAATAATTTCTTCTATAGTGGTAGCCGCTATTGCGTAGTTACCGTGCTTTTCATGGACAGAAAGTCAAAAAATCCAAGAAAACTATCCATTCAACAACACACTTTAAATCCCCAACATTCTGAAATAACTCCTTCACGTCAACCTCGGTACTGGGAGTTCTACTCACCCGAATTTACTTTTGAAAAGTCCCCCAGACTCCTCTTCTCTTAGCTAACGAAAAAATCATCTCACTACATGACATGTTACCTAATCCTCACCCGGATTGCCCTAGACCATACCTTGCTCAGAATTCATCTGAGACTAGCCTAGCTTAAAATTTTCAACTCAAAACTTGGCACGAAGAGTTTACCCGTAATGATGAACCTGGTCGTTACAATAATACAGCAACCAGAGAGATTCAAGTTCATAAAGAGGAAGAGGGCATAGAGAAAGGGGCAAACCAACCTCAACCTCGAGCCATCCTAGAATCCATCAGTGAAGGAAAAGCAAAAAATGAAACAACGAGAAGAGAATTGATAAGGAGAGTCTACAACAGAGCATTGAAAGAATAGCTAAAGCAGGAGACTTGTCCCCCAATCAAGTGTAGCAACTTATATCAACCAATGTAAAACAAAAGAAAAAGGAGAAAGAAACTACCCACACTGTAGGGAGACATATAAGAAGTATTATGTCTAAAGCTAATCAGTCTTAATGAATGTTCTTATATGGAACATTAGATCAGTAAATACACAATAAGCTTTCAAAAGATTGATCACACTTAAGAAAAGAAATAACTTCTATTTCATAGGGTTGATGGAACCTTTACAGGAGGGGCATACAATTGAGAAATATAAGAGAAAACTGGGAATGCATACAACAGTATTCAATGTATCAGGAAAGAATTGGACTTTCCTAGATAAAGCAATAAGCCACACTATCTTGGTGGATGAAGAAAAGCAGTTATCCCTGAAATTCTATAACTAGGAAATGGGGAAAGAACTAATTGTCACTTTGGTCTATGCTAAATGTACTCAGCTAGAGAGAGAGGACCTGTGGAAATCCTTATATATTATGACCAGCAATACACAAATCCCTTGGATTGTAAGGGGCTATTTAATATCATAGCATCAGATGAAGAAAAGATGGGGGGCCTACCTGTCACTATTGATGAAACCATGGACTTCACTCAATGTATCAATAGTTGCAACCTCATTGATCAAGGTTTTACTGGGAGTAAGTACACCTGGTGGAATGGAAGAACAGATGAAGAGTGTATTTTTAAAAAGTTGGACATGGTGCTATGCAACAATGAGATGCAAGACCTTTTTCCTGTCATGGAGGTAGACCATCTGCTGAGAAGTGGCTCTAACTACTCCCCACTACTACTGAAGTACAACACTACCAATGAAGAAGTAGTAAGACCATTTAATTCTTGAATGTTTTGGTGGAGGATGAAACCTACTTGGAAGTAGTAATAGAGAACTGGACAGCTGACTTTGAAGCCTCTCCTTTCATAATCTTTAACCACAAGATTAAGAAAGCGAAGAGAGCACTAGCTAGAAGGAGTAAACAAAGGTTTAGAAACATATCCCAGGAGATAGCAACTTTGGAAGATATTATAGCAGTACGTGAAATACAGTTTGAAATCATGCCATCACCAGCCAATAGGAAAAAGTTGCATAAACCTCAAGCAGAGTTGAATAAAATGCTCCAAATAGAGGAAGAGTACTGGAATAAGAAGGCAGGGATGGACTAGTTCAAAAATGGAGAAAGAAATACTAAATTCTTTCACACACAGGTTAAAGGTCGAAGATCAAGGTTGAAGATTGATAGAATCTTGAATACAGAGGGTGAGTGGCTTGAAAAAAAGAAAGAAATGGCTGATCAAGCAATAAAGTTCTACAAGAACCAATTAATCAGGGAAGAGGAAGATCTAAACTTTGATGTACTGGAAGAATTGCCTAGAATAATCACTCAGGAGCAGAACCAGCACATGTATAGAATTCTAACAAAAGAAGAAGTTAAGGAGACAATCATGAATCTTAATAGAGACAGTGCAGGGTGTCTTGATGTACTTACAGGAGTATTTTTCCAACATACTTGGTCCATTATCAGAGAGGACCTAGTAAAGATGGTGAGAGACTTTTTCAATGGAGCTGAACTGCCAAGATTTGTCACACATACAAATCTGGTTTTACTTCCTAAAAAGATAGAGCTCCAAACTTTCTCTGACTTGAGACCTATAACACTGAGTAACTTCCTGAACAAGTTCTTTAGCAGAATATTACATGAAAAAAAGAAAGATATGATACCAAGACTCATCTCACCAGAACATGATGGCTTTGTACATGGGAGAAGCATTGCAGAAAATATGCTACTGGTATAGGAAATAGTACAGAGATCAGGAAGAGAGGAAAACCTGCAAACATGGTGATCAAAATTGACATGATGATAGCCTACGACAGGGTATCATGGGTATTTCTTACCAAGGTGATGAGAAGAATGGGGTGTGATGAAAGAATTATTGACATGGTGTTCAGGTTAATATTCAACAACTGGTACTCAGTATTACTCAATGGAAAACCTAAAGGATTCTTTACTACATCTAGAGGATTAAAGTAAGAGGATCCATTATCTCCTACTCTATTCATCTTAGCTGCAGAAGTCCTGTCCAGCTCTTTAAATTCCTTACATGACAACAAGGATTTTAAAAGATTTGGAATGCCAAGGGGAAGTCCTAGTATCAACCACCTTGCCTTTGCAGATGATAGGATTATCTGATGCAAAGCAGAACTCAGAACTATGAAATTGGTCATGGGGAAAAATGAATGCATATGAAAGAATATCAGGACAAAGAGTCAACAAGGACAAGAGTGCTATATATCTACATGCTAATGTATCCAATGGTGTGGTGGTGAGGCAAAGGTAGCTACAGGTATTCTCAAGAAGAACTCCCCATTCACATACCTTGTAGGCTCTTTCTTCTACATGAGAAAGCAGAAAGCCTACTATCTCCAGATAATCCAGAGAATAAGTAATAAACTACAAGCATAGAAATGAAAGCTCCTATCCAATGGGGGAGGATCTATACTGATAAATCATGTGATTCAAAGCATACCCATCCACTGTTTATCAGTATTGAACCCTCCAAAGAATGTGATCACCCAGATTCATAGAATCTTTGCTCAATTCCTTGGGAGCAGCTGCATTGGTGGGAAGAATAGACAATAGGCTAGCCGGAGCAACATGTGTCTACTAGAAGCTGAGGGAGGACTAGGATTTAGATCTCTAACAGATGTATCAATGGATTTGTTCTGCAAGCTACGATGGAACTACAGAACAAAACCGACAATATTGAGTGTTTTCATGAGTAACAAGTACTGCAAGAAACAAAACAATAATAAAGTCATATGGAAAACAAGAGGAAATGGTCTCATGTATGGAAAAAGATGCTATAGGCCAGAGATGTAATTGAACATCAGATATGGTGGCAACCATAAATGTGATCCTCATTCTTATGGAAAGATAACTGGACACGATTAGGGTCTCTCTATTACATCATGCTTGAGGACCACCAATGTGATGAGAATGTGCAGAATGTAAGAAGTAGCTAGCAATAGGGCATGGGATACTGACAAGCTGAAGAAATTTCTACCATAAGATATGGTTGATCATGTTGTTAACAATATTAAATCACCTACTGATAGAGGAAATCTAGACAAAGCATGGTGGATGTTGGAGCCTAATGGGGAGTTTACTATAAAACTAGCATGGAACTACATCATAAACAGAGAAGATCCAAACACAATTCTAAAAAAGCTATGGGTGAAGGGGATCCCTTTAAGATAGCTTTTTTCATGTAGAGACTATGGCAGTTCAAGGTTCTTGTAGATGAAAAGATTAGAAGATGTGGCTATGCTCTACCATCCAAGTGTTGGTGATGTACCAATCTAGGATAGGAGACTATAACCAAACTATTCACCCAATCCCCTATAGCTAACCGGACATGGTCCTTCTCTTGCTCTTTTACAAGTATTAACATACAAGGACTACACCTAACAGAGATCATACTAGCTTGGTGGAATGCCCCAGTGAATAAAGACATGAAACCATGCTATATATCCATCCTTGGAATCATAGTAGGAGAACTATGGTGGAGAAGAAACCTGAGCAAACAAGAGGGTAAACTAAATTCTACAGGAAGGGTCATTTACCTAGTCACTGAAACATTGCACAGACTATTGAGAGTAAGAAGAACTACAATGCAATTCCCAGCAAAATGTCTTCATATAGAAAAATGGCTTCATATACTAATGAGCATGGAAGACTATACACCTTAGATGAAAATAACAAAAGTTCTTTGGGAATTTCCACCTGAGAACTGGGTAAAATGAAATATTGATGGCACTGTAAAAGGGAACCAAGGGAGATATTCATATGCATTATGTGTCAGAGATAACAAGGGAGATCTATCATATGCAGAAGCTAAAGAAATGGAGGAGAGAACAAACACAGTATCTGAAGTAAAAGTTATACTAGAGGCATGTAAGTATGTGCAAGAAAAGAAAGTGGAATAGGTTATTATCTGGACTAACTCAAAGCTACTCACTAATATTATAAATGGGATCTAGAAACCACCATGACATATTGCACGATGGATTGAAGAAATACAAGCAATCTTATCAGAAAGAGAAGCACAAGTAGTACACATCCTAAGGGAAGGGAATAAGGTTGTTGACTACCTAGAAAACTTAGCACTTGACAAAGGGGAGATCAAATACCAAGGATTCTATTACATGGACTCGAACGGAAAAAGCTTAATTAATGGAGACAAACTACAGTGCCCATTTATCAGAATCAAAGAAAGCCATCAGCAACGCATCAACAATCATCAAAAGAAACAAAACTAAGGCAAAACATGTGATACATTCAAGGAAGCGGCAATAGAAGAAAGAGCAAAGGTACAATCAAATACAAACATTACAGAAAAGCTCTAGCTTACAGCACAAATTAGAAGTAAAGCAATACAAGAATGAAACCTTTCATAGTAAAGAGAGTCACCATCAACGGAGCTCAAAGGCGAGGACGAGCAAGGAAGCCGAGGAGAACCTTCAATTGCAGAAGCTCGTTAATTTCATCATGAATCAAATGGAGGAAATAAGATTTTTAGAATAGGGAGAAGAAACTTACCACCCTCACTAAGGAACTAGTACAAGCACCTGAGCTCAAAGGAAAAAACGAGGCAGACAACAATGCAGATTTGTCGGATTAGGGATTTGATTTGTAAGGCTTTAGTTTCCCTTTTGTTTTTCATTTAGTAGAATGTAGGTGTGATCTTATTCTGGGTTTGGGCCAGTTGGGACAGACCCATGTGTTAGTTGTAATTTATTTTCAGATACTTATTAATAAAAGGGCCAACTGGGCACCAAATTAATTTTAAAAAAATCCTTTAAGTCCATCCTAGCCTTTAAATTATCCTGTCTTATTACTGTTATCCAACATGGTACTAAATAAGTTGTTAAAAAAATCTCTATATGCATGAGATCCAAATTATGTTGTAGAAGATTATGCTTCCAATAAGGTAACTCCCACAATATGTTTTTTTAGTCCAATTATGTGTAATACCATAAACAGGTATCCTAGAAGGTAGAGACTATGTTACCTTAGGTAGATTCCTGACATAAAATGACTTGGAGGTTCATTATAACATCCACTACTAAAAGAACTTTCATCCTTGAAAGTTAAGAAAAGGATAGTCCCTGAAGGCGCGAAAAGGCGTGGATAGTGGGTTCGCATGTCGGTCTCAATCTCCCAAGTAGCCTCCTCGACAAGACGATGCCGCCACTGAACCATAACTAATGAAATCTCCTTGGACGTCAACTTCCTAACTGCCTATCAAAAATAGAAATAGGCTCCTCCTCAAAGGCTAGAGACTCATCCAACTGAACAGAATCCCATTAAAGCACGTGAGACTCATCTGGAATATATTATCGCAGCATAGAAACATGAAAAACTAGGTGTACACTGGAAAGAGCAGGAGGCAAGGCCTACTCATAAGCAATCTCCCTAATGCGATGAAGGATCTCAAAAGTCCAATAAACTTAGGACTGAGCTTACCCTTTCTCCCGAACCTCATCACACCCTTCATGGGTGACATCCCAAGGAACACACGATCACAAACCATGAATTCTAAATCCCAAACTCTTCAGTCAACATAACTCTTCTTCCTACTCTAGGTAGTGCAAAGTATCTCGTGGATGAACCAAGCTCTATCCATAGAATCACGAAGCAAGTCAGTACCCCATGGTCTAACCTCAAAGGCATCAAACCAACCCACCATAGATCTACACCGCCTACCATACAATGCCTGAAATAGGGCCATCATAATGCTGGAATGGGACCAATTATTATATGTGAACTCTGCCAAAGATAAGCAATGGTCCCACTAACCTTCAAAATCAATAACACAGGCTCGCGACATATCCTTCAGAACCTAAATAATGCACTATTTCTGAATGTCAGTCTACGGATGAACGGAAGTGCTAAGATAAACTCTAGTACCCAACTTTCTCTAAATAGACCTCTAGACACACGTTTTAAAATGAGTACCATGGTAAAAAATGATAGAAACTGGTACCACATGCAAAAGGACACTCTCAAGAATGTATATCTGAGCCAACCTCTCGGAATTGTAGGAAGTTTGAACCGGCAAAAAGTGAGCAGACTTTGAAAACTTATCCACAATGACCCAAATAGCATCAAATATCTACAAGGTACGTGGCAACCTGAATACAAAGTCAATAGTTATTCGCTCCCATTTCCATTCAAGAATGGGTAGCCTCTGAGTCAAACAACCTGGTCTCTAGTGCTTAAACTTCACCTGCTGACAGTTCAAGCACCTAGACACGAAAGATGATATATCCCTCTTCATCCCAATGCTGACAGTTCAAGCACCTAGACACGAAAGTTGATATATCCCTCTTCATCCCAAAACACCAGTAGTTCTGCCTTAATTCATGATACATCTTAGTTGCCCCATAATATTACATGAAAAGAAGAAAGATATGATACCAAGATTTATCTCACCAGAACAGGCTGGCTTTGTACAGGGGAGAAGCATTGCAGAAAATATGCTACTGGTATAGGAAATAGTACAGAGATCAGGAAGAGAGGAAAACCTGCCAACATGGTGATCAGGATTGACATGATGATAGCCTATGACAGAGTATCATGGGTATTTCTTACCAAGGTGATGAGAAGAATGGGGTGTGATGAAAGAATTATTGACATGGTGTTCAGTTTAATATTCAACAACTGGTACTCAGTATATTACTCAATGGAAAACCTAAAGGATTCTTTACTACATCTAGAGGATTAAAGAAAGAGGATCCATTATCTCCTACTCTATTCATCTTAGCTGCAGAAGTCCTGTCCAGATCTTTAAATTCCTTACATGACAACAAGGATTTTAAAAGATTTGGAAGGCCAAGGGGAAGTCCTAGTATCAACCACCTTGCCTTTGCAGATGATAGGATTATCTTATGCAAAGCAGAACTCAGAACTATGAAATTGGTCATGGGGAAAACTGAATGCATATGAAAGAATATCAGGACAAAGAGTCAACAAGGACAAGAGTGCTATATATCTACATGCTAATGTATCCAATGGTGTGGTGGTGAGGCAGAGGTAGCTACACGTATTCTCAGGAAGAATTCCCCATTCACATACTTTGTAGGCTCTTTCTTCTACATGAGAAAGCAGAAAGCCTACTATCTCCAGATAATCCAGAGAATAAGTAATAAACTACATGCATAGAAATGAAAGCTCCTATCATATGGGGGAGGAGCTATACTAATAAATCATGTGCTTCAAAGCATACCCATCCACTGTTTATTAGTATTGAACCCTCCAAAGAATGTGATCACCCAGATTCATAGAATCTTTGCTCAATTCTTTTGGAGCAGCTGCATTAGAGGGAAGAATAGACAATAGGCTAGCCGGAGCAACATGTGTCTACTAGAAGCTGAGGGAGGACTAGGATTCAGATCTCTAACAGATGTATCAATGGATTTGTTCTGCAAGCTACGGTGTAACTACAGAACAAAACCTACAATATGGAGTGTTTTCATGAGTAACAAGTACTGCAAGAAACAAAATAATAATGAAGTCATATGGAAAACAAGAGGTAATGGGTCTCAAGTATGGAAAAAGATGCTACAGGCCAGAGATTTAATTGAACAACAGATATGGTGGCAACCATCAATGGGATCCTCACTCTTATGGCAAGATAACTGGACACGATTAGGGTCTCTCTATTACATCATGCATGAGGACCACCAATGTGATGAGAATGTGCAGAATGTAAGAAGTAGCTAGCAATGGCGCATGGGATACTGACAAGCTGAAGAAATTTCTACCATAAGATATGGTTGATAATGTTGTTAACAACATTAAACCACCTACTGATAGAGGAAATCTAGACAAAGCATGGTGGATGTTGGAGCCTAATGGGGAGTTTACTATGAAATTAGCATGGAACTACATCATAAACAGAGAAGATCCAAACACAATTCTAAAAAAGCTATGGGTGAAGGGGATCCCTTTAAGATAGCTTTGTCATGTGGAGACTATGGCAGTTCAAGGTTATTGTATATGAAAAGATTAGAAGAAGGGGATATGCTCTACCATCCAAGTGTTGGTGATGTACCAACCTAGGATAGGAGACTATAACCAAACTATTCACCCAATCCCCTACAGCTAACCAGATGGTCCTACTCTTGCACTTTTACAAGTATTAACATACAAGGACTACACCTAATAGAGATCATACTAGCTTGGTGGAATGCCCCAGTGAATAAAGACATGAAACCATGCTATAAATCCATCTTTTGCATCATAGTAGGAGAACTATGGAGGAGAAGAAACCTGAGCAAACAAGAGGGTAAACTAAATTCTACAAGAAGGGTCATTTACCTAGTCACTGAAACATTGCACAGACTATTAAGAGTAAGAAGAACTACAATGCAATTCCCAGCAAAATTTCTTCATATAGCAAAATGGCTTCATATACTAATGAGCATGGAAGACTATACACCTTAGATGAAAATAACAAAAGTTCTTTGGGAATTTCCACCTGAGAACTGGGTAAAATGCAATACTGATGGCACTGTAAAAGGGAACCAAGGGAGATATTCGTATGCATTATGTGTCAGAGATAACAAGGGAGATCTAACATATGTAGAAGCTAAGGAAATGGAGGAGAGAACAAACACATTATCTGAAGTAAAAGATATACTAGAGGCATGTAAGTATGTGCAAGAAAAGAAAGTGTAATAGGTTATTATCCGGACTGACTCAAAGCTACTCACTAATATTATAAATGGGATCTAGAAACCACCATGACATATTGCAGGATAGATTGAAGAAATACAAGCAATCTTATCAGAAAGAGCAGCACAAGTAGTACACATCCTAAGGAAAGGGAATAAGGTTGCTGACTACCTAGAAAACTTAGCACTTGACAAAGGGGAGATCAAATACCAAGGATTTTATTACTTGGACTCGAATGGCAAAAGCTTAATTAATGGAGAAAAACTACAGTGCCCATTTATCAGAATCAAAGCAAGCCATCAGTCACGCATCAACAATCATCAAAAGAAATAAAACTAAGGCAAAACATGTGATACATTCAAGGAAGCGGCAGTAGAAGAAAGAGCAAAGGTACAATAAAATACAAACAGTACAAAAAAGCTCTAGGTTACAGTACAAATCAGAAGTAAAGCAATACATGAATGAACCCTTTCATAGTAAAGAGAGTCACCATCAACGGAGCTCAAAGGCAAAGACGAGCAAGGAAGCCGAGGAGAACCTTCAATTGCAGAAGCTTGTTAATGTCATCATGAATCAAATGGAGAAAATAAGATTTTTAGAATAGGGAGAAGAAACTTACCACACTCACTAAGGAACTGGTGCAAGCACCTGAGCTCAAAGGAAAAGACGAGGCAGACAACAATGCAGATCTGTCGGATTAGGGATTTGATTTGTAAGCCTTTAGTTTCCCTTTTGTTTTTCATTTAGTAGAATGTAGGTGTGATCTTATTCTGGGTTTGGGCCAGTTGGGACAGACCCATGTGTCAGTTGTAATTTATTTTCAGATACTTATTAATAAAAAGGCCAACTGGGCACCAAATTAATTTTAAAAAAAATCCTTTAAGTCCATCCTAGCCTTTAAATTATCCTGTCTTATTACTGTTATCCAACATGGTACTAAATAAGTTGTTAAAAAAATCTCTATATGCATGAGATCCAAATTATGTTGTAGAAGAATATGCTTCCAATAAGGTAACTCCCACAATATGTTTTTTTAGTCCAATTATGTGTAATACCATAAACAGGTATCCTAAAAGGTAGAGACTATGTTACCTTAGGTAGATTCCTGACATAAAATGACTTGGAGGTTCATTATAACATCCACTACTAAAAGAACTTTCATACTTGAAAGTTAAGAAAAGGATAGTCCCTGAAGGCGCGAAAAGGCATGGATAGTGGGTTCGCATGTCAGTCTCAATCTCCCAAGTAGCCTCCTCGACAAGATGATGCCGCCACTGAACCATAACTAATGAAATCTCCTTGGACGTCAACTTCCTAACTGCCTATCAAAAATAGAAATAGGCTCCTCCTCAAAGGCTAGAGACTCATCCAACTGAACAGAATCCCATTAAAGCACGTGAGACTCATCTGGAATATATTGTCGCAGCATAGAAACATGAAAAACTAGGTGTACACTGGAAAGAGCAGGAGGCAAGGCCAACTCATAAGCAATCTCCCTAATGCGATAAAGGATCTCAAAAGTCCAATAAACTTAGGACTGAGCTTAACCTTTCTCCCGAACCTCATTACACCCTTCATGGGTGACATCCCAAGGAACACACGATCACAAACCATGAATTCTAAATTCCCAAACTCTTCAGTCAATATAACTCTTCTTCCTACTCTAGGTAGTGCAAAGTATCTCGTGGATGAACCAAGCTCTATCCATAGAATCACGAAGCAAGTCAGTACCCCATGGTATAACCTCAAAGGCATCAAACCAACCCACCAAAGATCTACACCGCCTACCATACAATGCCTGAAATAGGGCCATCAGAATTCTGGAATGGGACCAATTATTATATGTGAACTCTGCCAAAGATAAGCAATGGTCCCACTAACCTTCAAAATCAATAACACAGGCTCGCGACATATCCTCCAGAACCTGAATAATGCACTCTTTCTGACTGTCGATCTACGGATGAACGGCAGTGCTAAGATCAACTCTACTACCCAACTCTCTCTAAATAGAACTCTAGATACACATTGTAAACTGAGTACCATGGTAAAAAATGATAGAAACTGGTACCCCATGCAAAAGGACACTCTCAAGAATGTATATCTGAGCCAACCTCTCGGAATTATAGGAAGTTTGAACCGGCAAAAAGTGAGCAGACTTTGAAAACTTATCCACAATGACCCAAATAGCATCAAATAACTACAAGGTACGTGGCAACCTGAAAACGAAGTCAATAGTTATTCTCTCCCATTTCCATTCAAGAATGGGTAGCCTCTGAGTCAAATAACCTGGTCTCTAGTGCTTAAACTTCACCTGCTCACAGTTCAAGCACCAAGACACGAAAGTTGAGATATCCCTCTTCATCCCAAACCACCAGTAGTTCAGCCTTAATTCATGATACATCTTAGTTTCCCCATGATGAATGGAATACCTAAAACCATGAGCCTCCTCCAAGATCAATCTGACCAGGTCACCAACTCTAGGAATGAAAATACGACCCTTAATCCTCAGAACACCCTTTGAATCTAAGGTCTCTTTTTTTGCCTCACCGCTTAACACCTTGTCACGAATAGTCCTCAACCTTGCATCATCAAACCGATGTGCCTAAATATGCTCCAAAAAAGAAGATCTAGCCTCAACACAAACAAGAATATGGCCCGGCTCAGAAATATCAAGTCTAACCATCCTGTTAGCGAAGGATTAGATGTCCCAAGCTAAAGGTCACTCCTCTGCTTCTAAGAAACCCAAGATGCCCATACTCCTATGTTGTCTTTTCATCCCCCCCCCCCAAACTTAGGCTTTTAGCCTACTTTTCACTTTCAAGTAATTAGGGAGGACGGGTGCAAAAATAGAGTTTCCAAAAAGGTCAAGGTGTTAAACAAGGTGCCAAAGAATGGTCACAAGCTCAAAGGGGTTCACTAGGATTGATGTCGAGGGAAGTCATTTGGGTGAAGTGGCTATCAAAAAAGGCCTAAGGTCATTTTCCAAGCTTGGTCGTACCGAGACTTTTGCCTTGAATCACATTCGGGGCAAGATATAGATGACACATATGCACAAGAATCAAGGTAAAGCCTCACCACACAAGGCATCATACCACAAGACTTCTTTCATTAGTCTCGCAATCAATTGGTACAAATGACTTTCGACAAGCTATTGTGAGTTCATTACACACTCGTTTGTGAATTGATCAAGCCAAAATGAGAGTGTGCAAGTCATGACAAGAGAATACTTTCCTCAAAAATCCATTTTCCCTCTTCCCTTTTATTTTCAAAAATGTCTTGCCAAGAAAAGTTTTTTGTTCGGTCCATTTCGAAACAAGCAAACTACTAACTCAATTTTCAACTAAAACTTGGCATTTTTCCTTAAGAAAGTCGCCTCTCAATCTAGAAAACACCAACCCAATTCGACACAAAAACAAAAGAAAAGAAAAAGAAAATAAGGAAGAGATTTTTGCTCCTTGGGAAAGAAAAGTGGTATTAAGAAAACCCTCGAAGTTTAGTGCTAAACTACTATTAACAAGGCGATAACCCAATTTGCGCACTCATGAGTCATTTGAAAAATAAGCCTCGGCGTAGGCCTTTAGCGTATTTGCAAAGAACGTATAGTGAGACAATGGGGCATGGCAACACAATCATCAACAATAAAAATCAAGCCCGACGAGGGCACAATTAAGCTCAAATCAAAACTAAGCATAGAGAAAAGAGGCCTGGCAAGGGCAATTCATCACAATCATCCAAAATATGCCTGACAAGGGACAAATCAAATCTTTTAGAGAAAGTAAAAAATGTTAACAAGACCCGGCAAAGGCAATACAAATATCTCAAACCCAATCATGGGCAACCAAAAGAAATGATAATAAAGAGAACCCCCTCTCATCAAAAGAAGCATTGTCTTGAATACTACAAGGAAATGATGGGGAAAGGGGTGCAACACTCCCTAGAGAACTATGCCTTATCATCTGCAGTGTGTCCACTAGGACCTCCACCACCCCTTCGGGAGTGCACAATTGTCATGGACTCATGAAGAATATGCTGAAAGTCTTGATTCTGTTCATCTTCATCAAGCAATGCATCTACATCACCGGGTAGCTTCTCCGCATCATCCACAAGGGATGCAAGAAAGTCATCCAGAGGACCATGAATGGTGCGAGGTTGTGGTAAGTTGCTCAAATCTACCTCTATCACTGGATCCTTACCTTTATTCTTGTCGAAGTCCTTCCGGAGTGCTTTGACGGATCCCCCAATGACATCTACCCTTTTGCAAATATTGGACACGTTGTCTATAACTTCCTTGATGGCCCTATTGACCACCCTATTAATCAACCCTGGTAGATCAGTTGCTAACCTCGTCAATTTTCTCTCATGGTTGTATGTTTTGTCAACCATATCTTGGAGGCCACTCTTGGTCAACGGTCCTCTAGGCGTACTAAGGGTGGGGGTGGGTGCCTTTGAGGCAGCCTAAGGAGAAGAAGGAGCATTCTCTTCAACATCTGAGTCATCAACTTTAAAATTTACCAATGTCTCTACCCTATGCCTTTTGAAACGAGGAGCATCCCTGTCTATTTTATTATCAAGATCCAACATGCTAACGGCATGAGTAGGAACGTCACAGCTAAAATAAGGAATGTCAGCGTGTGCACATAGTTTACTGATTAGCACCAAAAGGGGAAATGCATCACCACCCCTACGAGCCCTCCTTTTGATCACTAAGGCAATAACCTCACAAAAACTTATATGGTCCCCCGCAATGATTGAGGCTACCAGAATGGCCTCATCATGGGTGACCTTTTGGTCATTCTGAGAAGGCAAGAAATGGTAGCAAACAAAATCATACCAAAAGACTTACCTCAAAGTACAATGTCCAGCGTGGGATTTCACCCCCTAGAGTATCCCAGAGAGGTGAGTCAGGATCAATGATTGGGCAGCCCATTCTAGAGATTTGTACTTGGCAAGCATCTTGGTCTTTAGTTCAGGGGCTGGTTCAATTGGAGTGCTCCAACATATGGCATTACTAGTAGCTGGAGTGATCTTGATTTCCTTACCCCGGAAAATGATTGAATCTAACACGGGGAAAGTTTCACAGCCTCATTTATATCCCTTAGCATATTGCGTGCCTTGGTATGAGGCAAAGAATTATCGGAGGACTTGCTCCTTGTAATAGGTCCCGAGCACCTCTTCAAATGGTTTCCCCTGACGATTGGCAAACTGATTTGGGATATTGGGCAGGTTATCCCCCACCGCATCCAGGTTGAAACTCTACTCCGTGTTGAAGGACCTACCCATGTCACGATCATAAATTGCCCTCTTACCTTCCACTATGAACCAAACTCTCTCTTTCTCAGAGTCTTGGTTGCAAGAATATGAGACTTTCTTCTTCCCAATTGAGGTTGGATTGGAGGAAGAGGGAGTTGGTGGGCTTCGTGAACTCTTATCAGCATTTCTCCAGCTAGAAGACATGTTTTGAACGAGAACATTGTGAGCCCAAAAACAACAAAAACAAAATCTTTTTGTATTTTTATCATATCGAAAGAAAAAGATCAAAAAGAAGTTAACAAACAACAAAAAAATGGAATGCAAAATAGTAAAAAACAAAGGAGGTGACTGCTGGCTTATGCGGACCACGTGCATACTACACCAAATGAGGTGCGCGTCGAATGTGAAGTCGTATGAGCTAACAAAAACCTTCAGTTGTTTCAACTCGAATGTGCGAAGTTGGTGCGAACCACACCAACCAGGATGTGCATCACACCAGCCGTCGGACATCAAAATAGTGAACTAGCAGCCTATTTTCACATGGTGCAGTGCCTTATGCATTCTGCACATCAAGATCTACGCATCACACGCAAAATGCACAAAGGAACAATTTGGAATTTTTTTGGTTCCTTGTGTTCTTGTGAATTACGTGTGTGATTCGTAGAGCAAGATTTGCCTAAAGCACTTGGCACCAAGCAGTAAACCAAAAATCATACAATGGGGTAAGGGGTATCATGACTACACATTTTTTCGAGCACTCAGACTTTACTGGACTTCCGTTGACAAAACCAGAAAGCAAAAGAAAACTCAACGATTTACCTTAAGAAGGACGTTACCCCGTCTATCATTGGGAACATCAAGACTTCAATTACTCAATTGGGCGCACACACACAAAATTTCAACAACAATTACCACCTCCCCCCACAAGATCATACACCCAATAAAATTTTCAACAAAGACATGGGTATACAATTAGCAATAATTTTCAGCCCACACAATAATTCTTGACCAAACCTTATGAAAAATGACGATTTGACCTTAAGAAAGACGTCACCCATTCTATCATCGGGCCAAATCATGCATTATTCATAAGTGGGTTACTCAGACTTCACCCTAAATATAGATTTCAAGGCTAAAATTCACTACCAATCAACATGCATTATCACAATATCAAGTTCTACCAAGTTGATCTTAGACAAAATCCATAACATAATTCAAAATTGGGGACCCAAAAAATTTTGGATCTCACCCAAAATCAACATGGAAATTCTATTAAGCATGCTTCACAATATAAGTTCTCAATTAACATAAAAACCAGTTTTTAATGTCAAAAAACTTGCCACAAGGGAAGATTTAGCAGAGAGAAGTAAAAATTGAAGTTTTTTTTTGTGGGGAGCAATAATGGTGACTATAACTTTTCCTAGAGAAACTGCCAGTGGAGACGGGAGATGAGGCGGTGGAAAGTTTTGGGTGAGACGAGGAGAAGGTTTTTGGACTGTTTGAGGGATTTGTTGGAGGTTTTGGGAGAGAATTTGAGAAGTTGTAGGAAAGAAAGTGGAAGAAAAGGTGAGGGTGGTAGAAGTTAAAAAGAAAGGAAGAAGAAAAATTGGTTGGGTCGGTCTCCGAGTCAGGTCGGTCAATGGGTTAGATCAATTAAAAATTGAAAATTTACCTTTGGTGTGTCGCGACGTGCGGTTCGCATAAGACCTTGTGTGAACCACACAGCCCAGCGCACATTACCTCCAATTTTTATTTTTCTTTATAGGCTTCTGATTTGGCATGTGTTGGGTCATGCAACACACACAATGGCTAGTGCGGTCCGTACGATCTTCCACAAATCCCATTTCTTGCCCTATTTTTCACTTCTACATGCATCCTTAAAATAAACCAACACAACAAGAGATAACCAAAAACAAAGTAAAAGAAACTTGGGTTGCCTCCCAAACAACACTTGATTTAACGTTGTGGCTTGACGATTGTACCTGAATTTCAGTCATTCATAGGATTAGTGATGGTATCTCTTGGAATCTTCCCCTTCATCTTTGGGTTCATTTCGGTAGAGAGGTGGTTCATTTTTGCCTCAAGATTCTTGATTGAGCCTTAGTGAGAGATCACAGTTTGATGAAGTGTTGAAACTTCACTTTATAGCTCACTCACTCTGGTATTCATTGTTTCCACCTTTTTGAGAACCAAGGATAACATGTCATCTATCTTGGAATGCCCGGGGTTGCTTGTGGATGGTTGGTAGAGAGAATACGCTTTGTTTGGAGGCACATAAGGGTTTGAGCTCTGGTGATTATATCGATCACCATCCTTGTCTCTTTCTCTCCAATTTCCATCTCTTTCCTTATCTCAGATCCAACCTTCATTCTTTTCCCATGTGCAATAATACTCGGGATGAGAACCCACTAATACAAAGCAAAGCTTATCATTAACCACAGTCATGAGCTCATCATCACTAGCTTTGATATGCGGTGTACTTACAGCATTCACACCATTAGCACCTCTACCTACCATCACATACTTAACCATCAAGTCGATTTGAATCATTATTTTGGGCATGGTCTCATCCCTCTATTCATATCTCTTTCTCATTTCATATGTTAAGATAGATGAGGGTGCGACTGAGATAGTAACATCTGCCTCTCTCGTATGCCAACCTTGATTGGTTTTAGTCATCCTTTCTAGAAAGGTCGAGGAAAGAGGATATTATAGATCCATGAAGGTATTGCCTCCAAGATTTTTTGTGACGGACTTGTTCATCAAGTTCAAGGATCTAAAGAAGTTTTGCAACAAAATATTTTCCGACAATCCATGGTTAGGACATAACATAAGCTTCTTCTGAAATCTCACCCATACCTCATGTAAGGGCTCATTCGGTAGTTGCCATAAGTTGCTAATTTCATCCCGCAACTGCATCATATGTGATAGAGTAAAGAACCTAGTAGTGAAGGCATTTACCAACTTGGTCCAGGAGGTAATCAATCCATTCGGAAACTCTTCCAACCATGTCGTGACTTCCCTCGTTAGAGATAAGGGGAATAGGCGTAATCAGACGGATTCTTGTGAGATATTTTGGGATATGAATGGTTGACATATCTCCACAAAGTTCCTAATGTGCCGGTTGGCATCATAATTCTCTCCTCCTCCAAACATACCCTTCATTTGGATCAAATGGAGCATTGTGCTTGTCACGTGAAACAGCGCATTTCCAACTATTAGCGGTAGGCGGATTGAACCTACTCCCACTTGAGGCACGAATTCAGCAGCTTTTGCGTCTATATAGCCTCAGTTATTTTTGTTGACACGGTCATTGTCACCTACCTTGCTCATGGACCAGCCTGCTCAATCACAGCACAAACAACAAATAAAGTAAAAAGAAACAAACACTCTCAAGGTGATTTAAAGTCTACAATCAAAAAGTCTAAACAACTTAATTCCTCGGCAATTGTGCCATTTTTGATAATGCTCAACCATAATCTCCTATTAGGAGGTATGGGTAATCATCAGAGCAAAACACATTTATAATTCCTAATAGATGTCAGGGTCAATCCCACAGAGAATTTAGAGTTTTGTCTAAGTGATTATAAAATAGAGTTCACAACAAGAGTGAGTAATATATAGAAAAGGGGGGAATTGGGAATCTATCATAATTTTGCAATTCAACAAAAAAAAGCAATAAATTAAATGGGGTGTAGACAATAGAGAGGACAACTAGGGATGTGTGTCAAATGGAACTCAAACATGGGATAGGGTGAATGCTTATTCATGAAAATTCATGCTAAATTACATGGGTAACCTTGGTTTTAAGTATGATCATTTATCTCACGATCAACAACCATATATTCAACAGCCTTAAGTCAAGCACTATTGATTAATCAATAAAAAACCAAGCTATTGTTTAGAGAGGTCATACTATTTCTAGCTTTAGACCCTTAAGTGGGTGATTCTGTCGATTTGAGTTATCTCTAGCCTCAATCTAAATAGAAGCCCAAGTTCTTACTAGCGATTTCGCATCCAAAGCTATGATCTCCTCTTTCAAGCAAAACCATAACCAAGTAAGGAAAATCAATGTTTGCAACCACCAATGTTAGAGTTAAAATATAGCAAAATCACTAAACCTGTATAAAATAAGCATTTATAAGCAAGAATTAACAATACCCACACTCATTTATCAAGTACTCATCATCAACACATCCCTAGGTAAGATTTAGATACCCATGCTTAAGGAAAGAGATATACAAAATGGGTAATTCAATTTTCCTTCCATTCAAGCTAAAATTTTTAATATCCAAGCTCAATTTGTACTCAAATGGTGGTTCTAAAAAGTGGGAAGAAGGAATTGTGAGAAACCCTCTTCTTGTTCTTAGAAAGAAAAACTTTTTCACAAAGCCAAGAATAATTCTAAAACTCAGTGCTAGCTGAACTATTTACAATTGTGCCTAAATTGGGTATACAAATATTCCCAACACGTCACATAAATTTGGAGAAAAATGCCCTTCAGGTTGTGTGTGGCATGACGTCCAGTTCGCACGTCATCATGTGCGCGTCGCACACCCTCTTTAGTGATCCAGTGACTTAGGCCAATTGAGAAACTTCATGGAGAGTGGGGTACGGTTCGCATAAGACATTGTGTGCGACGTACAGCGACCGCACCCCTTGGTAGATCCTTCAGTGAACTTTGAGCTTCATGCGATGGGAGGTGCATTCCGCACCAAGGAATGTGTGTGTCCCATGAGCGCCGCATATCTCAGCAGGATCTTTGTCTTATTTTATCACTTCACACTTCACACTTCACTCCTTTTTGGCTCTTTTTGGATCCATTTCCTTGTTTCCTATCTTTGATCATAAGTACCTGCATAGACATCAATAAAGGCCATAAGAACCTCTAAATCTTATCAAAACGTAGCACTAATTCATGAGTAAAAGGCTTAATAAGTTGGTAGATTACCAATTCATCACCAACATAACCCTCTAGTAGGAAAGCCAACCCAGCAAATGCGAAAGATAAAATAATGTAGTTTAAGTAAGAAAAGTGGAAGAGAAAAATAAGGAAATAGGGGACAACAGTATAGATACATACCAACTGTAATAAATATACAAAAATTGCCCGAAAGTGACCGAGAATACAATATATACACAAAAACCAACCTCGGACCTGGTGTCACCTGTACAAGAGCGTCAAAAGTACGGAGTAGCTATATAAAAAACCTGTCTATCAAAAATACAAAATATAGATAAAATGATAGATGGAAAGTAGTAAAAATCTCCAAAATGTTGGGAGCTCAAATAATAGTAGAATCAACGAGGGTGACTCATACTAGGTGGTGCATGAGAATAAGATGCAGCGTGTAGTATGAGTACCAAAACAACGGGTACCCAGTAGGCATCATAGGCTGATCGAGCACAGAAAGATAATATATAATATAAATTATAGTAAAGTAAGGTAGCTACAGGGATCCACCTAAATTAGTTTAGATTTGAATTATAACTAATTTTAATGCAAACTGGTATTTGAGCTATTAGATTCAATAAGTGTTGGGTTGGTAATTGGTTCGCTCATCCAGGGGGTTTTGGGTGGGTGCCACTCGTGGCAGTTTGGGTCATGAAAATGATGGTATGAGAGCCATAGGTTTGTTGATCTCATTGCACCAAAATGGGTCTAGTAGAGTCTTGCGGAATGGTACAGAGATGTCTGTACTTTTCTTCGAGAGGTAATAGGACTTTAGGAAACAATCTCTTTTTTCTTCCTTCGTGCTATAACTCGATTCCAATTGGTATCTAACATCTTTCACTCTTTTATCCGCCGATGGTGAATACCACACATAACAGAGTTAGATCAGAGGTTCTGGTAGCGGGACCAGCAGTTAGAGGATACGAAAGGGGCATGGGCAGGGGCAGAGGTAGGGCAACGACCGCCAGAGGTAGAGATCAAGCATTTGCGGGGCTAAGGGCATCGACCCCTGCCCCACCCCAGGATCCTGTTGAGAAGGAGGTTGAGGTTTTTCTTGAGGAAGGCACAGAACAGGAGGAGGCAGCACTTCCTGGAGGTGCAGGCCTTCCCCCTATATCTCTTGAGGTATTTCAGCAAGTGTGGACCTTTCTGAGTGGGCTAGTAGGTGCTGGAGCCACTCCCACTGGTACTGCGGATCAGGTTCCAGGCACTCAACCAGCCTTGTCCCATTTTTCTACTCAGCTTCTGGGTACAGAAAAGGAGAGGATACATCTATTTGTGAAGGACCTTATTACTGAGTTTCAGGTGTTGCCTATGCATATGACCTCAAAGGGAAAGATTTTCACTGAGATAATGGATTATGTGAAGAAATTAGAGGGGGTCAGGCAGGTTGTGCAGGCAAAGGTGTTAGCCATGAAGTCTCGAAATAAAGGTAACTACAGTGGCTCATACTCCAGGGGTCATAATCAGCAGGTGCATTCTGCCCGTCCTATTCAGTAGCCCTGCCAGCTGCTACAGGTGGTCGTCTGGGAGCCAGTCAGTAGTTTTTAGATCGTAGAGGCTAGGGGGCTTCCTATACTTCTACCAGCAGGACTACTCTTGAATACGAATGCTTTCATTATGGTGATCTGGGTCACTTCAAGAGGGAGTGCCCTCACAAGTAGGCAGGTAATCAAACTCATCAGCAGTTAAAGGTTATGGTTCTAGCAGGTTGAGTAGGCTACGCTAGAGGCCGTCCACAAGGTAGGTGAGGTAACTTTCATAGAGGCCAGGGAGACATAAGAAATGGTAGCACAGCCAGGTGGTGGCGCATCCAGCCAGGGAAGTTTCTCAGATTAATGATTGATCCCATTGTTATACATTCCCAAGGAAGTCTGAGGCTGAGGAATCAGATGTTGTGATCACAGGTACAATTCTAGTCTGTGACAGGATGGCCTCTGTGTTATTTGACCCGGATTTGACTTATTCATATATTTCTGTGAAATTTGCTTTTGGTATGGATTTGGTTTGTGATGTCCTTGATCCCCTATTTATGTTTCTACCCTGATTGGAGAGTTTATGATAGTAAACCATGTTTATCATCATACTTGTCCTATGGTGTTTGTGGGGTTACATACTTGGGTAGATTTGGCATTCTAGACATGTTAGATTTTGATGTTATTTTGATTATGAACAGGTTGTCTCCATATCATGCGGTGTTGAATTGTAATACTAAGACAGTGACTCTAGAGATTTTGGGTAAGGATAGGCTAGAGTGGAAAGGTGTGTACAGGATTAAGCCGGCTAATATTATATCATTTGTTTATGCTAGAAAGTTAGTGGGAAGAGGTTGTTTGGCTTTCTTGGCTCATCTCCGGGATGATAGTGTGGAGTCCCCTTCTACTGAGTTGGTTTCGGTAGTTTTGGAGTTTCAAATGGTCTTTCTGAAGGATTTGCCTAGCATGTCTCCAGATAGACACATTGATTTTTGCATAGACTTGGAGCCGGGCACTCACCCAATTTTTGTTCCTCCTTATCGCATGACTCTGGCTGAGTTGAGGGAACTTAAGACTCAGCTTCAAGAACTATTAGATAAAGGTTTTATTCATCCTAGTGCTTCACCTTGGGGTGCTCCGGTGTTATTTTTGAAAAAGAAAGATGGTTATATGAGGATGTGTATAAAATACAGACAACTGAACAAGGTCACCATCAAAAATAAGTATCCCTTGCCTCGAATAAATGACCTCTTTGACTAGTTGGAGGGTGCATCTATATTTTCAAAAATTTACTTAAGGTTAGGGTACCATCAGTCAATGATTAGACTTGAGGACATCCTTAAGACGAAATTCTGGACTCGGTATGGGCATTACAAGTTACTGGTGATGTTTTTTGGTTTAACCAATGCATCAATGGTATTCATGAGTTTGATGAATGGGGTATTCAAATTGTATTTGGATTCATTCGTCATTGTATTTATAGATGACACTTTGATTTACTCCAACAGTAGGGAGGAGCATGCTGAGCATCTTCGCATTGTTTTGGATATTTGAGGCAGCAAAAATTATATGCCAAGCTTTCCAAGTGTGAATTTTGGTTGACTTCAGTCGCCTTCTTAGGACATGTGATATCAGAAAAAGGGGTGATAGTGGATCCCCAAAAGATTGAGGCAGTTAAGAGTTAGTTTCGGCCTAGCTCTGTGACTGAGGTTAGGAGTTTTGTGGAGCTTGCAGGCTACTATCGCAGATTTGTCAAGGATTTTACGTCCATCGCTACTCACTTGACAAGGTTGAATCAAAAGGAGGTACAATTTGTGTGGTCCAACAAGTGTGAGGAGAGCTTCCAAAAGCTCAAGACACTTCTTACTACATCTCCCATCCTATCATTGTCGGTTCAAGGTAGGGATTTAATTATGTATTGTGATGCTTCACATTTGGGTTTGGGTGTTATGTTGGTACAGGACAGGAATGTTATAGCTTATGCTTCAAGGCAGTTGAATCCCTATGATAAGAATTACCCAACCCATGACTAGGAGTTGGCAGCGGTGGTCTTTGTACTCAAGATTTGGAGGCACTACTCTATGGTGTCAAGTGTGAAGTGTTCACAGATTATCATATCCTACAGCATGTGCTTAGACAAAAAGACTTAAATATGAGAAAGAGGAGGTGGATAGAGTTGTTGAAAGATTATGATGTGACATCTAGTATCATCCGGGCAACGCTAATATGGTGGCAGACACATTGAGCTAGAAGGCGGTTGTCCAAATAACCATTGGCTAAGGAGATTCGGGCTCTAGAATCTAAGTTCATGCAATTAGGAATATCATAATAGGGTGGGGTGTTGGCCAGTATTGTGGTAAAACCCACGTTTATAGAAGAAATAAAGGCCAATCAGTTCAAGGATGCACAGTTGAACAAGCTTCAGAGCAAAGTGGTATCCAAAGAGTCTGGGGATGCCATATTAGATGCTGGCAGGTTGATAAGTTTCTAAGGGAGGATGCGTTTTCTTCGAGTTGATGACTTGATTCAGAATGTATTGGCAGAGGCTCATGGTTCGCAGTATTCCATTCATCCAGGTGTAACCAAAATGTACCAGAACTTGAGATGACTTTATTGGTAGCCATGGATGAAGAGAGACATAGCTGACTATGTGTCTAAGTGTTAGAATTATTAGCAGGTCAAGTATGAGCACCAAAGGCTTATAGGATTGCTTCAGATGATGCCCATTCCCGAGTGGAAGTGAGAACGGATAGCCATAGATTTTTTGGTGGGTCGTCCTAAGACTTTGGTAAGGTATGACTCTATCAAGGTCATTATGGACAGGATAACCAATTCATCTCATTTTATTTCGGTCAGGGTGGATTATAACTTGCAATAGTTGGCTAAGTTCTATGTTAAGGAGATTGTGAGACTGCATGGGGTGCCACTCTGCATCATTTTAGACAGGGGGACTCAGTTTACTTCTAAGTTCTAGGGAAAATTACATGAAGCGTTGGGCACCCAACTCACCTTCGGCATGGTATTTCATCCTCAGATAGACGGATAGTCAGAGAGGACAATTCAGGTATTAGAAGACATGATGAGAGCATGTGTGATCGACTTTGGGCGCCATTGGGACCAGTTTTTAACATTGTGTGAGTTCTCATACAATAACAACTACCACTCTAGTATCGACATGGCACCTTCTGAGGCCCTTTATGGGAGAGGTGTAGATCACCCATAGGGTGGTTTGAGGCAGGCGATGTGAAACCTTTAGGCGTAGACTTGGTGAGAGAAGCACAGGAAAAAGTAAGGGGAATTCAAACCAAGTTGCTAGCAGGCCGAAAGAGTATGCAGATCATAAGGTAAAAAACATGGATTTTTAGGTTAGTGAGCAGATGTTGTTGAAAGTTTCACCAATGAAGGGGTAACGCGATTTGACTAGAAGGGAAAGATCAGCCCTCGTTATATTAGTCCATTCGAGGTCCTAGAGATTGTAGGGCCAGTGTCTTACAGGTTGGCACTACCGCCTAGTTTTTCTGGAGTCCATCCAGTCTTCCATGTATCCATGTTAAAGCGATACCATGGGGATAGGTACTACATTATCAAATGGGATTCTATTTTGTTAGACAAGGATCTTCAGTATGAATAGAAACCAATTGTGATTCTAGATCAGGATGTCCAAAAGTTGAGGACAAAGGAAATTAGGTCAGTAAAAGTACAATGGAAGCATCGTCTGGTTGAGGAAGCCACTTGGGAAATCGAGAAGGACATGTGGGATAAGTACCCTCACTTGTTTTAGGATTCAGGTACTACATTTTTCCTTTTTTAATCATCTTTTTTGGGTAGATCATTCGGGGATGAATGATGGATAAATTTGTATCTGTTGTAATGACCGGTTCTGTCATTATGGGTAAACCATTCGTACGATATTTCATGAAAACTTCTGGGTTTGGGAGTTGGAAAATTAGGGCTAGGCTAGTCTCAGATAAATTCTGAGTGAGGTATGGTCTAGGAATATTCGGGTGAGGATTGGGTGGAATATCAGAGGTCGAGATAGTCTTTTTGTTAGCCAAGACCTTAGGGAGTCCAATGGAATTTTTAGAAGTGAATTCGGGTGAGTAGAACTCCCGGTATCAAAGTTGACGTAAAGAGGTTATTTTGGAATGTCAGGATTTAAAGTGCATTGTAAAATGGGCACTTTTAGGGGATTTCCCAAGTTTATGTCCCGTGTCAGCCGCTATAGCAATTGACACTGAACTACAGTGACTACTGCTATAGCGGAGAAATTCCCATTGTAGTGGAGGTCAATATCAGTCAGCACTGCCATAGCGGTTGGTTCCACTACAGTGGCGCTGCTATAGTGGTGTACGGACCGCTATAGTAGACTGAGTTAGGATTAATGTAGAAACTTCCCCAAAAATGTTTAGAATTTTAGAAGAACATTTTGGGGAAGTGCATTGATGAAGGGAGGTGATTTTCAGTGAATTTCAATCAAACCCCATCAAAAAGGTAAGGTTTTCGTTCCGCATATGCATATTTTGATTCCCATACCTTAGAAACTATAATCTAGGGCTTGGGGAACATTTAGAATATCGTAGGATGGTAGAATCCTATGGAAAAGGGGAAAATCTAAATGTAGAATTCTTGGGTTATGCTTATTATCGCTGTTACATGATTAAAACAGCGTTGTTTACTTAATGTAACCTCTAAATTGTAGTTTTTAGGTGAATTGATGGTGCAAAAGGACTGGTATGGGAGGAATGATCATGGGTGGGCCTGGGGATGAGGATTTGAGTATAATCCGGGTATTTTAGGCCATTAGGATTGATTGTAGTTATTTCTATTTGTTTTTAGACCAAGAACAAGCGAAAGCTTCAGAAAATGGGAAGGCTCCGGTCTAGTAAAATGTCCAAGCTATTCGAGGTAAGTGATGGTTATTGTGTTCCAAATGCAATGTGTGTGCATGTAACTTTAACATAGTATTGCGGGTGCTTTGTATGCTTAGGGAATGAAGATATAAATGTCAAAGTATTTGGGTGTCAATTATGTGAAAGGAACTTGGTTATTGCTTGTTGGTCTTACAAGTGTGTTCTGTTTACTTAATTATTGACTTTTGGTTTAGTGTGACATTTGGTTAGCTCGGGTACCACGCCTGGTAAGGGATACTAATGGTTGGCTCGGGTACCATGCCTGGTACAAGTTTTATAATGATTGGCTTGGTTACCACGCCTGGTACGAGTTTAATTACATTGTTGATTGTGTTTTGTCGATGGTTCCACGAGTGGACCGGATTGATTGTTGAATATGTGATTGTGCATATTGGTCCTTGAGAAGATAAGTTGTAACACTTAAACGTGGGGTTGGTCCTTAGGTGGACCGGGCATTGCATGTTATCACTAGGTGTTGGTCGAGGGACTCTCAGGTGGTCCAGGTGTGGCGAAAAGGGGTAAGTCTTACTGTTATTGGTTCATTGTTTAAATGGTTGTTGAGTCTGTTCCTTATGGTTGATAAGTTGGAAGGTAGACTGAGGGTATGGAAATATATTATGGGTTGTTGATACATGTTTGCAATGCTTTACTTGGTTATAGTTTATTGTTTGCATATTGTTTGTTGGGGCTAGCCGATGATCCTACCAGTACACTGTGGTTGTGTACTGATTCTTCACTTTCTTTCTTTTTGTGAGTACAAAACATCTTCCGGCGGCTGCTACGCGACCTCACTTGTAGTCCCACCAATTCCAGATTTCAAGGGTGAGCTGCTTCCTCTGAGCTACCTTGTCTTTATCCAGTTTAGTAGTAGTCCATTAGTTTTGGTCTTAAACTCTCATTTTGTTGGGATTTTATCCCTGTTTTAGACATTTGGTACGATGACTTTAAGTTTCTAGGGGTACTTCTGCAGGATATTTTTAGCTTTTGGTTTAGATTTGAATGATAACTTATTTTGATGCAAACTAGTTTTTGAGCTGTTAGATTCACTAAGTGTTGGGTTGATAATTGGTTCGCTTAACCGAGGGTTTTAGATGGGTGCCACTCGCGCGGTTTGGGTCGTGACACATATAGTTGGCCTACATTTCCCTTAGCAAATATTAAAATTTGTTAAAGTCTTATTTGATTTTATTCGAACATACATACACTATGAAAAATATATGTATAATGGAAAAGTATGTGGTTCTTTGTGCATGCATGTGAATTCCTTTGTGATTATGAAAGTTCTTCCTTGATGCTATGTCTTTGATTATATTCAATTTATGGGTTTGAGTGTGTGGATTGTTTCTTCTTGTAAGAATACTTATGTCATGATGATGTATGATGTTATTAATTTTCTATGATATAGTAGGTGAGAGAGCATATTTTAATGAGTTAGAGTATGTCACTGAGGTTAGAAGTTTGTTGTTTGCTTGAGTTAACTTGTATATCTTGCATGATGATCAAGAAGTGTATAAATGATTAATTTTGGATATCAACATATGTCAATGGTGTTAGAAAGATTTAGAGTGCTAGCCTGAGTGATTTTGAGTTTACAGTGCAAGAGATTGCTAGAGGAAAAGCAACGGTTCATCTATGGGATTGTGATCGGCGGCTAGAAGTGCATGTTTATAACTATATTCACCTAATATTTTGTGATATTTCTTTTGTTTAGGCTCACTCCATTCACCTTATTCTTAGTATTTGTGCTTTGTGTGTCGAAGGTGATTTGATGAGAAAAAGGGATGAAAATGGCTTTGAAGTTTGAGTTGAAGTCAGTATCAATTATTCAGATCAAGTTGAGGACTCAAGTAAGAATAAAAAGAAGTTAGAAAAATGAGATATCACAGAAAATAAATTGGTGCGTTCCACCCACAAAAGCTTGCACTGCACCTATGATTATTGATAACGCCCAAACTACACCTCTAATTAAAGAAGCGTAAGCGGTCGTAGTCAAATATAGAACCCAACAAAAGTTGGGGTCGATCCCACAGGGAATAAGGTGAGAATTATGTCTTTAGTGGATTACGTGACTAGTCGTCAATAGTTTCCGGTAAATAAAAGGGGGGTTTTGTGTGAACAAAGTGTAAACAAAACAAATAATGAACGTATGAGTTTTAATCAAGATGAGAGAATGAACTAGGGAAGTGTTCACCATGGCGTTGGCAACAATGTCGATTCTAGGCTTAACCGGGTTCTTTCTAGATGCGTGTCACGATGTGATTGAACTTATGGTATCGTCTAAACGTTTCTCAACCAAATAGACGAATTTACTTTTCAATTCTCTCGAACTTGAAAAGGTGTGCTTTTAGATTTCAATCCTAAACATCAAGTAGATCAATCTAGTTACAGCATTAATCATAAGACGAGAGTTGGTAGTCTCGAATCCTCGTTGTTAATCAAGTTTCCCGGTTTTAATCTCTTTACTCCAGCAAATTTAAACCTAGGCATGTTCTAATGTTTGCAACCACTAGAAAATGTTAAATAATGAATGATTAACAACGTGACAACATATGTATTGAACCCGTCGCTACCCGGAATCTATATCGCTACTTTAGCCATGGCTCCCACAACCCTAGTTGTGGGAAGTTTAGTTAATCATGCTTGTAGAAGAATAGAAGAAAGTCATATTCATAATAAAGAAAATAGATCCTTACAATGTAGTGAAAACAATCTTCAATTATTCAAAGAACAAGAAACAAGATCCCAAGAACGCTCAAGAACACGAATTCAAGAAGTAGAAGCGTGTTTCTTGATCTCCAAGTCGACTGAACTCCTAAAATTATTGAGTAACGTATGTAAGAACTATTGGAAAAGCAACATGTAAAATAAACCTAACATAGGGTATTTATAGGAGTCTAGGAAACAAATCCCAAAAACGCTCGGATTCCGCGTAACCGACTGCCTAAGTGTGACGGCCTGGCTGACGGACCGTCACTGGCTTGACGGACCATCGCCTGGACCGTCACCACTAGGCAGCAACACTGCCTGAACTTGACGGTTGGTGTTGACGGACCGTCACAAGCTTGATGGTCCGCCACTCTGACCGTCACTCTTATCCAGAATGTCTTTTTGCTCGTTTTTCCTTCCGTTTCCGTGTTTGTCTCCGTTTCCTACAAATATAACATAAAACCATCAAAAACAATGACGGTTGCTTGAAAACGTATGATTGTTCTTAGTTAAAAGGAGTCGAAAGTGTCGTAAATTGGCGGCACATCAACACCCTCAACTTAAACGTTCGCTTGTCCTCAAGCAACATAACATAAAAAGAAAAACAACACGACGACTCAACTAAGCAAACAAACTCGTGTCTCTAGCAACTCATGGTCATTCAACATCTTATTCAATTTTAATTCAAGCTCCCTCGTAGCACACAAATGTATGAAGCACTAACTTGCATGGATCCAAACAGGTCATTCTGATATGATAGAACATTCTACATACACACGCGCAGCTATCCTAACAATCTATAGACAATACAGACATCTTGGTGCCCTCACCACAAAGAAATCCCACACACAAGACTTGGGACTAGGTAAGCGCTCACACTCACAAACGATTTCAAACAATGCACACGGGATACCATAGGCTTGCCCTTACTATTCTATTTCAGTTCTTCAGAAAGCTGCTCAGGATCACTACAGGACTTGTTTAGGCTTGTAATGAGGTTTCAGGTGCAGGTAGGATACATTTAGGGGTTAGTGACTAAGCCCTCCTTGGAACCACCGACGTCTTATTACCACATAACTTTACTTTGTCCATCCTTATTCACCTTTTTATTTCCTTCTTTCTAGCTACAGGTGCGACCTCTTTATTTTGACAATCTTTTTATTTCCTTTTCAGTTTTTTTCATCTTTTTTTTTTCTTTTCTTAGGCGCACACCCGAATTTTCGTTCTATTCACAACCAATCTTCACTATCCGCTTTTTCTTATCATTCACCTCTATAGTAGCCACCCTCAACTTAGGCTGATTGCCTGGGTTGAGGTGCACAATGTCCATGGAAGGACCAGGGCCAAAACAGGGTTTACCTCTATAGTAGCCACCCTCAACTTAGGCTGATTGCTTGAGTTGAGGTGTACGATGTCCAAGGAAGGACCAGGGCCAAAATAGGGATTCAACGTTAAACAGGAACGGTGACAGGTTATTGAAAGAACAAGGTCACTTATGGCTCAAATAGGGATCAAAAAGGGATTATTTGCATTTGGACGGTCTTATAGGTTAAGTGGACTGCACACAAAAAGGGCCTGTGATCCTTTCCTAAGCAACCAAACTTCAAACTTAACAAAATAGACCGGGCAAGTTCTAGATGCATGCACAGAGTAAGAATTTACAACAATAATCTCACACACTCTTGGCACCAAGAAACTATATCACTACCAACTATCAAACAACCCTCGGCTTAAGCATACTCATTCTAATCATATTCACACAATGACATTCAAGGATCCAGACAGTCAATCGTTTCAACATAAGTACAAAACCAGAAAAATTTTCAGAAGGGGCTCCTTTTAGTCAAGAAAAACGCCATGATGCTTGCTATAGACACTAAAAAAAACACAAAAATTTAAAGTAACAACCTAAACATGCCGGTTCTACTAGATAGCACACCGGAGGAAAAAGAAACACGGCAACAAAAACCCTCGGTGGTGACTCACAGGTTTCCTCACACCCTCAACTTAGACTCATGCATTGTCCCCAATGCATCCATATGAAAGCTAAAAACTGTGAGAGAAAGGAATACTTGTGAAGTCGATATGACTCAGATTCTGGAATGATGTTGGAGACCGCCAGGGTCTCCAAAGCAGGAGAACTCGATGGAGTGTGTGCACGCGACACACTGCTGTTGCGTTCCAGCTTCTTCTTTCATCGGCTCCACAGCTAGTCGCGACAACTTCTTTGCTCTTTCTTTGCAGATTCTCTTGCGGTGTTTTCGTTTTCTTGATTTATTTTCACCGCTTTCCTTTACATGCTCGTCCTCTTGCGATCGCGACTTTACTCCCATAACAGCTCGGGTTTCAACACAACCTTTCTTCTCCTCAACAAGTTCCGCAGGGACTTCCTCAATAGCCTTGATGACCGCGACCACCCTCATGTCACTTGGTTGCTTCATCAATTTGGACACATCGAACTTGACCACTTCATTGTTTAATCGGAAGGTCAGTTCATTTCTCTCCATGTCGACCAATGCTCTTGCTCTGGCTAACAATGGTCGTCCCAAGATTATGGAAACTTCAAAATCCACTTCGCAATCCAAAATCACAAAGTCGGCCGGGAAGATAAGCTTACCGATCTTTACCAGCACATCAGACAAGATTCCCACCGGTCGCTTTACCGAACGGTCAGCCATCATCACTCTCATGGACGTCGGTTTAGGAGCTCCCACACCCGATTATTTGTAAACTGCTAGCGGCATCAAGTTGATACTAGCACCAAGATCACATAATTCTCTTCCGAAGTTGAGCTTCCCGATAGTACAGGGAACTGTAAACGCACATGGGTCTTCCTTCTTTTCCACTAATGATCTTGAAGAAATAGCGCTGCAGTGGTGAAGGTTATCTTCTGGTTCAAAGCTTACTGACCTCTTCTTGGTGATCAAGTCCTTCATGAACTTGGCATATCCGGGCATTTGTTCAAGCGCTTCCACCAATGGGATGTTTATTGATACTTGTTTGAGCATGGTCAGGAAGTTCAGGAACTTACCATCTTTCGCTTTCTTCTTGAGACGTTGTGGGAAAGGAGGTGGTGGTCGAGGCATCATAGTTGGAAGCTTTTCAGCTTCCTTGCTTTTCTCTGCGGGCTTTAGAGTTTCCTCCTCTACCGCCTCTTCATCATCCGCAACATCACCTTGAGTCTGAATTACCGGATATGCTTTCGGTAATATTTTTCCGCTTCTTGTGGTGATCGCCATACAGCTTGCGTCATACCTCGGATGAGTCGTGTCACTCGGCAAGGTACCTATCTTTCTTTGGTTCATAGATGCCGAGATTTGCCCCACTTGCTGCTCCAATTGCTTAATCGAAGTGGAGTGCGCCTCCACTATTTGACTCATGGCCGATAACTCAGTCCTTATCTCCTTCACCCCAGAGTCAGTCGATTCTACCTTCAGCAGCATCTTCGCCATCATGTTCTCTAGCTTGGAAGTCCCTGCCTCATTGCTAGCTTTGTCCCGATTACCAGGTGGTACATACAACCCACCTCTATCGGTGTTATTCCTCCAGCTACCTTGATCGCGATTGTAGCCAGCTTTCTCGTAGTAGTTGTCCTTCTGATAGGTCCGACCTTGGTTTCCTTGGCCATTGGCCTGGAAACCCCCCAAGTAATTCGCCTCCTCAGTCTCCAACTCTGCTGCTCTACCTTGGGAACCCACAGCTTGTACCTTCTCCATACCTCCTGAGAACAAGTGATATTTCTTTTGTGTAGGCTCACTCCATTCACCTTATTCTTAGTATTTGTGCTTTGTGTGTCGAAGGTGATTTGATGAGAAAAAGGGATGAAAATGGCTTTGAAGTTTGAGTTGAAGTCAGTATCAATTATTCAGATCAAGTTGAGGACTCAAGTAAGAATAAAAAGAAGTTAGAAAAAATGAGATATCACAGAAAATAAATTGGTGCGTTCCACCCACCAAAGCTTGCACTGCACCTATGATTATTGATAACGCCCAAACTACACCTCTAATTAAAGAAGCGTAAGCGGTCGTAGTCAAATATAGAACCCAACAAAAGTTGGGGTCGATCCCACAGGGAATAAGGTGAGAATTATGTCTTTAGTGGATTACGTGACTAGTCGTCAATAGTTTCCGGTAAATAAAAGGGGGGTTTTGTGTGAACAAAGTGTAAACAAAACAAATAATGAACGTATGAGTTTTAATCAAGATGAGAGAATGAACTAGGGAAGTGTTCACCATGGCGTTGGCAACAATGTCGATTCTAGGCTTAACCGGGTTCTTTCTAGATGCGTGTCACGATGTGATTGAACTTATGGTATCGTCTAAACGTTTCTCAACCAAATAGACGAATTTACTTTTCAATTCTCTCGAACTTGAAAAGGTGTGCTTTTAGATTTCAATCCTAAACATCAAGTAGATCAATCTAGTTACAGCATTAATCATAAGACGAGAGTTGGTAGTCTCGAATCCTCGTTGTTAATCAAGTTTCCCGGTTTTAATCTCTTTACTCCAGCAAATTTAAACCTAGGCATGTTCTAATGTTTGCAACCACTAGAAAACGTTAAATAATGAATGATTAACAACGTGACAAGATATGTATTGAACCCGTCGCTACCCGGAATCTATATCGCTACTTTAGCCATGGCTCCCACAACCCTAGTTGTGGGAAGTTTAGTTAATCATGCTTGTAGAAGAATAGAAGAAAGTCATATTCATAATAAAGAAAAGAGATCCTTACAATGTAGTGAAAACAATCTTCAATTATTCCAAGAACAAGAAACAAGATCCCAAGAACGCTCAAGAACACGAATTCAAGAAGTAGAAGCGTGTTTCTTGATCTCCAAGTCGACTAAACTCCTAATATTATTGAGTAACGTATGTAAAAACTATTGGAAAAGCAACATGTAAAATAAACCTAACATTGGGTATTTATAGGAGTCTAGGAAACAAATCCCAAAAATGCTCGGATTCCGCGTAACGACTGTCTAAGTGTGACGGCCTGGCTGACGGACCGTCACTGGCTTGACGGACCGTCGCCTGGACCGTCACCACTAGGCAGCAACACTGCCTGAACTTGACGGTTGGTGTTGACGGACCGTCACAAGATTGACGGTCCGTCACTCTTATCCAGAATGTCTTTTTGCTCGTTTTTCCTTCTGTTTCTGTGTTTGTCTCCGTTTCCTACAAATATAACATAAAACCATCAAAAACGACGACGGTTGCTTGAAAACGTACGATTGTTCTTAGTTAAAAGGAGTCGAAAGTGCCGTAAATTGGTGGCACATCAATTATTTTAGAAAAACTTGCAGAGTCTTACTCTCTGAAGTTTTGCTTTGGTTCTCAGTTCCACACAATACCTCTTACGGTCCATCAATGCATTTTTTGGGCAATCTAGGTTAACTTTGGACAAAAAGTGGTATTTTGGACCTAGGTCCATTCTACACATTATAAATACATGTTAGACAAATTTTTGTAACGACCCAAAATCGTGCCGCGATATTGCCTACATAACACCTTAGTAGCCAAGCCAAGCCAATAATGCGGAAGTAAATAAAACAGTTCAAATAAGAAAAGTGAAAGCGAAATATAAGTAAATAGGGCCAATAACATAGATACATACCAACTGTAATAAATATACAAAAATGGCCCTAAAGTGACATAGAAGACAATATGTACACAAGAACCAACCTCGGACGTGGTGTCACCGGTACAAGAGCGACTAAAGTATGGAGTAAGTACACAATAAATACTGTCTATCCAATATACAAAATACAAACAGAAATGTAGATGGAAAGCAGTAAAAGTCTCCAAAATGCCAGGAGCTCACCATGATCCGAACAACAGCTGGCCACGAATGATAGGAGGATCAATGAGGGTGGCTCATACTAGGTGTTGCATTAGAAAAAAGGTGCAAAGTATAGTATGAGTACCAAAACAACGGGTACTCAGTAGGCATCATAGGCTGACTGCGAACAAAAAGATAATATATAATATAAATTACAGGAAAGTAAGCTAACTACAGGGATCCATCTAAATCTAGTTACCAAACAGAAAACAGAACTAACCGAGCTAACGGAGAAGGAGATAATAACAATAATTAATCAAGGCAATAGACAATCCAAGTACACTCAAGCTAATGCAATGTAATGGGGGATGATGTGATGCATGAATGTATAAAAAGAACAACCCAGTATCTGGTGCCCCGGGTGTCCAAAATTTAACCTCAGACTCATCAACATATGCGTAGAAAATAAAACGCAGATATGTGATCATCAGGGTGCCCAGAATCATTTATCGGACTCATCAAAAGAAAAGTAATAGGAGAAAAGATCTGATAACATCCCTCAGACTGGCATACAAGTGGTACTTTTTCTTTCCATTCCAAAATCAGTAGTAAAACCAAGATAGTTCTGTTAAAAATCCCAAAAATCACGATAAACATGGAAAATCTTAAAGTTTAGTCCAAAATCCCAAAATTTCCTTTCCTTTCTGTACCGCTAGGAATGTAAGTGCAGTATGACAGGTAAATTTCCAATATTCAGAGAATTTATCACACAGCAAGGAAAAACAGGGAAGAACACCCTCCAACCAAGAGAACTGACCTGGAACTCCATCCAATCCATGTTATAACCTCGGGCCCACAATTACGCATGACAGTAAATAAACATAAGGAACGGAAAACAACTATGGTAAATAAATAGCTAAAAGTGTCAACTCTACCTCTAAATCCTCCTAAAAGCATTCTAAGAATTCTAGGCTAGCTACAGAAACTCTACAAGCTCCTAAACTAAGGATAAACAGTATAATTCTACTCTGCGATCTCGAAATGGCCAATTTATACAATCACAGGATTAAAGATAATTTCTACTCTACGATACTACCTAACGTTCCAATAATTTATAAAGTATAGAATCTTACTAAGCCAAGTCTAAAAAGGAGACTATAATCTACCTCGGGGATGAATCGCAAATACAAACCATCACTTGTCTGCCTTTCCCTTCTGAACAGCCTCAAAAAGCTCCCACGCTATCAACGACATAATCCAGTTGTTAAGACAAGAAGAATGACACTCATATTTCTACACAAAAAATCTAGCCAGAAATTGGGTCAAAAAATGACCCTCGGGGCCTGTGTAACAAAACAGAAAACAAATTTCACAATTATGTTTGCAATAGGTCTATGAACCAATGCCCAAAATTTGAGCGCGAACGGGACTCATTTCGGGGAACAGTCCCGAAGTCCACTTGATAAAGAATAACAACAAGGCATTCAACGGAAAATTTAATGGAACAACGAGAATTAAACAACAGAAAAGAGAGAAGAAACAAAGGGGAACTTACTAGAACAATTATGGACGAAGAAGAGTGCTTGAACTGGTCCTTGAGCTCAGCTCTAATGGGAGTTTTCAAAATATTTGAGGAGAAAATGAAGTTCGAATGTTTATATAGAACTCAGCTACCTCCGCAAATTCAGAGATTTTTCTACAAATGTAAATGTTGCAAAAGCAACAAACCCTCTATAAAAGTGGAGGGGACTATCCTCCGTGCCTCCACAAAAGTGGAGCTTTGTTCGCAAATGTGGTGTCCACAAAAGCAGACATTTTTCCACAAAAGTGGACCTTTACCACAAAAAGCAGAGAAATTCCGCAAAAGCGATCATCACAAATGCGGTGAAAAGTTTGCAAAAGAGGACACACCAGCAACAACAAAACCAGCAGAATTTTTAAGGCTAAAAATTCATCGGATGGACCCTCGGGATTCATCCATGGTCCCGCGGACACAAATAAACTATGCTACTCAACTAATAATGGCATTCCAAACTCAATGAAATTGATAAAACTCCCAATGGAGATTCTTTTAATGAAAAGTGGGCCCCACGCTCAAGAAACAACTTTTACCAAAATGGAACCCAATATCCCAAAATTAGTCTGGAAGCCTCTGGACCTGAACCAAAGGTCCTTATAGCCAAGGTCGACGTTTTAGAGTTAACAGCACTAATGGAATTCCCATTTAAAGCCTTATTCTCTGAATGTTGACCAAAGTTAACTCTACCGGGCCTAAGAGTTGCAAAATAGGGAAATGAGCTTAAAACACAAACTAACAACCTGGAAACTGAACCATCAGTTTTGGCAAGTCACAAATGACCTGTAGCCGCTGTGGCAAAGCTCAAAATGCGCAAAATGCATGAAAATCAAGAAAATGACCTAGAGGGTCATTACAATTTTTGAAGAGATAAATCATACTTTGGAGAGAAGAAGATCACAACGAGGGCTAGAGCACTGTAGAACAGAGATTCGCAAAGATTATTTCTTCTTTTCTCTATTTTATAGCTGAATGATTATGACTTATGTTGTTTTCACGAGCATGAGTGAATATTCTGAACTATTCTAGGATTACGTAATTATCCATGAAGTTGTAGTTTAAAGATTTCTGTTTGCATATATTTTATTATCACCGATTTTATTAATTTAATTTGTTTACTTATTTTATCGTGTGCTTAATTATTAGACTATTTGGTCTCCAGTTAAATACCATCTATGAATATAAGTCTAACTCAAGAAAGAGGATATGGATTGCATTACAAGATAAAATAGAGCCTGTTCTTGAATTGAGTTATTGATGTGAGGCTAAAAGTAATAATTTTAAGATATAGATTGCCTCACATTTCACTTGTTTTAAGAAGCTTTTGTATTTTAAGATATAGATTGCCTCACATTTCACTTGTTTTAAGAAGCTTTTGAGCTTATTTTATATGGATTACACTTACGTAGCTTGTTTTGATGTGTAGATTGAAAAGTAAGAGATTTTGCACAGATTTATAGCCTAATAGAGTAATTATGGAGCTTTCAAGTCTGAGCAGGAGCTGAGTAAGATGATCCGGAGCAAGTCCATGGTTAGGAGATCAAGACAGGATCTTAACAGAGGTAAAATGATGAAAAAGGGAAAAAAAAATGCACTACATAGAGGCCCTGGGCACCGTCCAGGAGCCCCCTAGTGCATTGGAGTAGACCACACGAGGAGGCTGCCTAAATGCGCTATGGCACCGCCCTAGGCACCGCACAGGGGGAGGCCACAGGACAAATTTGGCCTATTTTGGCTAGGTTTGGCCTAAACATTTCCAATCTGACTCAGAACCCTCCTAAACCCTATACATACTACCTTTCTCCATATATTTAGTATAAAGATACATCTTCAACATATTGAATACACCTTGGAACATAAAAGAAGACAAAGGGGCATTTTGGAGGAAGAAACATGCAAGGGTGGTGCCCCAAGGGTTTCTACCTAGGTTTTGTTTTTCCTTTTGCCTTGAATGATTGAATATTTGCTTATTCATGGATTATTGCAATTGTAATAAGTTTATGAGTAGCTAAACTCATAGTATCTAGGGTTGTGGATGAATATGAATATTGTTGATTTAATGTTAAAGTAGTTTGATTGGATTTTCACTATTTGAGTTGCTTATCTTTTCTTGATCTTTAAATTGAGCTAGGAATAAAGAACTTACATTAATAATAAAAAAAGGTAGAGCTTGGTCCTAGATCCCTTCTGGGGGGAACAATTTACTAATGTGGTTAGGAATATAGTCGTTAGCCTTGCTTAGTTTATACGAAAGACAAATAACATGTACTTCACTATCGACCGGTGACCGTAGGAATATAGACATTAGAAATAGTCGAGTAGGCATAGAGGCATTTTGGAAAAATGCTCAACATAGCGAATATCAACTCACAACTAGTAACTTAGAAAATCAGTCAAAGTAGTAGACTGATCAATCAGCTACATTATTCTAAGTCCGCATCTCTGGATCAATAATCATCTCTGAAATCACAAAACAACCTAAATTGATCTTAAGTATTAGAATTATAGTAGTTAGTAGTTAATTAGCTAACCTAAACAATTTTCTCTTGTTTACATCACTGAATAGTTAGAATAGGAGTTTATTATAGTTACCAATTCATCAATTCCCTGTGAGATTGATAATCTAGACTTACAAGTCTTATATTACTTGTCAGACTTCATACACTTGCATGTGCATAAGCTTAATCTAGAGGTATAAAAAAAAATTGACGTTGTTGTCGGGGAATTGTTAGAGATTGATATAATATTTTGAGTTTTTATTAAATATGTTTATTCTTTACTTTTAGTTGCTATTTTTGTTAAATTACATGTTCCAGGTAGTGTATGTGAAATATGCAAAGTCCTGGCAGTACCTTGATTTCACTTGATCATGAAATTGAAAGAACTGCGAGAAGATTCAGAATTATGGGTGATCAAATCAATTGAAATTTGAATCATGACAGAGTTCAACAACCTGTTGGGGCGCACGTACACATACATATTCTTAACTTTTCTAGGCCAAATCATGGGAGTGCCTCCAAGGCAATAGTTAAGCCAGTAATTATGGGAAACTTTGAACTGAAAAAGGAATGGTACGGCTAGTACAGAACACTTGAAAAATTTTGAGTAAATCATATGAAGATCCACATAAACACTTAACATAATGTGTAGATCTGAGTTATAACTTTCACTAACAAAATGTGTTAAATGAGTACGTAAAGCATACTTTATTTCCTTTATCACTATTAGGGAAGCAAAGCAATGGTTGCAGAATGAACCAGTTTGTTTAATTACTCCTTGGGATGGATTGTCAGAGAAGTTCCTTAATCGATTCTTCTCTTAGAGAATAACTAAAGAGTTAAGAGGAAGAATAATTGGTTTTATGCAGAAAGATATTGAATTGTTGCCACATGTATGGAAAAGGTATAATCGTCATCCCATAGATTAACCTTATCATTAACAACCAAAGGAGATCATTGGCCACAACTTCATTGAAGTACTTAGACCATACTCCAAGTTACTTTTAGATGTTACATCTCAAGGGAAAATCTTGTCCAAAAGTTATAATGAAATAGATGTATTGTTTAACCTTATGTTTGCAGGTAATAGAGACTATCAAGAGCTGAGCAGAGTGTTCTCCTCAACTTCACAGGAAGATCTAAGAAAGCTAGAGTTAGATGATATTACAGCCATGCAATCTAAAATTGGGCATCTTACTAGCTTAGTGAAGAAGTGTCTGACAGCCCAAAGCTCAAGTCAAGTTTAGCAAGTTCAAGCATCCAGCATTATGTGTGATCTATGTGGTGAAAAACCACACTTATTCATGTTGTCCTCAAAGCCCAGAATCTATATTTTTATGGGGCAACAAAATTATGGAAAGGTTTATCAAGGTAATGTCTATAGGCATAACTATAGAAATCACCCAAAAAAAATTTGGGGAGGTGATCAGAACATCAATTCACACAACCACAAGCTCAAATAAGTAGTTTTCTTGAAGAGGTATTCAAGCAATTTGTAGCTGAGACTCACCAATTCAATAAAGCTCAGCAGGTAATTAATGAAGAACATTAGAAATTCATGGATGATCCAAAACTACAATTGGGTTAATTATCTGCAGCATTACATACGAGACCTCAAGGGGCATTACCAAGTGATACAGAGAAAAATTCAAAGGAAATAGTTAATGCAGTCACCTTGAGAAGTGAAAAAGAGTTAGAAGTAGAACCTAAAAGAGATAGAAGACAAAACACTGAGTTGGGGTCTACACTAGAAAAAGAAAAAGAAATTGAAGAGTTAATAGTCAAGCCACCACTATCATTCCCATAAATGTTTGAGAAACATAAAGAAGACAAGGCTTGTTCGAGATTTCTAGACATATTGGAGCAGGTACATGTGAATATTACATTGGTGGAGTTATTGCAAGAGGCACCAATATACGCCAAGCACTTGGGAAGTATAGTTGTAAACAAGAGATACCTCACAGAGTTTAAGACAGTTTCACTCACTGAAGAGTGTAGTTCAAGAATCAGAAACAAACTCCCTCCAAAGTTGAAAGATCCAGGCAACCTCACTATTTTTATATGTATTGGAGACAAGGACACGAGAAGGGCACTTTGTGACTTAGGTACCGGCATAAATTTGATGCCCACTTCAGTTTTCAAGAATTTGGGACTTGGTGAACCAAGTCCTACCATAGTTACCATGCAGTTGGAAGATCGTTCTTTAAAATATCCTGATGGAATCATTGATAATGTATTAGTAAAGGTGGGACCATTAATTATGCATGTGGACTATATCATTCTTGATTATGAGGACGGCAGGGATATACACATCATTCTTGATAGAGGTTTCTTGGCTATAGTTGATGCAGTAATAAGAGTGAAGTCTGGTAAGATGTCTATGATGGTGGGGAAAACTAAAGCCAGATTTAACGAATTGAAGGCAAATCATTTGCCTGCACATTATGAGAAGCTCAAAGTTATCAATTTGGGTCTTCCAAGATTGGCTAAGGCAAAGCAAAAAACTCATTCAAATCATAATAACCCATTGAGGGGTCCTCGGAGATTGAATTTGACAGAGAAGGATGTTGTGACTATTAAAGATGACATTGAAAGAGTATTAAGGATAAAGGTCTATACCTAAATGGTTAAGAGAGAGATCTTATATTTCACGTAAAGAAGTTCTTGGATGTGTGTGAAAAGTATGACAAGGTCATTGATGATGAGATGAAGTTATATTATCTTCCTCGTTCTCTTGAGTAGAAGCAAGGGATTGGTATATGAACACTTCAGCAGAGTCAGTAGATACATGGCCTAGGTTAGTGTATATATTCATCCATGAGTTAAGTCCACATATCGTAAAGACACAAGCAATGAACAAGATTGTGAATTTTTGAACTAGAGGAGGAAGAGTTACTCTCTGACGCTTGTGCAAGGTTCGGCCATCTAATTGATTATCCAGATTTGTGCTTGCCTAAGGTAATGGTGATAGAAACTTTCTACCAATCATTTGACAAGATCAACCAATCTATAGTAGATATGTTAGTTGGTAGATGGTGGGATGAGAACTCTGCGATTACAGCCATATAGATACTACAAAGTGTGGATGGACACGGGTTTCCTTTGAATATAGAGTTTTGTAAATTAATGAGAGAGGTGAAGGAAGCCAAGTACAAAATTTAAGCTCAAGTGAGATGGGGTGGTGATATTTATCCCCATCATGGAGATAATAGAACTTGAAAATGTCTATATCGAGCCACGACGTTAAACAAGGTGCTAGTTGGAAACCAACCCAACATTTGTTGTACTTATTTAGCTTTTCTTTATTATATTCTTTTATAATAAAACAATTATAACGCTTGACTTGAGTTTATTATTTTGTAGGTGTTTGAGGCTATGGAGCAAGAAAAATAGAAACAAGCACTCAAAATAAGGTTTGAAAAAAAAATTAGAAAATGAAAAAACCTAGTGAAACTTCACTAGGGGTACACCTTGGGTACCTCCCAAGGCCCCTCCGTAGTGTATTTCACTCAAAAATATTTTTTCTTATTTGTTTAAAAACAATTAGATTATAATAATAATAATAAAATTAATAAAAGAATGGAAATTACAAAGAAAAAGGAAAAAAATATTTAGTATAAAGTCACTAGATTCTCCTTAGGTTTGTTCACTAGTTTATTTCAAATATTTCTCTCTCTTAACTTTAGTTAAAGACTTCATTCTTTCAAGCTTTCTTCACCAAGAATCAATCTTTCAAGGTATGAATTCTTATGCTTTTTTAGTTAATGTATATTTTTATCATTAGTTATTAGTTTTACTTTAAGTTTTTAGTTTTCATTTGTTTAATTTGTTATTGTTAGCTAGAAATTTTATAGACCCATGAAAAGTGAATTTACATACTTGAATTCCTCAACTTGTGAATCATGTTAAATTATTGTATGGGAATATAAATTATCGATGGTTGGTAAATATATAATTGCTAAAATGGTTGTTTGTTGCTAATATGAAATTTAGGAGTGAATTAGTGTACTGACCTATTCCTTCATTATTCTAAAATTGCTTTATATCGGATTTAGGAACGATTAAAAATATGATTTGATTTAAGTGGGGTTGACGTGATGGAAATTTCAGATTTTGAAATTCGTTCGGGCTGACGTCACCCTGCTATAGCGGAAGATTTATCGCTATTGTGCCGCTGCAGTAGCAGTTAGCTGACCGCTATAGTGATATGATGGAGGAAGTAGCTAAAACATGATTTTTAATATTAAAATTCTCCTCCTCAGTTTGAAAACATATGAGGGTTGCTCCAAAAACCCTCCTAGGCTGTTCCAAAGCTTGGGAGCTATGGGGAGGGGAGATTTTGGCTAAAGAAGGGTGAAACCATGGATTCCAGGTCCATCCTCCACTAGGATTTGCCTCCACAGATCCAGAAGTTAGAGTTCAGACCTCTGCAGGTAATGCTTGGCCTCCAGGTAGCCTAGGTTTAATTGAGTAGACTTAGACCTATAATTTATTGCATATTATTATTGTAGAATGATGGGAGAATTCATGCCTAGACCTTCGAGCACAGAGTCTAGAGGGATATCGTATTGATTTTTTGGTTGCCTGAAGGGGGAGGATGTTATTATGGGCAATGTGAACTGGTAACTGAGTGATTAATGGAAATTATGATTGTGAATCCTCGGATAATCAAAATATATGAAAATCCATTAAATTAGGTGGGGAATTGTTATTGTTTGCAAAAGTGCTAAGATCTTTCTAATTATGTGTTACACAATGATGGTGTTGGGGGTGACACAATTCAGTGCTGGGGTTATCATTTATATGTGTTTTATAAATCTTGAGGGAACTAGATTATTGGGGTAGGTTCGGGGAACCGGTAAGGTGTATGTGTAAATAGATTGCTAGGTTATAGCGAATCTCCAGGAATTGTATTACTTAAGGGAAATAGGATGAATGGAAGGGTTTGAAGTCCTTAATTTCTTGGGATGAACTCCCTAAAATATGCTTACTTTTAATGAAGGGGCCCAAAATTAATGTAAATGACTATATGGGTCTAGAGGGTAAACCGGGAATTAGTCTTCGGTCTGTCATCAAGGTTAGAATAATGAACCATGTCTATTATGGTAGGTGATGGTTGTTGAATCCAATTTTGTGATGTGTGCATTATAACTATTTCTTTGGTATTCTTGCACCATGTGTGTTTCGGGAAAAAGATATAAGCGTTAAAGATGTTTTAACTGCCAATTACATGCAATGAACTGTTTATCTTTGTGCTTGTTGGTTTTTACAAGTGTGGTCTGTATTCATTGTGATTGTAATTGCTGTGATATTAGTGATCATTCAGTTGGCTTGGGTACCAGGCCTGGTACAGATTCATTGGTTGGCTCGGGTACCATGCCTGGTATGGAATATCTATCGATTGGCTCGAGTACCACGCCAGGTACGGGATACATATTTGTTAGTTCGGGTACCATGCCTGGTACGGAATACATATTGGTTAGTCCGGGTACCACGCCTGGTAAGGGATACTTATCAGTTGGCTTGAGTACCACACCTGCTATAGGTTCTATTATGGTTAGCTCTGGCACCACGCTTTGTATGGGATTGATTTCTATATGTGTGTTGGTTCCTTGTGTGAACCGAGCTTATCTGTTATTGATGTACATTACTTGTTTGTTCCTTGAGTGAACCAGGCTTATTTGTTATTGATGTCAATTACTAGTTGGTTTTTTGAGTGAACCAGGCTTATTTGCTATTGATATTCCTTACATGTTGGTTCCTTTAGAGAACCGAGTTTATCTGTCATTGATGTTCATTACATTTTGGTTTCCTTAGAAGGCCAGAATTTATTGTTACTTGACATATATATTGGTCCTTGAGTGGCCGGGCTGGTGTGTCTAAGTGTTCAGGTGGTGTCTTGAGTAAACTGGGGTTGCATGTTAAATGCCATTGACAATGTCCTAGGGATCCTTGGATGGTTCTGGTTGCTTGCAAGTTGTGATATAATTATATGTGGTCTGGTTACTTGCATAGTTGGGCATGACGTTCATGGTTGTTAAGTTCAGTTATTGACTCGGGTCTTATTGATAGTCATATGGACTTGGCTATTTCATATTATCTGGTAATATTGTGATAAGAGTAACAGGATGGCAAGCGGTGATGTTTGGGATAGTTGGGCACAGGACTAGAGGTTGTGAGGTGTATTGCTTGACGAGTCAAAGATGGGTGACCTTGGAGGGACAAAGGTTCCTAGGGAGTCAGGTTTGACTGGTTAGTGAAACAAGGCTAGTATTCTATGAGTTCCTGAACTGGTGGGATGTCAAGGGTAAGGAACCTTGGGGGTGGAATACGCAAGAACTCATAGGTAGTCTATTGTTTGGTTAAGGGCTAAGGGTCATGGGGGTTGACTTAGGATCTTAAATGGAGTGACAGACCTGCTAACAGGAAGAGTTGGTAATTTGATTACGGGATTGAACGGGCAAGGTATTTCTAAGTGTTATAAGGGGTTAGGTGATGACCGAGATATAAGGGTGAAATGCCTAATAGTGGATTTGGCAGCGGAATGAGGTTGGAAGACTTGGGACAATGTGTATAGGTTCAGAGATGTTATACCTTGGTAGAAAGGGTGTTGATAAAGGACCTGGACTGTATAATTTTCAAGTTTTATGTTTTCTTCTGCTTATTTACATGATATTATGTGGTGGATTTGGGTCAATCGATGATGCCTACCAGTATGTATTGTTTGTACTGATACTGCTCTTACTATACCTTTTTGGGTATAGTTTGGTTGTAGGATTAGTGATATTTCTTAGGTACAGGACGATGGTGATCTCCAACAGCTTCTACTCTTCATTTCTATAGTGGAAGCTGTGTCTTATTTTAGTACTTGTAATTCTCCTGTAGAGCTCTTGTACCTATGTTAGACTAGTTCCTAGGGAGGGTTGTATTCAAGTTGTAAATGTTTTACTATTTTAAACTTTGTAAATGTTTTTCCATGATCAAAGAGGGATAATTCTTATGTTTTACTTTCGATTTCTGCATTTTACCTGTTGGATCAGGTGGTAAGGATTCTCCTATGTAGGTGCTTATAGTAGGTGCCCGCACGACCTGGTAGTTGGGTCGTGACAAATAGTATCAGAGCATAGGTTACTGGTTTCCTGTACAAGAGCAAATGTCAAATAGAGTCCTGCAGATTGGTGTGTTAACATCCACATCTAATCTTTGGGGAGATATGAAGCATTCTAGAAAATTGTATCTCTTCTTTCACTCCTTTCATGCGGTTTGTTACTTGCTAGTATGGGTTGAGTCCAATTGGTATCTCTTGATTCCAATTGATATCTTAACAAGGTAAATGGATGTTGTTATTTTTGGCGAAAATGACATAAGCAAGGGAAATTAGAATCGGGAAGGTTCCAATTGGTATATGGCCTGGGAGGCTATGTAAAGGCATGGATGAGTCGGCTAACGGTCATCCATGAGACGAATAGAAGATAATGAACTTGATTTGATTGAGTGCAGAAACTTGAGACTTGTGATTGTGTGTATTGCATTTTTTAAATGAATGTGAATGTGTGGTGTGTAATTGCTTGAGTTACTCTGAAATTTGTGGTTAGTGAATAGTTTTAACTGGGTTATATGTGATTGGTTAAAGGGTTAACTGTTATATGATTTCACTGAAATTTGTGTTAAGTTTTATGGACTTACCGTTGGTAAAAATGGTAAGGGAAACATGATCATTTGTGACTTTAGGGAAACTCTGATTTCAGGACGGTAATGACCCTCCAGGTAATTTTTCTATTTTTTATCCTTTTTTTGAATTTTGAGCGTTCCCTCAGTGGCTACGGGTCAATTATAACTTATCGGGATTAACGGTTCGGTGTCAAGGCCATTCGTTAGGTCGTTATGACCATTTTCCTATTTTAGAACTTAAACTTAGAAAATCTTTGACTCCAGTCAACTTTCTTGTTAAACATGCTCAAAATCAAATTCTTACAGTTTTGTTGGCTCCAGAACAGGGATTTTGGTCTGGTAGGACCATTAGTTTGGGTCTGAGTGCTTTTGGTTTGGTTCTGTGTTTTCAAGTCAGTTTGGCTGGTAGGGTGGACTTTGGTCAAAAGTAGGAGAAGACGGGCTTGGATGGTAAATCCGTCAGTGATTTTAGCTCCGGAATGTCGACTTTGGCCTAGGGGGACCTTTGGTTTGAGTCCCGGGGCTTTCGAACTTGTTTTGCAGTGTTGAGTTCTGGGTTGGTCTCGGGCATGGGGCCCACTTTTTCCTTAAAATGATCTTCGGTCGGAGCCGATTCCATTGTGTTTGGAATGCTGTTTCTGGTAGGATAGCATAGTTGGGTTGTGTTCATGGGGTTTTAAATGAATCCCGAGAGTCCATCGGATGAACTTTTGGCCTGTGTGAATTGTTGGTTGCTGATATAAAAGTTGCAGACCAGTTGGTCATCGCGATCACGAGGTGGCCATCGCATTCGCGATGGTCTAGTTTCTTGACCATCACAATCACGTGGGTTGCCCTTCGCGACCGAGCTAAAGCCGAATGGAACCCGGAACAGTTTCCTCTTTGCAAATGCAGGGCTGGACCGTCGCGATCTCAATGGTCTGGTTTGCGTTCCCTCATGAATGCGTGAGGTCCTTCGCGATCGCGACGAAGGACTCCTGGTAGTTATTTAAGCTGCCAACATCATTTTCCCCTCTATCTTTTCATTATTCTTCCATTGATAAAGCTTCTAAGCTCCGGTTTCAAGTCTTTTGATCAGTCTACTTCACCCGGTGAGTCCCCTCTACACCTCTCCTCCCTTCCGCCGTTTAATACTCGTTAAAAGCCCGTAATCCCTATTGGTTTTCCCTTGTGATTTCCCTTGTATTAGTAGCACTTCAGAGCAGTTTTGGGCCCTAAAATGAGCTCCATTTGTGCTCAAGTTTTGAGCATCGGTTCCTTAATCCACCGTGATCAAAATTGTGAATTTTATTTTCTATTTCATTGCACGAGCCCTGAGGGTCATTTTTCAACTCAATTTCTGGCCCGACTTTTTCGTATATCAATATGGGTATCGTTCTTCTTTTCTTGACACCTAGATTATGTTCTTGATAGCGTGGCAGCTTTTTGAGGCTTTTCGAAAGAGGAAGGCACACGAGTGATGGTTTGTGTTTGCAGTTTGGACTCGAGGTAGGTTATGATTTACCTTCTAGACTGAGTTTATCTAGATTATATATATATTTATAATACTAGAATGTTAGGTAGGATATTAAATAAATTTAGGCTTAAATCCTATTTATCACTTTAAATTGGCCATTTCAGATTGTAGTTTAGAATTATCATGCTTATCCTTAGCCTAGGAGCTTGTAGTATCTTTATGGCTAGTATAGAATCATTAGTATGCTTTTAGAAGGATTTAGAGGTATAGTAGAGCTTCTAGGTGTTTTTTGCTTTATTTTCGGAATCTTCTCACTTTTTATTTCGTTATGTGTAACTGTGGGCCCAAGGCCATAGCATGGATTTGGACAGAGTCCCTAGGTCAGTTTCTTGGTTTGGAGGGTGCTTTTCCCTGTTTTGCCTTGTTGTGTGTTTTCTCTGAACATGGAAATTTATATTCTCATACTGCTTTGTCATGCTATCGGTATAGAAAAGAATGATAGGCTTTAAAAAGGATTGCTTTGGACTTGTTACTAATTTTTGGGAGGAAAAAGGAAAAATACTATTTTTATGCATACGTTGATGAGTCCGAGGTTAAATTTCGAGCACCCGATGTGCTATCTTGGGTTTTACTTTTATGCATACATTGAAGAGTCTGAGGTCAATCGGGCGCCCGTTGCTCTATTTTGGGTTTTTCCTTCCTGCACTCATTTGATAAGCTCGATGTTCCATCTCGGGCGCCCGTGTACTAGATGTCGAGTTTGACTTGTACACATTCATACATTACATCATTGTCACATCGCATTGCATTGTCCTTGGGTGTGTTTGGATTGACGGTTGATTTGGGTTGATCTTGTTATTACTTTACCCTTTTCATTGTTTTGGGTTGTTTTGATTTTTGGCTTTATAACTAGATTTAGGTTGATCCTTATATTTTGACTGCTTTCCTGTATCTTATTTTATATATATTATCTTTCTGCGCTCGGTTGGCCTATGATGCCTACTGAGTACCCGTTGTCTTGGTACTCATACTACATTCTGTATCTTTTTCTGTTGCAGCACCTAGTACGAGCCACCCTCACTAACCTTCCTGTCATTCGAGGCCTGTTGTAGTTCGGATCGCGGTGAGCTCCCAATTCTTTTAGACACTTTACATGCTTTCCATCTTGTATATTCTCTCTATATTTTGTATTTTGGATAGACAGAGTCTGTTATATAGCTACTCCTTACTTTAGTCACTCTTGTACTAGTAACACCAGGTCCGGGTTGGTTCTCGTGTTAATTTGTCTCTTTGGTCATTTTAGGGCCATCTTATGTATATATTGTACATTGGTATGTATAACTTCCGCTTTTCCTTAATTTAATTGTTATTAACTGTCTTTCGCATTATTTGGTTTTGGCTTATCTACTGAGGGGTTTACGTAGACGCTATCATGGCCCAGTTTTGGGTCGTGACAGAGTGGTATCAGAGCTCTAGGTTCACTGGTCTCGCCAGTACAAAAGTAAAGTGTCTAGTAGAGTCTCGTGGATTGGTATGATGACGTCTGTATCCAATCTGTGAGAGGCTATAGGACATTCCTAGGAAATATGTCATATTGTTTGATTCCTTATCATGTGTTCTTGACTTGTTCAACTTCTGAGTATCTTTGTTTCACTCTTTCTCAGATGTTTAGGATGAGATCTACATGGGTGAGGACGAGGCCCCAACCCCTGCAGTTAGAGCCCCAGCTAGGAGATGGGGTAGAGGTCGACCCAGAGGTCGAGGTAGGGCACGGGCTGTGGCGCCAGCTCGGGCTCGGGCTAGACTACTATCACCAGAGCCTGAGGTTAGAGTGGATGAGGTTCAGTATGAGCCGGAGCATGTGGGGCTAGCCCAGCATCCGACAAGTTTTGTGTCTACTCCGGTGTTGCAGGACACTTTGGTTCGGTTATTGGGGTTCCTTGAGGGTATGACTCCACCAACAGCTTTGCCAGCCACTCTGATTGGTTCTTAAGTTAGAGATGAGGGTCAGACTTCAGCTCAGGCGGTAGTATAGGGTACAGGAGCATAGAATGCTGTTGCGGTTTCTAGATTTGAGGTATTACCAGTTCCTACAGTTGCTCCACCTCTACCAGTCGTTCCAATTATGTCTTCTGAGGAGTAGAAGATTCTTGGTAGGTTCTTAAGATTGGGTCCTCTGAGGTTTTCAGGTGCTTCTTGGAAGGATGCACATGAGTTTCTGACTAGCTTCCAGGAGAGGTTACATAATTTGGGGTTATTTGAGTCACATAGAGCAGATTACACCATGTTTCAGCTAGATGGTCTAGCAAAACAGTGGTGGAGGTCATATGTTGCTTGCCAACCAGCCGGGTTACCTCCGCTTACTTGTGCCCAGTTCTTTCTAGCTTTTCTAGAGAAGCATGTACCACATAGCATGAGAGAGAGGTTGATGGATAGGTTCTCCGAGTTAGAGCATGTCTCCATGACTATGACTGAGTATGAGGTTCGCTTCCACCAGTTGTCCAGACATGCCACTATGATTCTGCCCATCGAGCACGAGAGAGTACGCTGGTTTATTCGAGGTTTGACCTTACATCTTCGCTTGTCTATACAGGGTATGGTAGCATCGGGCCAGTCTTTTCTTGAGGTGGTGGATCATACCCGTACCATTGAGGGCGTACTTTGTGAGGCCCAAAGGGGGCAGCTGTCATGCCCTATTTTTACCAAGATTAGATAAAGCACAACTTATGGACTCTAAAAGAATTTTTATTATGTACAGAGTCGCCACCTAAATTTAAAGGAAAATAAGGACCTATTTTTTATTATTGACATGTATGACTCACATTTTAATCTGCGAAAACCATTTGAAATTCTAGGTAAGGGTTCAAGTTATTCCGAAGGGAAGGTGTTAGGCATCCTTCGGAATCCACAAATGTGGTACCCGGCTAAACTTAATTTTTAAAGAGAGAGGAGGTAAAAAAATATTTTTTGAAAAGTATAAATATGAACAGTAAAAAATATGTATATACAAGTGCAAAGAATAATTTTAAAATATGTACATAAGAGTATGAAAAATGTACTTTTATATGTATGAGAAAATTTAGTATGTATGAAAATTTATATGTAAGAAAGTATACAAAAGAGTGTAAAAGAATGTATATTGTTAATATGAAAAGTATGTCAATATGTTAATATAAATAGATACTATTATGAAATATATGTATATAAGAAAAATGCGTAAGTAATATATGTCTAAGTACATTGAGTAAAGAATGTAAAAAATGTGAAAAAATATGTATAATGTAAAGAAATGTATCGAAAAGATTGTACAATGATTACATCGGTTGACTTGCATTTTTTATCATGTAAATACTATTTCACTTTTGCAAGAAAAAATGAGTTTAAGAATGAGAAAAGAATATTAATTTTCAAAAGAATATATAAAGAATCATTTGCAAAGTTTAAGTAAAAATGATTAAAAGGACGGTTTGAAAAAGAAAAGACGGCCTGATATCTGCGTAAAGTAAAAATGTGAACTAATTACCTAAGTTGAACTGATTTATTTGTAAAGTATTTACGGTCTAAGTTTTGCCTATGCACATAATAATGAATAAGTAAATAAAAGACACACCTCCCAAAGCCCCGAAAATAAAGTTTTCACTATACTTTATCTTTTGTACAATTATAAGAATTACAAGAATATAATTAAAAGAAATAAATTTTGGAGAGATTTTCAAACCCCTTTTAATTGTCATCTTCGAAAGTATCTTCACGTACCTGTATAAACACTTAGTAAAAAATTCAATAACAAATAAATATTTATCGAAATAAGTTAAAGAAATACATATATGTATGTAAATATAAGAAAAAATAGAATTTTATTATAGTATGGGCTCAGATATGTGGTAGTACTAAGTTTTAAATACGCCATGGCTGCGAAACATCGGTTGGCCACCCGAGATCACCTCGCCAAAATACGGATCATAAAACTTTTTATTTCGTCTTTGTAATATTAAGATTTCGTCATCGCCCAAACTTATTTTTTCTCGCTACGTATGTATATATGTATCCGTCTTTTTATTGTGGAGGCCTCAAAAATCGACGGGAGTTTTTTCATTGGCCAATGGTGTAGTATTTTGTTATTTATCAATGTAATAAAAAAATAAAAGGCAGAAATATCAAAACAGCCCACAAAATAGTGACGATTAGAGCAGCGAAGGAGTTGCTGGAGAACAACCCATAAATACTAAGCAACATTTACATATGAACATACAAATATAGAACAAAAATATTCACCGGAGTTCATGGGAAATCGCCGGAGATGTAATTTTTCAGTCAAATCTTAACCAAAATATGAAAACAAGAACAAACTCATTAGATCTTAAAAAAAATGGTAAAACAATAATTAAAATCAAAGTAGAGATAAAACAGATTTGTCAAGAAAAATGTCAAAATCAGAGCAAAAGGAGGACCGGCAGCGTTGCTTCCACGGCGAAGGACGCCGAAGCAACACAACAACAAAAAAAATGGGGCCTCCAGAGATGACATATTTTCTGGCCAGATCTGGGACTTCAATGGTGTATACCATTTTTTCGGCATTAAAAATGACGAGACAGAGGGAGGAGGAAAGGGGAAAACAAACAAACGCTTGGTGGTGGTGTGGAGCGTCGCCAGAGATGGAGTTTGAGGGAGAGAAAGGGCGGCAGTGAGGTGGTGGTGGCTCGCCGGTCATCACCTCCGGTGAGGCATCGGCTAAAAGGGGGAGAGAACAACGAGCAGAAGGAGTGCAAGAGATGAGAGAGTGTGGGAAAGAGAAAGAAATTCTGAAAATAGGCGAGAAGTGTGTAGTAGTGTGTAAGTGTTAGTGTGTGTTCTAGTGTATATCTGTTATGTGAGATGATGATGGATGAGAAAGAGAGAATGAGAAGAGAAAAAGAAAGTTGATGCGTGTATGAGGTGAGTGTGTGTAAAAAAAATGTGTTAGTGTGTGTGTGAAGTGTAGTAGATGATGTGTGTGTGTATATTTTTGTTAAAAAAAATATTAATCCCCTCCCATCTTTATATAATATAACATAAACCCCTATTTTATCCCAAGAATAATATTTTTTACTCTTTTATTCTTTAGTTATTATCTAATAGGTTATTTATCCTATTAACTAATGTGTAAAACTCATTAACCAATGGATGGAGGCCGCACCTAGTCACATCAGATGTCACCTTTTTAAAAAGGTGACAAGACTTCAATTTGACTAAACTTTTACTCTATATTTGTAATTAATTAGTCTGACTTTCGTGCGTTTGCGGAATGCATATATATAAAAAATACAAATAATGTACAAAAATATGTGCGTCGGTATGTAATTACAAAATAAATGTAAGAATAAAAATGTAATTAGCTAAAGAAAATGTATTGTCTTAAAAAATTTAGTGCGTAGTAAACTATTTAAAATTGTAGTATTTAATGACGTGTATGTATGCAGATGATTGTAAAAAATATTGTGATTATCAAAATTGTATAATGACAATAAATTGATAAAAATCCTAATATTTACAAAATAAAGGATAATTATCAATAAATTATAAGATAGTAAAAATGTGACAAAAAATTGTAATATTTATGAAATTAAGAATAATTATCAATATTGTAAAAAGTAAAATAATATCAATAAATTGATAAAACTCCTAAAACAAGGATGATTATCAATAAATTGTTATATTTTAAGAAAAAATGTGTAAAAAATGTATTTTGTGCTCTTTAACAATCAGGAGACCTGAAGACGTTAATTTTAAGTATGGAGAGCCAAAATTGGGTGTCAACAGCAGCGATAAGAGGCCCCGCCATCAGGGCAGTTTCAGCGGTTCCCAGACCCATGGTAGAGGCTTCTATGGTAGAGGTCAGCACCAGCAGCGCTTCCAGTTGAGTCGGCCTGTTCAGGTGGCACAATAGACTTCTGAGGGTCGGAGTAGCCAAAGTATCATTCCTGCTCCACGAGGTGGCTATTCAAGGTCCACAGGTTGTGGTGCTCATTCTGATTCAGCTGGATCTTCACAGTGGGGTACCTATGGTTGGGGTTGTTACGAGTGTGGCGAGATAGTCCATTTTGCTAGAGATTGTCTGTCAGTACTGCACCAGAGGTGACAGGATCGGTTGGTTAAGGCCCTCAAGGCTCAAGCACCACCGCTAGAAGAAGTTGACAGGGTAGTAGGGGTGGTCCCCAGGGTACTAGAGGTGGTCCTCAGTCCGGTAGGTCATGGCGGTCGGAGCCACATGTATGCAGTTCTGGGCCGGATAGAGGTTGAGGCTTCAGATGCTGTGATCACAGGTACGATCTCCATTTGTCATCGGTATGCTTCTACTCTGTTTGATCTCGAGTCTACATTCTCATATGTATATGTTTATTATGCTACTCATCTGGAGTCTTCTTGTGTGTCTTTGTCTGCGCCCTTGCGTGTATCTACCCTAGTAGTTGATTCTTTAGTAGTGAATCAGGTGTATTGGGCTTGTGTGGTAACTATATTGGGGTACGACATGTGGGTATACTTGGTTGTACTTGATATGATTGACTTTGATGTGATCTTAGGCATGGATTGGTTGTCTCCTTATCATACGGTCTTGGATTGCTTCTCCAAGACTGTTACTTTTCAGATGCCTGGTATCCCTCATATCATATGGAAGGGAGCCGACAGCCACATTCCGAGGGGAGTTATATCTTTTCTGAGCGCCCAACAGTTTGTTGGGAAGGGTGCTTAGCTTATCTTGCCTACGTCCGTGATACTAGTGCCACCACACCTCTTCTTGAGTCAGTTCCTGTGGTTTGTGAGTATTCAGATGTGTTTCCTTCTGACCTTCCGGGTCTTCCTCCTGATCGTGACATTGATTTTGGTATTTATATTGAGCTGGGCACCAAGGTCATTTCTATTCGGCCATATCGGATGGCACCTAGTGAGTTAGGGGAGCTTAAGGATCAGCTGCAGGATCTGTTGAGTAGAGGATTCATCATTCCTAGTGTGTCTCCATGGGGTGCTCTGGTTCTATTTGTGAAGAATAAGGATAGATCTATGTGTATCTGTATTGACTACAGATAATTGAATAAGGTGACAATTAAGAACAGATATCTGATGTTGCATATTGATGACTTGTTTGATCAGCTACAGTTCGAAGCGATATTCTCTAAGATAGATTTGAGGTTCGATTATCACCAGTTGAGGATTAGGGCTGACGTCATCCCAAAGACTGCATTTAGGACTCGATACGGCTATTATGAGGTCCTAGTCATGTCTTTTTGGTTTACTAATGCCCTAGTAGTATTTATGGAGTTGATGAACCGTGTGTTCAGTGCCTACTTGGACTCATTTGTGATTGTGTTCATCGACGACATTCTAATTTATTCGAGGAATAGAGAGGAGCATGAGCAGCATCTCACAGTTGTGCTTCAGACCTTGCGGGACCATTAGTTATATGCCAAATTCACTAAGTGTGACTTTTGGCTAGAGTCTGTGGCATTATTCGGGCACGTGGTGTCCAAAGATGGGATTATTGTAGATCCGGCAAAGATTGTAGCAGTTCGTGATTGGGCTAAGCCTAATCCTACCAAGGTTTGCAGTTTCATTGGGTTGGCAGGTTATTACAGATGGTTTATGGAGGGTTTTCTTTGATAGCAGCTTCATTGACTAGATTGACTCAATAGAATATTCCCTTCCAGTGGTCAGATGAGTGTGAGGTGATCTTTCTGAAGCTCAAGGCCTTATTGACTTCATCTCCGATTCTTACTCTTCTGATCGAGGGTTAGGGTTTCACCGTGTATTGTGATGCATCAAGTATTGGTTTGGGTTGTCTATTGATGCAGCAGGGCTAGGTTATTGTATATTATTCTAGAGAGTTGAAGGTTCACGAGAGGAACTACCCCACACACTACTTAGAGTTGGCAGTGGTAGTCTTCACATTAAAAAAGTGGAGGCATTATCTTTATGGTGTGCATTGTGAGATCTTTACTGACCATCGTAGTCTTCAGTATATTTTCATCCAGAAAGATCCTAATTTAAGGCAACGTAGGAGGTTAGAGTTATTGAAGGACTATGACATCTCTATTTTTTATCATCCAGCCAAGGCAAACATAGTGGCGGATGCCTTAAGCTGGAAGGCGGTGAGTATGGGTAGCTTGGCTTTCTTAGCGACAGAAGAGCGACCTTTAGCTTGGGACATCCAGTCCTTGTCTAACAGGTTGGTTAGACTTGACATTTCTGAGTCGGTCTATATTCTTTCTTGTATTGAGGCTAGATCTTCCTTTTTGGAGAAAATTCAGGCACAGCAGTTTAATGATGCGAGGTTGAGGATCATTCATGACAAAGTGTTGGGCGATGAGGCTAGGAAGGCGACTTTGGATTCAGAGGGTATTCTGAGGATCGAGGGTTGTATCTGCGTTCCTAGAGTTAGTGACTTGGTTAGATTAATATTGGAGGAGGATCATTGTTCAAGGTATTACATTCATCCCGGGGCAGCTAAGATATATCGCGACTTAAGGCAGTACTAGTGGTGGTATGTGATGAAGAAGGATATTTCTGCTTTCATATCTAGGTACTTGAACTATCAGCAGGTGAAGTTTGAGCATTAGAGGTCGAGAGGTTTGTCTCAGAGGCTACCTATTCTGGAGTGGAAATGGGAGCGGATTGCTATGGACTTTATAGTCAGTTTACCACGTACTTTGTGGAGATTTGATGCTATTTGGGTTATCGTGGATGTTTGATGAAATCTGCTCACTTTCTGACGGTTCAGACTTTTTACAATTTCGAGAGGTTGGCTTAGATCTATATTCGGGAGATTGTCCATTTTCATGGTGTGCTAGTTTCTACCATCTCCGACCGAGGTACTCAGTTCACTTCACACTTATAGAGGTCTATTTAGAGAGAGTTGGGTACTAGGATCGAGGTTAGCACTGCTTTTCATCTGCAAACAGACGGTCAATCAGAGCATACTATTCAGGTTCTGGAGGATATGTTGTGAGCCTGTGTTATTGATTTGGGGGGTCAGTGGGACCAGTGTTTAGCCTTGGCAGAGTTTGCATATAATAATAGCTACCATTCCAGAATTCAGATGGCTCCATTTGAGGCTTTGTATAGTAGGGGGTGCAGATCTCTGGTGGGTCGGTTTGATGCTTTCAAGGTTAGGCCGTGGCTTACCGACTTGCTTTGTGATTCTATGGATAGAGTTCTGGTTATTCAGGAGAGACTTCGCACTACCCAGAGTAGGTAGAAGAGTTATGCTGACCAGAGAGTTTGAGATCTAGAGTTCATGGTTGGTGATAATGTGTTCATTTGGGTATCGCCCATGAAGGGCGTAATGAGGTTCGGGAGGAAGGGTAAGCTCAGTCTGAGGTTCATTGGGCCATTTGAGATCCTTCATCGTATTGGAGAGGTTGCCTATGAGTTAGCCTTGCCTCTTGCTCTTTCCAGTGTGCATCCTGTGCTTCATGTCTCTATGCTGCAGCAGTATATTTCGGATGAGTCTCACGTGCTTCAGTTAGAGTCGGTTCAGTTGGATGAGTCCTTAGCCTTTGAGCAGGATCATATTGCTATTTTGGATAGGCAGGTTTGGAAGTTGAGGTTTCAGGAGATTCTGTCAGTTAAGGTTCAGTGGCGGCATCGTCCTGTCGAGGAGGCTACTTGGGAGATCGAGACTGATATGCGGACTCATTATCCTCATCTTTTTGAGTCTTCAGGTACTATACTTTTTCTACCTTTCGCGTACGAATGTTCTTTTAGTAGTGGATGTTGTAATGACCCTCCATGTCATTTTCTTTTTTTCATCCTTTTTCTGCATTTTGAGCTTTCCCTCAGCAGCTACGGGTCAATTATTACTTGTCGGGACTGACGGTTCAGTGCCCGGGCCATTCATTAGGTCGTTATGACCATTTTTCTATTTTAGAACTTAAACTTAGAAAATCTTTGACTTCAGACAACTTTCTTGGTAAACATGCTTAGAATCAAATTCTGATAGTTTCGTTGGCTCTGAACGGGGATTTTGGTCTAGTAGGACCATTAGTCTAGGTCTTAGTGCTTTTGGTTTGGTTTTGTGTTGCTTTCTGTGTTTTCAAGTCAGTTTGGCTGGTAGGGTTGACTTTGGTCAACATTTGGAGAAGACGGCCTCGGGTGGAAAATCCATCAGCGATGTTAGCTCTAGAATGTCGACTTTGGGCTAGAGGGACCTTTGGTTCAGGTCTCGGGGATTTCAGACTTGTTTTGAGGTGTTGAGTTTCGGGTTGGTCTTAGGCATGGGGCCCAATTTTTCCATAAAACGATCTCCGTTGGGAGTTTCGCCAATTCTATTGAGTCTGAAATGCTGTTTCTACTAGGGTAGCATGGTTGGTTTGTGTTCACGGGGTTGAGAATAAATCTCGAGGGTCCGTTAGATGAACTTTTGGCCTTTGTGAATTGCTGGTTGTTGCTATAAAAGTTGCAAACCAGTTGGTCATCGCGATCGCAAGGTAGCCATCGCGTTCACGATGGTCTAGTTTCTTGACCATCGCGATTGCGTGGGTGCCCTTCGCGACTGCGATGAAGCCGTCTAGAACTTGGCCCAGTTTCCTCTACGCAAATATAGGGCAGGACCATCCCAATCGCGAGGTCTGGCCAGCGTTCCCTCGTGAATGCGTGGGGTCCTTCACGATCACGATGAATGACCCATGGCAACTATTTAAGCTGCCAACATCATTTTCTTATCTATCTTTTCAGTATTCTTCCATCAATAAAGCTTCCAAGCTCCGGTTTCAAGTCTTTTGCTCAGCCTACTTCATCCGGTGAGTCCCTTCTACACCTCTCCTCCCTTCCATCGTTCAATTCTCATTAAAAGCCCGTAATCCCCGTTGGTTTTTCCTTGTGATTTCCCTTGTATTAGTAGCACTTCGGGGCTGTTTTGGGCCCTGAAACGAGCTCCGTTCGAGCTCAAGTTTTGAGCATGGGTTCATTAACCCAGCGCAACCAAAATTGTGAATTTTCAATTCTTTTTTGTTGCGCGGGCCCCGAGGGTCATTTTCTGACCCAATTTCTGACCCGACTTTTTCGTATATCAATATGGGTATCATTGTTTTTGTCTTGACACCTAGATTATGTTCTTGATAGCGTAGTACCTTTCTGAGGCTGTTCAAAAGGGGAAGGCCATGAGTGATGGTTCGTGTTTGTAGTTCAACCCCGAGGTAGGTTACAGTTTACCTTCTAGACTAAGTTTAGCTAGATTATATATATTTTTATAATACTGGAACGTTAGGTAGGATATTAGATAAATTGAGGCTTAAATCTTGTTTATCACTTTAAATTGGCCATTTGAGATTATAGTTTAGAATTATCATGCTTATCCTTAGCCTAGGAGCTTGTAGTATCTTTATGGCTGGTATAGAATCCTTAGTATGATTTTAGGAGGCTTTAGAGGTAGAGTAGAGCTTCTAGGTCTTTTTTGCTTTATTTTCGGTATCTTCTCGCTTTATTCTATCGTTATGTGTAATTGTGGGCCTGAGGCCATAACATGGATTTGGACGGAGTCACAAGTCAATTCTCTTGGTTTTGAGGGTGCTTTGCCCTGTTTTTCCTTGTTGTGTGTTTTCTTTGAAAATGGAAATTTATATTCTCACACTGCATTGTCATGCTATCTGTACGGAAAAAATGATTTTAAGTCTTTTAAAAGGATTGCTTTGGAATTGTTACTGATTTTTAGGAGGAAAAGGGGGAAATACTACTTTTTATGCATACATTGATGAGTATGAGGTTATTTGGGGCACCCGATGTGCTATCTCGGGTTTTGTAACTCACACCGGCAATGCATATTTTTCTTGGCATTGATGCACAAATATGGTATCCCCAAAGGCCATCAAATGAATATTGAAACTATCAGGAGGAGTTGGAGTAGCCATATCTTGAGGAGGTCCCTTCAACCCTTGATTTTAATTTTTTTTATTACATGTGAACACCATAAATCTGTAAGTGCGGGATGAGAATTCTTGTGCTTATTTGCTATTTTTGATTCTTATTTTATGATGTATTAATTTTGCTAATCCTACAATCGTGGATTGTTATTTGGTTTTATTATGTAGTTTTTCTTATTTAGTTTTTTTTTATTTTGGTTATGGAAAGTGTGTCATAGTGTTAATTTGTAGGACTTAATGTTTTAGAGAAAAATAAAAATATTACAAAAAAAATTCTTACTTTTTGGTCTCTTTAATTTTTCTTTAGTCTTTGCATGACAAATATTTCCACTTTGCATTTTTTCTTCTCGTATGTTCTTTTTCTTAAAGGGTGACCATTGAACTGGAAAAAAATAATTTTTTAGTTATTTTTAGTTTTAGTAGTTAGATTAGTTTTTGTGTTTAGTTTTTGAAGGTAGGATGATCTCTTGCAAGCTAGATCCTCAATTTAGGATATCACTTCTATGAACACAAGATTGGTTTGTTTGAAAAATTGAGCAAAAATAAGAAGATAACCTTGCTTAAGAGACCTAAGCTCCTTTTCATTACTTGTATGCATGTACTTAATATGAATTGTTGGTTGTTTATCAACTAGACATCTACATGAAGTACACTTGTGTTGAATGTGTGCCATGTGTGATATGAGAAATTACTTAAAATTTATGTGTTCAATTGGTTTCTAGAACTTGCCTTGTGTGATTTGTGAAGACAAATAAAGTTAGTCATGTTAAGAAAGTGATAGAGGAGATTCTTTGATTAGCTATATTTCTTATCCTCTCTTTATACCTATCCTTGAATGTTATCCATAGTAAGCCCTTTTGAGCCTTTAGCCAAATTTCTTTGATAGCCACATATGTAGCCTAATTTTCTTTATTCTTAGACCATATTTGATCCAAAGAACTCCCATAGGGTACTTGATCTAGTGTTAAGCGCTTGAAGGAAGATAGAGAAAAGAAGAAGGGAGGTGGTGAGTTGTGAACCTTGAAAAAGAAAAGAAATTAACGTGTGAGCAAAAAGTTATAGTGTAGCATGGAAAATACGAAAAGAAAAGAAAAAGTGTAATACAAAAAGAAAATCTATGCTAAGTATTAAGGAAGCTAATGAAAAAGGGTAGAACAAAAGGAGAAAGGATAGAACATAAGATGAAATAAAGAAGTAGCTAAGAGAAGTTAAAAGCGCTAAAATGTGAAAAGAAGTGATGTATTAAACATGCCAAAATATTTTTATCCATCCCTTAGCCTACATTACAACCAAATAAATACCTACTTAATCCTAGACATGAACTTTCTTTAATTAATAGAGCAAGTATACTAAAGGCAAGCTTATAGTTAACCTTTTGTCGCATGAAAATTTTCTTTGTTTTCCTCCACTTTTCAGGCCTTACAGTTTTCTGCCCTTATTCTCCTTTCGTTCAACCCTTTTTACTTTTGTCAATCTTTGGGTGTGGCTTCTTTTGCATTTTTGCACTTTTCTTTTCATTCATTATTTTTCTTTTATTTTATTTTTCTTTTCTCTTTTCTTTTCTCTTTTCTTTTCTCTTTTCTTTTTAGCACACACCACACCCAGTTTTCTTTCTTTCTATTAACCAACCCACTCTTTTCATATCCAACACTTACTACTTACCCCCATAGTAGCCACCCTCAACTTAGGCTTTTAGCCTGAGTTGAGGTGCACAATATCGAAGGAAGGACCAGGGCCAAAACAGAGATTTCTAGGAAATGGGTAAGGTGAGTGGTTTAACAACAAAAAAAGGTTCAGCTTAGGGCTCGAATTCAGGAATCAAAGGGATTAATTTTCACTTGGTAGGTCATTTGGCTGAAGTGGATTGATTCAAACATGGCCTATGATCATGTACTAACCAACCCATTCTACAACCACAGCACGACTAACCAGGCAAGTTCTAGATTGCATCGCACAGCAAGAACAGATACCAAGAGGCTCACATCACACATGGCACAGAGTTTAGACTACATATTAGCTAACTACTGGTTCACACTTTAGCTTAAGCTACTTATCTCAATTATATACATGTTGTCATTTACAGATCCGTCAATGTCAGTTCTAACACCTCACTGCACAAAAATTGGGAGGGATCTCCATTTTTTCAAAAAAATCAAACCATGGGTGCATTCAGTTTCTAATTCACTTCTACAAACACACATCCTATACTAAACATGCCGGTTCAATAGAAATAAAAATTCCTTAGGGAAAGAACGCAGGCAAAAAGCCCAAAGGATGCAGATACCATATAGATACCCTCATGGGTTGCCTCCCATGCAGCGCCTGATTTAATGTCGCGACACGACGTGAGTGTTTTGGCAACTCAGACTTCGCAAAAACACTCTACAAAAAAGAAATCCCAGATGATCCATAACTCTACCCCCACCCCACTTAAAAGTTTGTGCACTGTCCCCAATGCACTAAAGAAATAAAAATCAAGGGATACTAGGCATACTTGTGGTGCCTAAACACGGTCATCGGGTGTAGTAGAAGTCAGGCCCATCTAATCGGTGCCCGCAGTGGTCTTTCCAATATAGGTTACCTCCGCAGACCTCACAATAACCTCATCAGCTGCCCCAGCAACATCAACATCACCAACTCCCACATTGGGGTCTAAAAAAGATACATCCATCCTGCCAATGACACCACTGGCTAATCCACCTATCCCCACGGTATCAACCTCGATCTGTTGCATATCTAAGGACTCTTTTATTGCATGTTCCAATTCCTTCCTGGCTTTTTTTGTGTCTATGTCCTCTCGTTTCTTCTGAGATCTTGGGCTAAGAGGTTCATCGTCTATCCGGACATGCTTGTCTTTATGCTTCCTCTTTTTTTTTGCATTCTGAGGGACTGGGTGGTAATTCTGCCTCTTTATCTTTTTTTGGCCCAGCCTGCCATAGATCGGGGTCAACAAAGTCCCATAGGTCAATCATAGGCTCCAAGGAAGCCTTCAGTAGAACCACCAGTGCCTTGGTCTGCGAGATCGATCCATCCTTCAACTCATCAACATCAACCCTTAGCTCTACAATATGTTGCTTTATCTCAGTAAGCTCGGAAAGCCCCAATTCATTTAATTTTATATCGATCCTCTCCTTTAGTTCATCAATCCAGCTATGCACATTCACGTATGGGTCTAGGGCCCGTCGAATGGCAGCATCAATAATGACTAGAAATTGTTGTACAAACTGCTTCATCTGCTCCTTTAGGTTGATCGAGTCCTGAACTTTGTTGGCAAAATTCATCCAATGGAAATCATAGACTGATACTGGATCTTCCATATGAGGCATCATAGAAGTGGTAGGAGCTGGCAGGGTATCTGGAATTGAGATGTCCATCCCGCGAGGAGTTAATACATTTGTACTATTGGGACATCTGGATGTGGAAGTGACAGTCGCTTCCTCTCTAGCTACGGGGATCTTGTCATTCAGGTTGCCTTGTGGGGATGGTACAACCATCATATATGGCAGCATCTCTGCCGGGGGCACAAATGCATCATGAATCATCATCGATTCAGTTGCCTCGGATGTTCCAAACCCAATAATTTATTATCATCCTTGGAGCATTCTGGGTGGTGGGTTCTGATTGCTCTCTCTGCTCGATCAATACCCATATATTTTGGGACATCCGCTTCTTTACAGAGTGCACTCAAGAGGCATAGAAAGGGGTAGGACAAACTCATCTTGGTGACGCGATCTCTGATCTCCTCTGCAATGATTTGTCTGATGTTTAGCTTGTATTTGGATAACAATCTAGAGACCAAGATTTCTCATTCAATTGTGAGCTGGTTATCCCCACCTGTTGGCATAAGTCACAAATGCACTATCGCCCACCAAAACTTTGCCTCAAAGGACAAAGAGGCCTTTGTGATCTGTGTCTTATCTTGTGTCAACTATGTTGGATTTCCAATATTTGTGAGGACCTTCACCAGCAACTTGGTCCAGTTTAACTATGTTCTGCACCGGTATTCATACGCAAAAGTGTTGGAAGGTGCAACATTGTCTGGCCCATACAGAAACATGTTAATGGTGTCGGCTGAAATATTCACCGGAACCCCTCTCACTGAGACAGTCTCAAGAGAGGGCAAGTGATATGATTTATGTCCTTTCCTGCATCGACTTTTCTGAATCTCCTGGTAGTTTGCATATAATTCTCGGACTATGGTTGGCTGGTAATTAGGAATTGATTTGCTTGTCCATCCAAGATTATAGTGGTGGAAATATTCCTGAAGCTTAGGAAAATCTTTCAGCTTGAAGGATTCAATCCTCCACTCCTCTTCTATTGGACATCTCAGATGTCCCCTTCCAGTCACCTCGAGTCCATATTCGAATATCTTCTTTGACCCATTGAGATTCCATCTAGCTATCTCCCAGATCTTTTTGTTCTTTGATCTGAACTCTGCAGCTTGAGCATGAGTTGGGGTCATCTCCTTCTCAGGAGTAGTATCTTCTATATCAAACCCGGCATCATCCCCTATCCCCTTTGCAGAATCTGACTTTTCCCCCTCGGTTAACCGAGTCTCGGTTCCCATGTCACTTAAAATCGGGATCGTTGCATCTTGCACTCCTTTGGCCTTAGAGGGCGCATTGTCACTCTTCGACTCATAACTAGCTGAACCAGAAGATGAGTCATCTCCCTCTTCAGGAATGGAGGAGCTCTTTGTTGCTTCTTGGTCCTTTTCCAGTGTATTCCCTCTTTCCTCTTCAGATTGGGAAGGAGATATCACCAACTTTCTTCGTGTCATTTTGACGAGGGGAACATTGTCTGAGTCACTCTTCTCGCCCTCGGAATCAGTTTGATCCTTTAGGCGAGACCTGACTGCGTTGTCCTTGGATTTACGTTCTCCCCCTTGTCTTACTAGAGTAGGTGGTGCCATCTAGTACCTGTAAAAGACCAACGTTAGCAAAGGGAAGCAAAAATTCAAACACCGAAAAATTTCTACACTTAGCATTTTTTTTAAGAAAATTGGTCCTCCCACAGGCGTGGGAGGTCCGACAGCCCGTGGCACATGGCATCGGAATGAACCAGTAGAGGATGCAGGTGATTTTGTCCTCCCACGACCCTGTGCCACAGGTGTGGGAGGTCCGACGTCCCGTGGGATAGAGCATCGGATCTGGACAGTGGTTTTTTTAAGGACAGTTATCCTCCCACGGGCTCCTGCCACGGGCGTGGGAGGAGCAAAGCCCCATCGATTCGGGCATCGGATCAAGCCAGAAGCTTTGTCAAGCCTTGGACCAGTTCCATGCCCTGACCGACGCCCATCGTTCCGAAGATGTCCCGTCTGCTGGCCCATGGGATCTAGTCAGGTACACATATATTTATCTCCCTCTTTTCTTTTACTTAACAACACTTCTCTCTTACCCAAGCAACAAACAAACAACAACACGAATCAATATAATCATCATATCAATCACACTACAACCCTAATTCCCAATTTATTCACTTTGTATGCATTCACACAATATCACTAAGCAATTATTCACAACTAGGGTTAGGTTTTAAAACATTATGAATGAATTCACAATACCAAAAATCGTTAGCCATTGTTTTCAAACATCAAGTGGGGTTGACAAACTACAAGAAGGACGTACTTACTTCTTTGGTTGCCAAAAACTCCTGAAACAAACTTCTTAGTGTTGAGTTGCTTATGATATGTGGAGAGTGTATGGGAACCAGAGGATAGTGATCGTGGGGAGTGATATCATGGGTTGAGAGAGTTTTAGGGTGTTTGATTTTATGGAGGGTTAGAGTAATGGAGTGTAGAGGGATTTGACCTCAATTTTATTGAGGTCAAAGTGTGAACAACGCGAGGGAAAAGGGAAAGGGGTTTCGAGTCAGGTCGGGTCCGAATTAAAAGAAATTTTAAAAATTGTTGACCTTCCTTTGATCGTCCCAGACGATGGACTTCGCGATGCCCGTCGGGCGAGCGATGCCCTGTCAAACCTTACTTACCTGGACGGTTGATTCTGGCCTACCACGCCCATCGAATCCACGACGGCCCATCATTAGGGACGTGGAAATGAGTCAGACCCCTTCTTTTCCATACTTAGCATATTTTTTGGTTGAATGTCCCAGTCCCACGGTCGTGGCACCTATGACTGATCGTCATAGACCCCGTGGGACCTCTTTTTGCCTGCAGTTTTTACAATTTAGATTTTATCTCTCTACTTCCTGCAACTTCAACACATATTAGTCCATGGGTTCCCTCCCATGCAGCGCCTGATTAAACATCGCGGCACAACGCAAGTGTTTTGACTAATCAGACTTAACCGAAACACTTTACCAAAGCAAAAACTAAATGAAAAATAATTAACGTAAAGTAAAAGTCCATGGGTTGCCTCCCATGCAGCACCTGCTTTAACGTCGTCGTACGATACAGGTTGCTTGATTACTCAGACTTCATCAAGCTCCTCGAGTGAGACGAATTCATCAAGACTCAAGAATTCAATTGTCTTGAGCTCCTCTGCTGTACCGAAATAAGCTTTGATCCGCTGCCCATTTTCCTTGAACCTTTTCCCTTCATGGTTTTCAAGTTCAACAGCCCCATGAGGAAATGCTTGAACCACCTTGAATGGTAAAATCCACTTTGACTTCAGCTTGCCAAGAAACAAGCGAAGTCTAGAATTGAAAAGCGGGATCAAGTCACCCGGCTGGAAGTTTATCTTTTATATCTTCTGGTCATGATTAATTTCATCCTCTCTTTATACAATGTTGAACTCTCATATGCATTTATTTGGAACTCATTCAGTTGCCCAAGCCGCTGTAACGATGCCTCAGACCAATCTAAGTTCAGTTTCTTCAATGCCCACATGGCCTTATGCTCTAATTCAACTGGGAGATGGCACGCCTTACCAAACACAAGTTGATATGGTGACATACCTATTGGGGTCTTGAATGCAGTTTGGTATGCCCATAAAGCATCATCTAACTTCCATGACCAATCCTTTCTATTGTCATTGACAGTCTTGGACAGGATTGACTTTATCTCTTTGTTGGAAACCTCCACTTGCCCACTCGTTTGAGGATGATAAGGGGTTGCAAATTTGTGTTTTACTCCATATTTCTCAAGCAAATCCCGAAATAGCCTGTTGCAAAAGTGCGAGCCTCCATCACTAATTATTGCCCTTAGTGTACCAAACCTGGAGAAGATGTTCTTTTTCAAGAATGTTGTGACACACTTGCCTTCATTACTGGGAAGCGCAACCACCTCCACCCATTTTGATACATAGTAAAAAGCCACCAATATGTACCGGTTTCCATTAGATGACACAAACGGGCCCATGAAATCAATGCCCCAAACGTCAAACAGCTCAATCACAAGGATGGGATTAAGAGAAAGCTCATGCCTTCGTGATATACCTCTTTCCCTTTGACATCTGCTGCAGGCCTTAGAAAATTCATGGGAATCTTTGTGAATAGTCGGCTAATAGTAGCCATATTGTAAAATCTTGTGTGCAGTCCAGATACCACTATGATGACCCCCAACAGGGGATGAATGGCAAGCCTCTAGTATCTCCATCATCTCAGGTTCAGGCACATATCTCCGGTTCATAGTATCAGCACACTCACGGACCAAGAATGGATCCTCCAGAAATACTTCTTGACATAATACATGAATTTTCTCCTTTGATGAACAAACATATCATCAGGCACCAAATTACATGCCAAATAATGGGCAATGTCAGCAAATCATGGGATCAAATCTTGAGATGTGACTAACTCTTGTTAATCAGGAAACCAGTCATCTATCTCCTGCTCATCATTCAGCTTCAACATTGCCTCTTCTTCCAGTCTAGACAAGTGGTCTTCTACTTGGTTCTCTGTACCCTTTTGATCTTTGACTTCAAAATCAAACTCTTGTAGCAGCAACACCCATCTAATCAGCCTTGGCTTAGCATCCTTTTTCTCCATGAGATAACGAAGAGCTACATGGTCAGTATGCACCACCACCTTGGTGCCAAGCAAGTAAGATCTGAATTTTTTGAAAGCAAAGACCACAACAAGCAACTCTTGTTCGGTCACAGAATAATTATTTTGAGCCGTGTTAAATTATTTGCTTGCATAGTATATAGGATGAAGATTCTTTTCACGCCTCTTGCCTAGGACTTCTCCTAGTGTCACTCCACTAGTATCGCACATAACCTCAAAAGGTTAAGACCAATCAGGAGAAATAATGATAGGAGTTGAGACCAACTTTTCTTTAAGGCACTCGAATGTCTTCAAACATGCATCATCAAAAACAAACTTTACCTCCTTCTCCAATAATTTGCACAATGGATTAGCAATTTTGGAGAAGTCCTTGAAAAACGTTCTATAGAATCCATCATGACCCAAAAAGCTTCGAATCCCCTTTACAGAAACTGGTGGAGGTAATTTTTGAATCACCTCAATCTTAACTTTGTCGACCTCTATACCCTTCTTGGAGATCTGATGGTCAAGCACTATACCCTTTTTCACCACGAAGTGACATTTTTTCCAATTCAGCATCAGATTACACTCTTCACATCATTTCAGCACACAACTCAGATGATCCAAGCAATCTTCAAAAGGGTCACCCACTACCAAAAAGTCATCCATAAATACTTCAATAGTGTCCTCTACCATGTCTTAGAAGATTGACATCATGCAACGCTAAAATATTATTGGTGCATTGTATAAACCAAAAGGCATCTTCTTGAAAGCAAACGTCCCATATGGACATGTGAAAGTGGTCGTCTCTTGGTCTTCAGGAGCAATAGAAATATAATTGTATCTCGAATAACCGTTAAGAAAACAATACCATCCTCTACCAGCGAGATAGTCTAACATCTGATCTATGAAAGGCATCGAAAAATAATCTTTTTTATTCCAGGCATTCTGCTTCTTGTAATCCATGCATACGCGCCAGCCCGTGACTGGCCTTATTGGAATCAACTCATTCTTTGCGTTTGGGACTACAGTAATCCCACCCTTCTTAGGCACACACTAAACTGGGTTCACCCACTTGCTGTCCGCAATAGGGTAAACCACACCTGCATCCAGCCACTTAATAATCTCATTCTTGACAACCTCTGACATAGGCTGATTCAACCTATGTTGCTGCTCAATACTCAGAATACAATATGGTGCAAGCTAAATTTTATGTGTACAGATTCCAGGTGGAATCCCAATGATATTTGTGATGGTCCAACCAATGGCCTTCTTAAACTTCTTCAACACAGAAACCAGAGCCTCAACCTGCCCTTCAACTAAATTTGCAGCAATAATAACCGGCAAGGTCTCATTTTCTCTTAGGAACACATACTGAAGATGGGCTAGAAGTGTTTTGAGCTCCAAGACTAGAGGTTCCTCAATAGATGGTCTGCCAGGCGGTGTTTGTCTATTTTTCAAGTCCAAGTCAAGCTTCTTTGGAGCATAGCAGTAAGACCCCATACCTTCTAGTGCTTCAACCATATCATCATACTCATCAGTATCATCTCCCTCAAAAATCATAATCACAGCTGCAAGTGCCTCAACACCAAGTCTCTCCTCAATAGGCATACCTAACTGATCCTCATCAACCACATCAATAACAAAAATCACTCACATGTCTTCATGCTACTTCATAGACTAGCAGACATTAAATGTGACTACCTTATAATTCAATCTAAACTTCATCTTCCCAGTCTCTAAGTCAACAAGCGCGCGTCCAGTAGCAAGGAATGGTCGCCCCAAGATGATAGGAACTTCAAAATCCACCTCGCAGTCAAGTATCAACTTTCACAAGCACATCATAAAGAATCCCCATGGGCCTTTTCAGTGTGCGATCTGCCATAAGAAGTCGTATTGTAGTGGGTTTGGGGGCTCCCAAGCCCAACTAATTGAACACTGCTAGCGGCATTAGATTGATGCTTGCACCCAGATTACACAATGCCTTAGCAAAGTAGAACGCTTCGATTGTGCACGAAATAGTGAAAGCTCCATGATCTTTCTTTTTCTACACCAAAGAACGAGAGGATATTGCACTAAAATGGTGCAAATTATACGCAGACTCAAAACTCACAGTTCTTTTCTAGTCACTAGATCCTTCATAAATTTTGCATACCCATACATCCGCTCCAATACTTCAACTAGAGGAATATTTACTGAAAGTTGCTTCAGCATGGAGATGAACTCATGAAACTTATAATCCTCAACCTTCTTCTTCAATATATGTGGGTAAGGTGGAGGAGGTAATGGCATGGGCTTCAAGATCGGTGTAACCTCTTTGCTCTTTGCTTTCGACTCAGAAGACTTATTCTTGCTTGGACCTTCACCACTGTTTTTCCCTTTAGACTCTACCATAATCTCGTCATCATTAATTTCAGGCTCAGCTGGCTCAACAAGAACCATCAGCATAGGAGGATCAACAGTTTGTTTTCCACTTTAGGTAGTCATAGCCATGACTTGTCGATCATTTTTTGGATTCTGAACTGTATCACTTCGAAGAGCACCTTTTTGACACAGATTCAGGGTTGTAGACATCTGACTCATTTGTGCCTCGAGGTGTTTTATCACTACAGAATGAGACTCAACCTTCTGACTTATGCCAGAAAGATCCACATGTATATCCTTTAAGCTTTTCTCCATAGCATCAGCCTTTTATAATAACTTGTTTATCAGCTCTCTCATGGGTTGGAGTGGTTGATCAGTACCTGATGCGCGATTTCCAGGTGGGATATATAGGTCGTTCCTATCATTCTTATATCCATCTCTATTCTGCCAATCATCATCTCCACCCCTACTCCTATCTCTATATCTGGACCGATTGTAGTTATCTTCTATGTTCCGACCTTGGTTTCCTTGGACATTGGCCTGGAAACCCATTCCTTGATCATTCATGTAACTAACTTTCTCTTCAGAATCATACTCATCTTGACTTGGAGCTTTTTCTTGTGAATCGATTGCCTTTACCTTTTCTAGCCCGCCATTAAGAATTTGCTTCGCAATTAGATCCACAGTTGTTTGCAAGCTTGCGAAACTTTATTTAATATCCTGAAATTCTTGAAGGTTGATAGAGTTCACAACTACATAAGTACTTGTTGCACTCTCAGCTTCTCTAGTGTGCCAAGATCTGTTTGTCTTAGTGACTCTATCAAGCATCTCAGCCGCCTCGAAATAAGTGTTCTCTATGAATGCTCCTCCAGTCACCATATCTGCTACCGCCTTTGTATTGGTGTTCAATGCTTTATAAAATATCTCCATCAGATTCTTAAAAAGGATTGTGTGCTTTGGGACCTGCTTCAGCTTCTTATTAAACCTCAACCATATTTCATGCAGTGCCTCCGTGGGTAGCTTCTTGAAATTATAAATCTCTTGTTTCAGCTACAACATCTTAGATGGTGGGAAGAACCTCTCAAGGAATTGAGTCCTCAGCTCCACCCTTGTATATATAGAATTTTCGGGCAGCTCACTTAGTCAAACAGTCGCCTCTCCAGTCAAAGAAAATAGGAATAGCCTCAGCCTAATAGCATCTTGCTCCACTCCTGGTAGATTATACGCTTTGCTGATTCCCACAAAATTGGACACATGCAGATTTTCATCCTCAGCGGGCATCCTAGAAAATAAACCTTTTAATTCAGCAGTTGTATCATCGTGCTGGTAATTCCAAACTCTGTACCTACTGGTAGTGGTGGTACTACTATGGGTCCAGTAGTCCCTACGTCATCCGCATCATCATCCTTAATGTCATAGTGAGGTACTTGTCATGGTTGTTGTAACTCTCGGCCCTGTTCCATCGTGGAATGCCTGGTCCTCTAGGCAAATTTCGATGGGCTGCTCCATCTGCTACCGCTTGGGCATTTAGTACAGCTTATGAGCATCTTGTTGTCATGCCTTCCTTGCTTGATCAGCTGCCGCATTTCGAGCTGCGAGGTCTGCTGCAATTGCAGCATGTTCAGCGGTAAGAGAATCTTCTCCTTTCTTTTTCCTTTGATCTTCTTCGGCCAACAACTGGGCTGTGATTTGTTCCTGTGTCTCATGATCTCCCTCTTTAGCCATGTTTCTTAATGTTCAAGAGCGCTCAGGATCATATGGGATCAAGGGATTTCCTTGACTCCTTGTACTAGGCATGCACAATTGTGCAACCTGTAGAATAAAACAAAAACAACAGAAAAAGTAAAATCAGGAAATAAGGACTAATAGTGAAATAAACACAATCTCTCTTAATCTTAAACTGTATTCCCCGGCAATGGCACCTATATTTAATACGCCCAAATTACACCTCCTTTTATAAGCATAAGTGGTCGTTGTTCAAATATAGAACCCAATTAAGGTTGGGGTCGATCCCACAGGGAATATGGTAGGACTATGATCTATTGGTGTTTACTTGCGCTCTTAGCCGTTTATTTCCCTACGAAGAGGGGTTTTAATGTAACAAGTATTAATTGTAACTAGAATGTAAACAAGTAACACGTGATAGTTTTAAGAGTTGTAATCAATGAGAGAAGTGACTAGGGTAGTGTTCCCCATGAGATCATAACTTAGTAAGGCTTTGTACTTAGTAAACTAGATTGGTGCTCAGCATGCAGAATCGATAATTTAGGTTCACCTAAATTCTTGGTCCGGCAGATAGATAAATTTCACCACATGCCTTGGTCCAACCGTGGGTGTATGCTTTACTAACCCTTACCCTGGATCCCAGATTAGCTATTCTCGGACAAGGTCAAGCTATTAGATGAGGGTTGGTAGCCTCAAATCTCCGTTGTTAAACAACCTTTTTCCCATATGTTACCTCCTTGGTCTGGAAAGTAAGGATAAGGAGAGTTCTAACGTTGGCCATAATTAAAAAGTAATCAAAACAAAGGGAAAAATAATACATGCATAAACACCGCCCTAGATTACCCAAGTACTTTGCCTACTTCGTTAATCCTTCATGGTTCCCACAACCCTAGTTGTGGATTTAGCTACTAATGTTCATAAGTAAACAATAAGAAGTTATAGGTGCATTCATGATCATATACTTACAATTAGAAGTAAAGAAATATGTGAATTTGAATGGATGAAGATAGAAGTAAGAATAATGAACTCTGAAAGTGTATAACTCTCAAAACCAATAATAAGCCAAAGTCACAATGTTTGGAATGTGTTTTTCACAAAGTAATGAGTAACAACCGAAAATAAAACCTAAGGGAAAGTATTTATAGACAAAAATTCCAAATCCTACGAAGACTGGGAAATTTGAATGCGGCTCTTCCGACGGGATGCCCCACGGGCCATCGTGGGTGCGACGGGCTTCGTGGGTGCCCATCGGGTTTCTTATGTACCTTCTTCATTCTGCACTGCCCCATCTTGACGGGCTATGCAATGGCCCATCGTGTATCTCATGGGTGTCATGGTGGCTCGTCAAGTCTAGCCTCAAAGTTCCAGCTCCACTGATCCATTTTGACAGGTTCTGAGATGCCCCGTGGCCAGTCCGACACCCATTACGGTAGGGCGTGAAACTTCACTTCTTAACTTAGCTCTTTGCTCAATTTCAATGCATGGGTCCCACACCCATGGGGCATGTTTTCTTGCCCAGAAATCTGCAACACTTTGGCTCTTTCGTCTTTTCCATATTTTTCCCTATACATGTAACAAATGACATCAAATTCAACAAAATATACTTAAGAACTCCCAAAAATCCTTAGCTTTGAACATACAAAGTGCCATGAAATCCCAGCACATCATATAGATTGCCTCACATTTCACTTGTTTTAAGAGGCTTTTTAGCTTAATTTATATGAATTACACTTGTGTAGCTTATTTTGATGTGTAGATTTAAAAGTAAAGGATTTTGATTGAATTTGGAGCATAATGGTGTGATTATGGAGCTTTGAATTCTGAGTGAGAGCTGATGAAGATTATCGGGATCATTTCCATAATTAGGACATCAAGATGGGATCTTAACAGAGGCGAACGCATTGGACCAGACCACACTAGAAGGATTCCCAAATGCACTATGGTGCCGTCTAGAGAGAGGCCACATGCCAAATTTGGCCTATTTTGGCCAGGTTTGGCCCAAACATTCCCAATTCGACCATGAACCCTCCTAAACTCTATAAATACTACTTTTCTTCATATTTTTAGTATGTAACACCTCAGAAATTCTAAGCTAAGATAAGAACCGTTCTTCATATATGGTTAGACGCAAAATCGATGAATTTTCTATGAATCTAAATATTAAGATCAATTCCTAAGTTTTGAAGGCGTATTAGATATGCATTAAAGTCATAAAGGACCTCTAGCTCAAAGTTAAGTTGAAAGCCTTTCTACCGATTTAGTTTTTATGTAAGTTCTAACTAGGGTCAACTTAAAATGACCATTACTCCTAGAATATAAAAAGTTAGGTATCCTAGTACCAAATAAATTAAAGTTATTTGAATCTTCTTTTTAATTCCACCAACCGCTTGTTAATCAGAGTCCGGAGTAAAATGTTATGGGTATTTTAGTGAAGCACTGTCAGGTTGTCAGAAATTTGATGGGTGTGGAAGGGCCGACGGACGTGGAAACTTTTTTTGACGCCCGTGGGAACCACGATGGCCCATAGTGGCAAGCCGTGAGAACCATCTAGAAAGATTGTTTGACCCCCATGAGGCTGATGGTTGGGTTCGATGGCCCGTGGGCCACCCGACAGCCCGTGGGAAGCACCATCCAGCAAGTTTTCTGCATTTTTTCAGCAGTTAAGTTGGGGTAGTTTGGTCCTTTTCTTACCTAAAGTCTTTTCCCACATCTTTTAAACACTCAAAAGGGGTTATTTCTCCCATTATCATTGGTTTATCTCAGATAAAAGCACTCAAGGCTCTAAGTCAATACACCTAGGGTTTCAAGCAAACAAGAGCATAGAAGCTCAAGCAAGAAAGTTCTCAAGGGTTTTTCCTTTAGATTTTTTCTCCAAGTCTCCACCTCCAACCTTAATTATTCTTCTCCAAGTTTCATCCCCATATTTCTAGCTAGAAGTTCATCAAGTTTCAGGTATATGGGTATTTAATAAGGGATTTCTTTCACCCTTATGCTCAAAACCTATGATTTTACTTTGATTTCATGAATTTGAGAAATTAGAGTTCTTACCCAATTATGATTTTTTCTATGAAACTAATTTACTTGTATTGAAATACACTTTCTAAGCTTTTATGCATGGTTTTCATGAGATTATACAAGTCTTTCTAAAAGACCATTAGTTGGGGATGATTTTAGCATGATATAACTTTATTTCATGATTTCAAGTAAATTAGAATATTTAGATAACATGACCTCAAGTATTTATGAAATTTGCATGCCGAGTTCTTCAAATTATGAGTTTTAGTAAAAAGTATGTTTTGAACTATGACCATGCTTAGTATTTAAGAAATTATGAAGTATGAATAGCATGACATTAGATATGTCCTTATGCTTTATGAAAGGTTTGACATCTAGATATGTCTACCTAAGTTATGAACAGTTTTAGTATTAAATATGTCACAAGTATTATATGAGCTATATGTATGTATTGGAAGTAGTACTTAGCATCGATTTGGATTGGGTTTAGCATACCCTTAAATCTCAGAACTACGTGCTATCATAGATTTATTTAGCCCCTCAGTTGGGTATCAGAACTAGTGATCACGCTATTTATTCCTCAACACCCTAGCAAGGTATATTGGGTCCTCTAGATGGGGAGTATACATCGGACTCCACGATTCGCTCACGTAGTTTATGTTAGTTAATAGGCTCTTCCGCAGAAATGGTTTTAAGCTTTTAAATGTATTTGACTCTTTACCTTCAGATTTCAGACTTACTACTATGACTTACGATTTTAAATATGTTTTCAGCTTATGATACTGCATTGAGTCATTACATTATAGATTTTACTATTACTAAATAATTTCAGCTTCAATCATGTTTTATCATGGTTTATGCATATCTAACATACTCAGTACATTCCATAGTACTGATCGCATATCTCTTTGTGTTGCATCCTATCATGATGTAGATTTAGTAGCTCACTCCCAGACTCGTGACTAGTAGATCAGTAGCACATCTAGCAGCTTGGTGAGTCCTCATCATTCGGAGACTTAGAGTTATTTAGATTGTTACTTTATTTCAGTTTGCAATTAATTAGAGTTAGCTGGGGATCTTGTCCCAGCAACTCAGCAGTTAGTAAAGGCTTCATAAATAGTTAGTCAGTTAGTCAATTAGTTGTATCAGTCTTCAAATGACTTTATTTTTCAGTTTTATGAAAGTTTATTTGATTATAATATTCTTCAAGAGTTCAACACATGTTTTAGCTTTCGCATTATCTTTCAGTCTATTTCTTAGTAGTATGCCGGCCCATGGGTTAGCTTGGGATCACTTGTGACTCTAAGCACCATGTTATATCCAAGGGGTAGCCTCTGGGCATTATAAACTTGGTATTAGAGCAAAGAGTTCAAGTGTCCTAGGGTGTCTATTCAGCCGTTTCTAGTAGAGTCTTGTTTATGGGTATGTTATTCACCACACTTATAATCAGGAGGCTACAGGGCATTTAGGAAATATTTCCATTCTTTCATACTCTAGATCATGCAGTAGAGTTGTTCCTTAAGAAACTTATGTAGATTCGTGGACTTCTCCAATTCCTCTAATCACGCTTCATCTTTGAGGTGGTTAAATCAGTATTGTTCAGATTCCTATCAGTATTATGCTCACAGATAGAGTCATCAAAAGAGTTGAGAGACTGCACAAAGGCTAGAGAGGAGCCCACTAGTGGCTAAAGTCTATCGATCCGAAAGCATGTACCATTTTCCACTCGTGCAGTTAAGCCTATAGTAGGATGTACTCTCCTACCCTATTGTAGAAGCTTTACTAAGTACCGGCACCCTTAGCTGAAAAGTATGGTTCTCTAAGCATGTGGGTAGTATAGTGACTCAAGAGTTAGTGTAATTTGATATTTTATAAGTTATAAGTACTAAAATAACCCCAGAGCTAGGTGTATGAATTTAGAAGTGTAGTAGCTAGAAGATTAAGATAGTGATGGACTGAAGTATGTAGCTATAGTCATGTATCAATAAGGTGAGTATTGGGTTGATATGTCCCTTGACATGGAGGGAAAAGTAGCTAGTTATGTGTAGATTCCATGGTAGTATATAGTGGGAGGATGGTTGGTTAAGATGACTTAGAGCAGATTTGAATTAGGGAAGAGGCTCATGAAGGCATGTTACTATGTAGAAAAAGATTAAGTATAGGATGAATAAGGAATTAGTAAGGAGCTGCATAATGAGGTAGTAAAGAGGATTAGTAGTGTTATGAAGAAGAATGTGCTTGTAGGCTAAAGTTAGATAGGAGGTGTGGTTAAAGTTGATTATTTTGTCATAAAAAATTTTTATGGACTAGTGTTTCTTAATTGTCATCTTATAATTGTAAGTTGGTGCAGTACTTGGGATGTTGTGTTGTTATCCATGTTTAGTACTAGACAGTAACTATAAATTGTTGATGATTACCGAGGTGGAAAGGGTGATAGTTAGGGATGGTGATGCTAGTTTTATGGAATTGACCTTGTAGGCCTAACATAGCATATGCAGAGACTTAAGTTGATTAACTTTCAACAAGTGTGGTTATGCAGGTGTGATGGTATATCGATTCATTCTTATTCTAGCGGTTCCCTAGTAATTCAATTAAGGTGAAATTTTACTCAGATGTAATTACATCACTCTCATGACTAAGTTCATGCACTTCATACAGATGCATGTCCATGCTCAGATTCCTAAAATGAGAAACAATCACTTCAGACAACAATCCCAGTCTTACTCTATGATTCCATGAATTCCAACTTTATGATAAGAGACTTATTACATATAATCTCATCTCTCACAGTATGATCAGTTCTATGCCCTCAGTCCTCAAGTTATTCCTTAATAGCTAATGGCACCAGGCTATATCATGTATATGCCCATATCAGATCTTTTGAACGACTCATGGTTATGATTTCCTTGCTCTAAGACTTATGTACATACACCTAAACTGGTGATGGGTGGTTATAACATGTATCCTCGTATTCATGTCCTTTGCACTTGTTTCCCCAAGTCTTATCTTAAATGACTAAGTCTCGCTATGTGTAAGTTAAGATTCAGAAGTACCCCTTATCCTTGTTAATAATGCTCAGTTTAGATTCAGTGTTCACAGCCAAGAGTACGCATCTAGTTAGAGGTCAGTATCAGACTAGCATGACTGTGAGAAGTGTAGCACCTTGTGTGTCATACCCCGAGGCTACCCTCTAGATGTAACACGATGCTTAGTGTCACAAGTGACCCCAAGCTAACCCATGGTCAGGCATATCTAGACAATTTTAGTTAAAAACATATACTGTGCAGAAGTTGAAAAATAATTCAATATCTGAAATGGGAAAGAGTCCAAAACATGTCAGGATATATAAAAATATATAGAGAGAGTATAGTGATGACTGAAAACAATACTAACAACTCAAAGTTGAATCTAGTCTATGACTGAAAGCCTCTAACTGATGTGAGTTGCTGGAACATGCCCCAGCTAACTCAAAAAAAAACTGAAATTGAAAAGTAAAGACTGAAACATAAAGCATGTCTATCGTCCTCGAACCATGAGGACTCACCATTGAAGCTGATGAGTAAGGACTGGGAGTCTATCTAAGCGTGGTCTGGATGTTGAGCGCCTGAACCTACATCATAAAATGATATAGCACAAAAGTATGCGTCAGTACTTTGAATATACTGAGCATGCGGGATGTGTGCTAAACTGAACAACATAGAAACTGAACATAAAAGTGTATACTGAAGCATAAACTTAAATCTAAGTTGGATACAATGACCAAGTACTAACATGAATATATAATATGCTGAACTGAATACTGAAATAGATACTGAGTACATGGTCAATGCAACATGAATCTGAATATGTGAGATACTGTTAACCGACATACCCCAAGCTGAGCTAACTATGGAGCCAACCTGTAACCCTGGATGGAAGGGTGTTCATACCTTGCCAAGGGTACAAACAAATCTAACGTGGATCCACTAACTGATGTCCATAAGGGACAGAGGTATGCAGACTAACCTGACAGATGACCCCTTTTTTACACCTACAGTGGCGTCGTAGTTCTGAGATTGGGGGACTGCTACTAAAGGTTTTATCCTGATCTGACAGCTAAGCCTTCATCCCATCATCTTCTCGGTACTAAGTCTACTCCCAATGGAAAAGTAAGCAATGAAATGCAAGATGAAAGACTGGATAGCTCAAATACTGCCAATTATCTGAGAATGCACATATATGTATATATATGCTGAAACTGATGGCATTCTAATACTGAAACATGATCATCTGAATTATATGCCTAGCAAGAATAATTTATGAATACTGAAATTTCTACATGCTAGGGTTTTTGAGTCTTAAACATGTGACTATACTAACTCTCTAAGAAACATGAAATAGATATCAACATAAGCAGTAAAATCTGAATTACAATAAATTCCTAAGATTTAGGAATCCTAGGTCTGAACAAATTCATGGAGAACTGAAGAACTGGCTAAAACTAGGGACTCAATGGGTGAAAGGAACCAATTGATGAAATCCCACATACCTGTTAGAGAATCTACTGAGAAATTCCTCGAATTCCTGGGGCTGAGCTTAAAGAAACCTCCTGACTATTCTTAAGGAAAATTGTAGCCTCTTTTCTCCCTTTTTCTTTCTAAGTCTGATGATTTTAGGAGAATTTGTGTTTTAGATAGTTTTTGACTAATAAACTAAGCTTAGAATACCCAAAACGACGTAGCTTAGGCCTTAGAAGAGGTAGGAAAAGTACAAAACACCCCTGGAAAAATAAAAGAAATGTGCTGGAAAAATCATGACTCAAGTTTCACAGATGGGTTCCATGACTCGTGGAAACTTTCATGGATTGTGGAACCCTATCGTGGTTCTTGGGTCTTTTGTCTAGCTGCGGGTCTGAGTTCCACGACTTGGGTTCATGACCCGTAGAACCTTTCACGGTTCGTAGAACCCAATCTTAGTTCTTAGAGAAATGGCTGGCCTCACGTCTGGTTCCACGACTTGGGTTCACAACTCCTGGATCCTTCCACGGTCCTTAGAACCCAATCGTGGTTCTCAGAGAATTCTTCAGGTCTCTGATCTTATTCCACGATTCCAGTCCACAACTCAAGGAAACTTCCACGGGTCGTGGATCCAACTCGTGATTCTGGCTGACAGTTGGAAAAAATTTATTTCTTTCTGGTTTTCTGAGTTAAGTCTGGTCATGGAAGTTCTGGGTTGTTACATTGTGCCTCCAGGTTAGGTTTGAAAATGGTGAAACCAAGCAGTTAGGCTCATACCTTAGTAGTTATATGTTCTAGTTTTACACTTATGATTCGTGATCAGCCGCCTCTTCATGAGTTATACGAGAGTCCTCATAACAGATCAGTTCAAATCTGCCAGTATATATTTCCTGAGACCAGGAGGCTTTCCACTCAGCTTAATCCATCCTAGTAAGTTCAGTTCAGGAGAAAATAGTTGATATGCCTTTATTTAGTAACTCCGTTCTAGCTTGACCTTTATTCGAAGACGAATGATCCCAAAGGGGACATATTGTAACACCCCAGAAATTTTAAGCTAAGATCTGAACCGTTCTTCATATATGGTTAGACCCAAAACTGATGAATTCTTTATGTATCTAAGTATTAAGATCAATTCCTAAGTTTTGAAGGTGTATTAGATATGAATTAAAGTCATAAAGGACATCTAGCACAAAGTTGAGTTGAAAGCCTTTCTACCGATTTAGTTTTGATGTAACTTTTAACTAAGGTCAACTTCAAATGACCATTGATCCTAGAAAATACAGAGTTAGGTGGTCTTGTACCCACTAAATTAAAGGTATTTGATTTTTTTTTCCAACACCACCGACCACTCATTAATCCGAGTTTAGAGTAAAAGGTTATGGGAATTTTAGTGAAGCACTATCAGGCTGTCAGAATTCTGACAGGCATGGGAAGGGCCGACGGGCGTGGGAAATTTTTTGACGCCCGTGGGAGCCATGATGGCCTGTGGTGGCAAGCCGTGGGAACCATCTAGCAAGCTTATTTGAGCTCCATAAGGCCGATGGTTGGGTCCAATGGCCCGTGGAAAGCACCGTTCGGCAAGTTTTCTGTATTTTTTTCAGCAATTAAGTTGGGGGTAGTTTCATCCTTTTATTACCTCAAGACTTTCCCCGCATCTTTTAAATACCCAAAAGGGGTTATTTCTCCCATTATAATTGATTCGTCTCATAGAAAATCTCTCAAGGCTCTAAGTCAAGACACCTAGGGTTTCAAGCAAGCAAGAGCATAGAAGCTCAAGCAAGAAAGTTCTCAAGGGTTTTTCCTTCAGATTTCTTCTCCAAGTCTCCACCTCCAACATTAGGGATTCTTCTACAAACTTCATCCCCAGAGTTCTAGCTAGAAGTTCTTTAAATTTCAGGTATGTGGGTATTCAATAAGGGATTCCTTTCACCCTTATGCCCAAAACTATAATTTTAGTTTGATTTTATGTATCTGAGAAATAAGGGTTCTTACCCAATTATGAATTTTTCTATGAAACTGATTTACTTGTATTGAAATACACTTTCTAAACTCTTATGCATGATTTTCATGAGATTCTACAAGTCTTTCTAAAATCCCATTAGTTGGGGATGATTTTAGCATGATCTCACTTTATTTCATGATTTCAAGTAAAAATGCATATTTAGATAACATGACCTCAAGTATTTATGAAATTTACATGCCGAGTTCTTCAAATTATGAGTTTTAGTAAGAAGTAAGTTTGAACTATGGCCATGCTTAGTTTTTAAGAAGTTATGAAGTATGAATAGCATGACATTAGATATGTCCTTATGCTTTATGAAAGGTTTGGCATCTAAATATGTCTACCTAAGTTATGAACAGTTTTGACTTTACATATGTCACAAGTATTATATGAGCTATATGTATATTTTGGGAGTAGTACTTAATACCGAGTTAAACTGGGTTTGGCATACCCTTAAGTCCTAGAACTACGTGCCACCATAGATTTTTTTAGCCCCTCAGTTAGGTATCAAAACTAGGTATCACGTCAGTTATGCCTCTACACCCTGGAAAGGTATATTGGATCCTCTTGATGGGACGTATACATCGGACTCCACGGTTAGCTCACATAGTTTATGTTGGTTAATAGTCTATCCTACAGAAATGGTTTTAAGCTTTTAAATGTATTTGACTCTTTGTCTTCAGATTTCAGACTTACTACTATGACTTACGACTCTAAATATGTTTTCAGCTTATGATATTGCATTGAGTCATTACATTACAGATTTTACTATTACTATATGATTTCAGCTTCAGTCATGTTTTAAGCATGTTTTATCATGGTTTATGCATATCTCACATACTCAGTACATTCCATAGTACTAACTGCATACCTTTGTATGTTGCATCCTATCATGATGTTGATTCAGTAGCTCACTCCCAGACTCGTGGCTAGAAGATCAGCAGCACATCCAGCAGCTTAGTGAGTCCTCATCATTTGAAGACTTAGAGTTATTTAGATTGTTACTTTATTTCAGTTTGAAGTTATTTAGAGTTAGCTGGAAGTCCTGTCCCAGCAACTCATCAGTTAGTAGAGGCTTCATAGACAGTCAGTCAGTCAGTCAGTTAGTTGTATCAGTTTTCAAATGACTTTATATTTTAGTTTTATGAAATTTAATTTTATTATAATATTCTTCAAGATTTCAATACATGCTTTAGCTTCCGCAATATCTTTCAGTCTATCTCTTAGTAGTATGCAAGGTCATGGGTTAGCTTGGGGTCACTTGTGATTCTAAGCACCATGTTACGTCCAGGGGATAGGCTTGGGGTGTGATATAGTATCAAGATACATCTTTAATATATTTAATACACCTTGGAGCGTAGAAGAAGACAGAGGGAAAATGCAAACCCCTCAATCGAGGAAAACAATTCTTGCATGTGAGCTTATGCAACTCCAAGTGTAATTCTGGGCAGAAGACTGAGGGTAAGAAAACTAAGGATAGAAAAATAAAAGGGAAACGAGAGAATAATCACTGTGATTGTTTGAGCGCCAGACCATCTTGTCCAATATGAAGCTCAAGGTACGCTCAACTGAGTCTGCTGAGTCAAAATAGCCTTAACCTAGGGTCTAATGGCGAGACCTACAGTCGAAGGAATGCATGGCAAAGATAGATAAAACAAAAGTGGGAGAAGTGAAGAGTTAAAAGAGGAACCTTAATAAAAGGAAAAACACCAGGAAGGGGAAAACTCACGCTTGCAGTTCCACTCCTCCGTTATTCGAGAACCCAAAACGAGATCAGCGGTCCAAATGTAGACAAATTTGTCAGCTAAGCACCAATCCTTCTCATCAAGGATGGAGAGAACCTCTCTCTTGCCACGACAAAATATGTTGAAGAGTTTCTCTCGTACAATTCAAGGCGAATAAAGCAGAATAAGGTGCTCCAGGGTAAAAGGCCGATTCAGAGACTTGACAATAACGAGGAGGCACGCAACAACTCTCCAAACTGTAGAATGGAATTGGCCGAGAGAAATCATGTACTTCTCACAAAGATGGAAGATGAATTCAAAGATTGGTTTATGGCCAAACCCTATTAAGAACGGATAGGTGTAGACCACTGTGTAGCCGGGCTTGGGGCTGGAAGTATCCTCTCTTGGAAGGGTAGGGAACCAATGTCAAATTCAGAAGGCCAGCCACAATCAGCCTAAACATGGGGAATATCTTCATTATATATTTTGCAGGTGATGTAGGAGATGGAGCAGGACTTGGATTCTGCATATCTGTCAGTGAATTTTATTAGGTTACAGTCCTTCTTTTCATAGTCTAGCTCCATAATAGGGACCACAAAATTAAGGAAAGCTTCTCGCTCCTCCAGTTGAAGACCGTCTAAAATTAGTAAGGGACTTGAAAACCATGTCAACATGCAATCAAAGAAGGCATCGTTAGAACCCATATCAGAAGTAGTCAATGAACAATTGAGAAATGAAGGGTGACAGATGGAGTTTGCTACAAAAAAAAAAGGAAAAAGGCAGGGGAATTTGAAAAATTAGAGGAAGAGAAAGGTGCAGCCTTATTTATAAAAGGTTTTGGAAAAACCAAAGGAGGCAACAATTGGGTTTCCCAAAAGAAGCGATGATTGGAGTTTCCCGAAAGAACACATGTCCTGAGTTGTTGATTAGGACAAGATAGAGTGGGTAAAAAGGAAAGTTTGGGTTAGTATTTCCCGCCAAAAGAACCCTTGGGCCCTTGACGATCCCGCTTCCCAACGGCCTTTGGTCATGATCCTCAAAAAACGGGGGGACTATATGCATTGAGTAAGGAACCTATAGAGCGGCAGGAGACCTCTCATAGGAACGAGTCGCACCATGTCTAGAAAAGAACAAGGGTCAGAGAGAGGAGTCTGCTAGAAGGTTTACCGAGAAGAGTCCCTTCGGAGAACTCGAATGACATGGAAAATGGGACAAAGTGACAAGTGCATCAGACTTCTCAGAGATGCAGACGCGTAGCGCACCTGCCTGACCTAGGCTGCAGATACAGGCTGGCACCTATAAGAGATAAGACACCTGGCACCGTTCCATCGGCAACAATACTATTGGGGGACAAAGGAATAAAGCCCTCTAATTGGCCAAGAGCCATCCGTTGTAACCTATAAATAAGAATTTTCTTTCATTTTGCACCGCATCCTGAAATCGAATTTTTCTAAACAAACTAAAAGGAAAATGAGTTTGCACAAGATGAAACAAAAAAAAGTACTCCCTCTATATCTCAATTTTTACATGACACACTTTTCCTTTTGTCCATTTAAAAAAGAATAATATATTTATATATTCGATAACAATCTAACTTTAAATTATCTATTTTATCTCTAATGAGATGATTTATAACGATACAAATATCCATGACTTATTTTAAATCACCAATTTCAAAAGTTTTTTCTTAAATTGTTAAACTCCAGACTCAATCAAACACTTCACATAAATTGAGACTAAGGGATTAGATAATAACTTATTATAACTTAAATTCGAATCCCGTGGACTTTTCACCTATTACTTTTTTTTTCGAACCTATTTACTGTTCATGATACCTACTTTTGTGATAATAACTATATCTATATATAAAAAAAGGAAATTAATAAGATCAGAATTTTGAAAAATATTGTGGGCTGGGGTTTGCTGTTTCCCATTATAGGCACCGAGGAAGTGACTGGCTTAATATGAGCGTTCGTTGGCAAATGTTATAAATAAATTTGTTAGAAAGTGTCAAGGCTTGCGGCTGTGTGTGTTTCAGTCTAGGAAGCCTAGTTGTATTTTAATACTTTATATTTATTATTATCATTATTAAGGGGAGGGTGGCTAGTAAGTATACGTGGAGGCCTGTTAACACCCTTTTAACTTTGGGACCACTTGATTGGGCTTCTGTATAAGGCACGCGCCCTACAAATATTCCAGCCGCCAAGTCAAACCCACCATTTCTCTTTTTACAGTATATAGAAAAGTTTTTGTAGTTTTATACGCGTCTACATTTCTCAAATACATATTCTATCACGTTTTCATTTATCCGTCCCTCTTCTCACGTGTGAGTCAATATTTCTATTCAACTATTTCATCTCTTCCTCTCACTTGTCACAAAAATAAAATTAAAAAAAATCCCTACCAAACACCACCCCTATTATTAATTTGTTTGTAATATGGATAGACAAATACAATCGTAAAACAGACAGTAGTATAAATGCTTTTTGTGAAAATTAATTTGAACCCTGCGTTTAAGTAGAGTCATTAAAATTGCAACTGTACATAAAACAGGTTTTCACTGAGGCAAAACATAACCGTGACAAAGTGTTCATTTCATGTGGGATTTGAAACACTTATTTTTCCCCTTTATCTTTTATTTTAAAAGAAAACAAAGTGACAATACTAAACGTACATTTAATATATGTTAGTATGTACTCCACTCATCTATATAAGAATTGAAGGATTTGACGTATACGATAGTTCATTCATCTAATTTTAGGTGTGAGTTATACATTAACTTCTTAGGGTTTTAAAAATTAAAATAACTTTAAAAAGGTCCAAATATGTTCTTAAAGTATTTGAAATTAAGAAAATATGTTATTCATCAATTGTTTAGCTCGCACATGTCCTTACCATTCAATAGTTGGTCCAAAGATGGGTTTAATTCAACTGAAGCCTCCCAATTAACCTATTTACTTTATTAACCAAGTTAAAAGAATAGAATTTGGCTGACAACCCCCTTCCAACCCCACTGATTTTTCATAACAATATGTTTTCGCTGAGAAAATCGACTATTGAGGAATATTGTTATTTTGAAAAAATATTGCTTTAGACATTATAATTGAACTTTTAATGCATGCTTAGCTGCATTTTATTTAATAATAATATGATGAAAATAATCTCAGCCGTAATTTAAAACACAAGTGTAGTGTAAAAATATATTTATAAATTATAATTTTCATCATCAAAGATATAAATATATGCTACATCGATATATTGTTAATTAAATCATTAGTATGTAAAAAAATATACAATATTATGTTAAGCTAAACTATTTTCATTCAAACTTAGAATTGGTGTCTGGCTTTGGTAGTTACATAAACACGAGTAGACAAGAATTTTAAATTTATACATGTTAAAGAAATGATAAGCTATTAATGAATAACATATTTGCTCAATTTCACATGTTTTAAGGGAATACTTGGCCCTTTTTCACCTATTAATCAGCTAATTTGGTTAATTGGGGCCTCCAATTAAATTAACGGCATATTTAGACCAACAATTGAATACTAAGGGCATGTGTGAGCTAAACTAACGACGAGTATATTTGCTCAAGTTTGAATGTTTTAAGGACACATATTTTCCCCTTTTATAAAATAAGTTAACTTTTTAGAAACTGAATGAAAAAGATACTATATATTTAAAAAAAAATTGAATATATTTGAGAATTGTGAACTCAAAGAAAGAACATGACTCAGAAAACAATAATATCATCACTCTTGTGGAACAGATGAATTTAAACTTATAATCTCTCATAATTCTATTAGATTAGGACTAAATGGGTTTAAACTAGAGTACTTTCATATTAATTATCAAAGGGTGTGTTGGATAAATGATGTTGCGCAATTGTTGCACTTTCTGATATCAATTGTTGAGATCTGATAACAATTGTTGTGAAAGTATCTGGGTTAACTAGCACACAATCAACACACAAAGAAAATAGAGAAGAAAAATAACACAAAGATTTAACGAGGTTTGGCTAGGCCTAATCCTCCAAGCAAAAGCAGAGAGAGTTTTCCACTATGAAAGAAGAGAAGCTTACAATGTACAATGTACTTTTAGAATTCCCAACTACAACCCTATATATAGACCCCAAGTAGTTGCAAACCTATAAGGAAAAGATTCTCCCAATTTTAGAAGGACTATACTTTCCTTTCCCAAACCCATTAGGACAAAGAGTTTTCTAAACCAATAGGATTGTGAGTTTCCTAAAATATACAAGGAAAACATTCAAGACATAATTAACAAATCTTCCCCTTGGCTTGAATTCCTTTCATCAATAGGAACAACATCTCTCCGCCTTGCTCTCAGCCCTTGAACGGGCTCACTGGGTATTACACACACCAATCAAGTCTAGGCAATTCCTAAAATTATTAGTCGGGACTCCCTTAGCCATCATTTCTGCCGGATTATCATGTGTAGATATTTTCTTCACATCAACAACCCCTTTGAAGCCGACTACCTTTTGTCCCTTTGGCAATGAATCAAACTTTCATGTTTGATTCTTGTGAAGTAACTCAATCTATTTATCCATAGCACAAATCCATCAATCTCCCTTTGAACTATAAATAGCTTCTTTATAGCTATTAGGCTCAAACACGTCAATGGTCTCCGCAACTGATAATGCAAATTTCACAAAATCTGCATATCCAAAAAGAGTTTCATCAACCACGTTTGCAAACCTTTTAGGTCGGTTGGTCATTCTCTTCTCTCTGCTTGGTGCAATGCTATACGATTCTTCTTACATAGGTGCATCAACATTATCATCATGATTAAGGTTCTGCACCTCCTCCACTTTTAAACTACTGGGCTGAGCTAGTGGAGATTCAATCTCTAGCTCTATGCGGTCAGTGACACCACGATCTATTTTTGTTATTGCTTTCTCCTTCTGACTGTCCAGTGAGGCAGATTCATTGAATATCACATCCCTACTTATAATTAAACCTGGAGTCTTTTTGATCTATGCACCACAGTCTCTAACCTTTCACTCCAGTTGCATACCCTAGAAATATGCACTTCTTTGTCCTCGGCTCAAGTTTTCCATCCCTCACATGAGCATAAGCAGGACAACCAAATATCCTCAAATTTGAATAATCAACAGGCGAACTGGACCAAACCTCAAAAGGAGTTTTGAACTCAATAGCTGTGGATGGAGATCTATTGACCAAATAACAAGTTGTATTGATTACTTCAGCACAAAAATCTTTGCTAACACATGAGTGTGAAATCATACTTCGTGCCCTATCACAAAGTGTTTTATTCATACATTCTGCAACACCATTTTGTTGTGGTGTTCCAATATAAGTGTGGTGTCTCACTATGCCCTCCCTGTTGCAGAATTCATTGAACTCTAAGTTGCAAAATTCCAACCCATTGTCAGTTCGAAGACGCTTAACTTTTCTTTCAGTCTGCCTCTCAACCATTGTGTTCCATTTAACAAATGTCAGAAATGCCTCATCTTTTGTTTTCAGAAAATACACCCACACCATTCTTGAGTAATCATCAATCAAAGTCATAAAGTACCTGGCACCACTTTTGGAGGGAATTCTGTTTGGACCCCACAAGTCTGAATATATGTAATCTAACTTGTCTTTGGTCTTATGCTCTGCCCTTTTGTTGAACTTTACCCTTGTTTGCTTATCAAACATACAATGCTCACAAAAATTCAAGCTTGATTTTTGCATCCATCCAATAAATTTTGCTTGGTCAATAAAGACAATCCCTTATCACTCATATGACCAAGTCGGTAGTGCCACAACTGAGACTAATTCGAATCACTCCTTCCAGAAGCTACAATTGCTTCCCCTTCAACTACACTGGCTTGAAGATAATATAGTCTACAATGCAGCTTACCCTTCATGAGTACCATGGAGCCTTTACACACTTTAAGTATCCCATTCTCTGAGTGAAACTTATACCCTTGATCATCCAAAGTCAAAAGAGAAATCAAATTCTTTTTCATTTGAGGAACATGTAAACACTCAATATTTCTGATAATGCCATCGAACATTCTCAATTTGATGTTACCAATCCCTTCTACCTCTAATGGATTATCATCACTTAGGTAGACAGTCCCAATCGTCTGCTTGTAAGTTGCAAACTAGTTCTTGTGTGGTCACATATGGAAAATTGTACCAGAATCAAGAATCCAAGAATTATGCCTATGATCAGAACTCGCGGCATAAACTTCCCCTACATAGTCATTATCATCAGAATTATTGCTAATGTCAATAATATTTGTCGAGTAATCAATTTGCTTTTCTCTTTTCTCTTTTATCTTAGGACAATCTCTTTTGTAGTGACCTTACTCCTGCACTCATAGCAATTCTGCTTCCTTGCTCTAGACTTTGATATGGCATTGGACTTTTTCTTATTAAAGTCTTTTTGTTGTGTTCTTCCCCTACTCACAAGACCTTCGCCCTTAGTTCTGCTATAAGGAAAGCTCTTCTTCAACTCTTTTGATTTTAGTGCATTACTAACATCATTCAGTGAAATACTGTCTTTTCCATATAGCAACGTATCAACAAAAGTATCGTATGACGGTGGTAAAGAACATAACACGATCAAGGCCTGATCCTCACTCTCAATTTTGATATCTACGTTCTTCAAGTCCATTATAATTGAATTAAACTCATCAAGGTGAGTTTTAACTGGTGTACCTTCATACATCCGAAGATTGTACAACCTCTTTTTCAAGTAGAGGCGGTTTGCCAATGATTTCTTAGAATACAGATCTTCCAGCTTCTTCCATGTCGTTGCTGTAGATTCCTCTTTAGCAATTTCTCGAAGAACGCTATCTGTAACGCTCATGAAAATCGCACTCAAAGCCCTCTCCTTCAGGCCTGCCTTCTCTGACTCTTTCATCTCCTCTGAAAAAGTCTCCTCGATTTCCTTCCATAACTCTTGTAACACCAGGGACGATCTCATTCTAATCTTCCATAGACTGAAACTAGATCCCCCATCGAATTTCTCTACTTCATGCTTTGTTGAAGATGATGGCGACATCTCAACCCTTGACTATGTGTAAAAACCCTAACTTTGCTCTGATATCAATTGTTGCACTTTCTGATACCAATTGTTGAGATCTGATAACAATTGTTGCGAAAGTATCGTGGGTTAACTAGCACACAATCAACACACAAAGAAAATAGAGAAGAAAAATAACACAAAGATTTAACGAGGTTCGGCTAGGCCTAATCCTCCAAGCAAAAGCAGAGAGAGTTTTCTACTATGAAAGAAGAGAAGCTTACAATGTACAATGTACTTTTAGAATTCCCAACTACAACCCTATATATAGACCCCAAGTAGTTGCAAACCTATAAAGAAAAGGTTCTTCCAATCCTAGAAGAACTATACTTTTTTTTTTCAAATCTATTAGGACAAAGGGTTTTCTAAACCATTCTTAGTTTCCTAAAAATATACAAGGAAAAAATTCAAGACATAATTAATAAATGAGATATCTTAATTTTTAATCAGAATTTTTTAGTTTATATTCTGAGAATAAAGAAAATTCTGATAATGAGCACTTAATTTTCTATCTAATGAACCTTATTACGCGATGTGAATATGACTTAATGATTTGACACCTAGCTCCTCTTATTGTCAATCTAGAGGAGACAAAATAAAAACGGTATGATGTCAAAATAGAACATTATTGATTAACCAGTATATCAGTCTTGCTAAACAAATAATTCGAAATTCGAAATTCGAAATTCCATTGATGATGTTTTTTCTCACTCCCAAGTAGAAAGGACAAAAGATGTTTTTTTTCTTTGGGAAAAGGACATGAGATGTCCTTTTTGGCAAACAAATACCACTTAAACTAGTTTTTTTTAACTTAACTCATAAAATGATCACTCGGCCATTTTAATTCCTACAAATAGTCATTTCTAAATTTGATACATGTGAGCCATTTCAACCCACTTTTTGAACATTCTATGATTCTTCCCCCCCCCCCCCCCCCCCCTTTTTTTTTGCTACATTTTTTGGGATAAAAAATTCGACTTTTTTAAAAGTAATTAAATGCAATTATATAAAAATTATATAATTATCGTATAGAATATATATATTTTACAGGACACGTATAAATTTTTTATCATTGTTCATTTTTTTAACAACCAAATACAATTGTATAGAAATTGTAAAGTTGTTATATAGAATACATATCTGTATCAGATCTATATAGAAACTGTATAGGATGTGTATAAAAACTGTATAATTATTGTATAGAATGTGTATAAAAATTATATAATTGTTGTATAGAATGTGTATCTTCATATGATCTGTATAGAGATTGTATCATTATTGTATAAAATATGTATCTGTATAGAATGTGTATAGAAAATGTATCATTGTTATAATAAATTGTATCATTGACTATATTCACCCTATTGAGTAAAAAAATAAAATTACAAAATCATATTTAATCTTTAAAAAATAAAAGAGCAGTTTTCCTTTTTTTAAAAAGGACAGTTTTTTTAAACAAAAATAATAGAGCAGTTTTTTTAGAAAAAAAAGAGAGCAATCTTTTTTTTTAAAAAAAAGAGCAGTTTTTTTTAAGAAAAAAATAGAGCAGTTTTTTTAGAAAACCAAAAAAAGAAGACAAAAGAGCAATCTTTTTTTAAAACAAATAAATAAAAGGGCAGTTTTTTTAATTAGTTGTAACAAAAAAATTTGAAAAAAAAGAAAGAAAGAAAAAACAACGAATTTAAAAAGGAGAAAGCAACAAAGCAATTTTAAGCCAAAAAACTACAAATTGATATTTAAATTTCTTGGCTATTCATTGTCAATAATTTCATCCAAAATGCTAATTCTGTCCTTATCCATTTTTCTTTTGCTAAGAAAAACAACTGGGCCTATAAAAGGTTAGGGAAAATGCATGTATCATGCGATTATTTTCCAAAACAAATGCGTAAACCTTAAGGAGTCGTTTGGTAGCTGGTTTGGGAGTGATTTATGCAGGTATTAAATCATACATAAGTAATACCATATTTGGTAGTTGGTTAGGAGCTAAGTTATTCATGTATAAAATTAATACTGTGTTTGATTTGTAATTTAGAAACCTGCATAACTAATACATGTATAAGTTATGAAGGAATCTATGTATTATTTTATGCAGGATAGAAGGTGGAATAACTAATACATGTATAACTAATACATGAATAAGCAATCCCTGCATAATTAGTACCTGCATAAATAATACATAGATTTTGTCATAACTAATCCCTACATTACTAATACTTGCATAACTCTTACTAGCTACCAAACGACCCTAGGGTATTTTATTTAACTGCAGCGTCTAGGGATGCGTGCACGAGAGATAGATTATTGGCAGACATAGAAAGTTAAGAAAAAAAAGAATATAAATATGGGAATATTGTCGAGTTCTATGGGCTCAATGAAAACATTGTTCGTACGATGGCAAACAAAGTGCCAAAACAGAAAAAAGATTAATAATAGGTTGTTTCGTCTTAAGAGATAATTGGGATGTTTATGTGTGTATTAAATTATAATTAAATCTCCATTAGTCACTAGTGACATTGGAAGCCACTCAGCAGGTAGCATTCACACAATATGATGATAAGATCACAGTAATGGGAAACTTTACACTAATAAGGGAATGGAATTCCAGCAATATGGATTTAACTATATATATAAATACATAAGTGAGAATATGCCACGTCCTTAAATCATTGCTTCTGTACTTTCCCCCCCTTAATTTAGAGCAAGGACAAGGATCTTTTTAATCTGGTTCAGGCCCCATAGGCCATGTTTCTGAAATTCCACAGCTTGTTCAGAATAACAAGCAACAATGACATTTTTACTGGTAAAGATAGTGGAACCAATTATGCAACCTCCTCCCGCATCGCCTTTAATTTATACCTAGCTATAACCTATTTTAATTAGCCAATTAAGAGAATAGACATAAACAAGATAGAAAAGAAAAGAGATATCTAGCTACTACAATATAATCCCAGTGTGGAATCTCCTGATTTTCATGTTATTAATTACTTTTTTTATCTTTTACTATACATATTGGTTTCTATCGTGCGTGCTAGAAAGAAGAATATAATAAAATAGAAAGAATATATAGAAGATTGTTAAAACACAAAGATTATAATTCAGAGAACTAGATGTTATAAATAATTAAAAATAAAGATGTTACAAAATCAATCCTTTAGACCCAACCCAATTCCATGGAAGAAAACAAATTAAAAAACCTAAAATAGAGAAGAAAAGTAATTTTAAACTGTAAAACCCACAATTAATCCTGCATGTCTCTCTCCCCAGAAGCTACATGTATGTGTCCTACATAAGGAAGAAACTTTGATGCATCCACAATTCTTCTATATGAATCTCCGACCTCTTTACATTCTCTTTTTCTACACGTGATAATATTATGTTTCTTTAGAATACAGCTTAGTCTTAATCCTCAGACAACATTGTTGTTGAGTTGCTGCTGTAAGAACCACATGTCCTCAATATTCCATAAATTATCGGAGAAATTTCCACCGTCCATCCATTGAGTCGTGTTTTGCTGATGATTCATTGCTGCAGCTTGGAATTCTAAAGAAGTAGTAGCATGGTGAAAGTAACCTGTGGGGCTGATTAATGATTCTCCTAGTTGAGTACTGCTTTGATTGACTTGAAAACAATCTTGCTGATTGCTAACTTGGGGGTAATTGTAGCAACAATCAGTGAGGTCAGAAACAGGTGTCCCAAATGAGTTTTCTGATGAAGCTGCCGTGGCGCTTGAATTTGTAACAGCTGTGTTATTGTTGTGATCAACTGACACCATGTTTGGATTAATTGTCTGATGAAGCACTTGGTCGGAGGTGGAGGTAGATACGCCGGCAGCTGCTTGAATTCTTTCCACTAGCCTCGGCATCCATAGATAACGCATCGTATCCTTAAATTGCTTGCTGTTCACGTCACATTTCAGCTGTTTGGCATGTTTTTGCACTCGTGTTCTCCAATAATTTTTTATCTCGTTATCCGTTCTTCCTGGCAAATGCTGAGCAATTTTTGACCACCTACACTCATATAGCATAATTGATCAGAATTGAGTAATTAATACCTAATTAATTATAAGTGATATTTAAAATGAAACATACCGGTTGCCCCAACGAGAATGTAGTTCAAGAATCAAAAGCTGTTCTTCAAGGGTGATATTTCCACGTCGTACATCGGGGCGGAGATAATTCAGCCATCTCAATCTACAACTTTTCCCTGTTCGCTTTAGACCTGTTTCAATTCCCATGCCATAGAAATATGTTAGATTTCTCATTTCTGAGCTTAATATTCGTGAAGTTGAGAACACAAGAGCTTGATCGACAAAGTATCAATTGCCTTTTCTTTCCCTTCTCTTTTTCTTTTAAATATTTTGCAGCCAATTATACCTCTTTATATTACATTTGGATGAGTGCTTCTTTGCTTTTAAAATATTACCTAGTACGGAAAGAAATTATAAACCACACACGCATCCACTTGAATCCTTATCTAGCACGAATCTTCCAACATACCCAAGAAAAGCGCGCACCATATTTTTTGAGAAGAAAATACCCAACAGATTATAAAAAACGTATGATTGAATTACCAGCACATCGGGCGAGAGAATTCCAGCGACCTTCACCATGATGAGCTATATAATTCATGAGGGTGAAGTCTTCTTCGACAGTCCATGGACCTCGTCGGAGGTCCATGTCTTCTTCATTCTTATCAGCAGCTCCACGGCTCAAACCGACTTTAACATGGTGATGATCCATCAAGATTAATGATTTTACTCTAAATGGAGAAATTGATTGATTGATGGAAATAAAGGTGTTGATGGATGGATCAAACTAAAAAGAGAGAGAGGAGGGGGAAAAAAAGGCGTTTTAGAGAAAAGAGAAAGATGAGATGAGTTGAGAAGAAAGATGTATGTTTGGATTACTACACGAGAGAAGGTGGTGGGGCTTTTTATAGATATATAGAAAGAGATAGGTTGGAGAAAAATTGTGACAATTTTAAAGAAAAAGGTGGCATGTGATTGTGAGTGAAGGATGAAGAATTTGAACTATCCCACAAAGCCGCAATATGGAATTAAACTCTAATACTAGCTCTTCTTTTTTTCAATTCTAGTGTTTAATTAAAGTACTAGTAATTAAATAAAGTTTAACTCGTTTGACACTTTTGACTTTGCCTGTACCTTCACCAGTTACATATACTTATTCTATTAGTTCCCAGAAAACGATATCCATATTGTTTTCCCCTAATTCTTACTTTTCTTTTTCTTCATTTTTTTATAAGCCCCTCCAAGCAAGTTGTCATAGAATTTTTGACTTTCTAACTTCACTTATCCATTTTCTGAACTAATTTCTTGCCATACCGGAAAAACACCACTCTATTAAAAACTGAAACTAGTTGATGTATTTATGATTAAAGAAAATAATGATGCGGAGATAATTTTAATAAAGATTTGACACCATCTCCCCTCCATACAATCCTTCTTTTAAATTTTTCGAATGCTTCAAGAAACACATGTCCTCAAGAAACACATGTAATGGCCTTAAAAATAACAGGATTTGTATAACTTACCATTTATTTGTTTCTTAAATATTTTACTTGATTAAATTACCGGGTTGAAGAAAAATAAAGTAATAATACTTTTTATTTTAAAAGACATCAAATATTTAAACATAAATTAATTTATCAAAACAACTAATATTTGGCACAAGATGCAATATGCAATAAGCCGAAAAAACTAGAAAATTGGAGATTAGAAAAGGGCTTGCCATTAATACTGTAGGTAGAGGAACAGGGCCGGCTTAACCACTAGGCTACTAAAACAATTGCTTGGGGATCCCAAATAATTAGGACTCCATTTTTTCTTAAAGATGTACTTATACATATTTACTTTTAAAAAAAATTTATATTTACTCATAAATTTGAAAACAGATTGGCTTAATGTTGAACTTTCTTTAACACATAATAATTACTATGATATTAATGAATTAGATTTATTTTTTGAATAAAGAATGTTAGGAGAAACAATACAAGCAGAAGATAATGATCTAATAGAAATACTCGATCAAATAAAAAGATTTGATTCTTTTCCTAATACATACATTGTTTATAGAATAATGTTAACAGTTCCTACAACTGTTGCCTCAATCGAAATAAGCTTTTCAAAACTAAAATTGATAAAATCTTATTTAGGATCAATGTCTCAAGACTCAAAGAGAGATTGAATGGACTAAGCTATATTATCAATTGAAAAGGAATTACTAAAATAAATCGATTATAAAAAAAGTAATTAATCACTCAGCATCTAAAAAAGCTAAAAAAATAGATCATAAATAAAAATATATATGACGATCTTTCCTTTTGATTTTTATATATATTGGGGGGTCTCTCTAAAGTTGAATCCACCCGGTAGAGGAAGTATATAGGAAATGAAAAATTGATTTGCATGACTCGGCACATTAACCTTTTTAATAAATCAACGTAACATCTCCTCCATCATATCATTTAAAGTTCAAAAGAAAATTGGAAATAACTTTTATAATATACACTACTTAACCTAAAAAATGGTAAATAATCTATTATAATAATTTGAACTACAAAATCTTTATAACAAAAATTATTTTTCCTCTCCAACTTTACTTTAAAATTTAAATTCCCCTCCCAACACTAAGCAATAAACATTGTTCCCTGCAAATTTCTTGGGTGTGAACTTGATCCATGTTGCTTTTGTGAAATTTCAGTGGAGGCATAGTCCGGTAGAGGAGGTTGTTTGGGAGACCAAGATAGACATCCAAAGCAGATATCCCCAACTTTTTGGCAGTTTAGGTATCTTCTTTCTCCTTATTGAGGACGAACGTGTGTTTTAGTGGTGGATGATATAACGACCCTCATAATTGTTTTATGATTTTTGCGTGTTTTGACTGTTTTACCAATTCTCGTAGTTTCAGTATGGTGTTTGTGGTCTTCGGGGGTGGGTGACATGATTTCCGCGGTGGTTGGACGGGATTTGGATGAGTTTTTTTTTTGGAAGGTTGGAAAGTTGAACTAGTTGACCAAAGTCAACATTTGAGGAAGATGAGCTCGGAATGGAATTTCGACAGTTCCGTTAGTTTCAAAAGGTGATTCAAGTCAGTTGGCCCATTGATTCGGGTCCCGAGGCATTCATATGAGTTTCAAGTCATTGGTTGGAAATTTAAAAATTTAGAAGTTAAGAGTTGACATCGGTCAATATTTGGTCAAAATGACCTCAGATAGGTATTTTGATGGTTCCAACATGTAAACAATATCATTTCCAGTCTAGTAGCATATATAATTTGTGTTCACGAGATTTTGAACAAATCGCGAGGGTTCATTCAGGTTTTTTTGGTTATTGGCTAATTACTAGTTTTTCAGTTTTGCTGGTGCAGGTATTTTCTTCTTCGCATTTGTGAGCCTCTCATCGCATTCAAAAAAAAGGAGAAATGATGGTTATCGCAATGGCGATGGAGAGCCTATGATCGTGAATGCTTTTTGGTTGGGTCCAGGTAAGATTTGATCATCACGTTCGACACAGGACCCTCGCAATTGTGAAGGGTCTGAGTTTTGAGTCGATCGCGATTGTAAATGAGGTACTACAATCGTGAAGAGCATTTTACATAGGCGGATTTAAAATCTTATTTTCAAATATAAATCCAATTACTCAATTGTAACACCCCAAAAATTTCAAACCTAGAACCAGCTCTAGAAAAAAATAAGAAAATGAAATCTGTCCAAGTCCTAGTAGGAACCACAGATGGTTTCCACGAACTGAGAAGGGTTCACGGGCCGTGGAAGGCCTTCGTGGAAATCAGGCCTACAGATCCTCCTCTGGATCAGGAACCACAACTAGCTTCCACAGACCGTGGAATGATCTACGGACCGTGGATTGTTGTCGTGAAGATCAGACCTGAGGGTCACCAATCCCTCAGAAACAATGAACAGGTTCCATAAGCCGTGGATGGTTCCACAAGCTGTGAACCTGGTTCGTAGTTATCAGACCTGCATCATGACAAAAAGGTCCAGACACCATGACAGGGTTCCACGGACCGTGGTTCCCACTCGTGGAACTCAAGTCGCGATTTTTTCAGTAGTTTTTTAATTTTATTCCAGGGGTATTCTAGAATTTTTCTATCCCTTCTAAATGCTAAGTTATGACGTTTTGACTAGCCTAAATGGGATTTTAAGCCTAAAACTACCCATAACCCCTTATTCTCTCAGAATAAGTTGACCTTAGCAGAATTAGGAGAAAAAGAAACGTTCTCTCCTCTCCAGAACAAGCAGAAGGTTCTCCCAAGTCCAAGCCCCAAATCCGAGGATTCTTTTGTGGATTTTACCTCCAAGTATGTGGAATTTCATCAATGGGTTCCTTTCACCCATTGAGTCCCTTACTACGGTCAAGTTCTTCAGTTTTCATATTAGTTCTTCAGACCTAGGATTCCTAAGCTCTATGAATTCATTGTATTTTAGTTTCCATTGTTGTGCAGGGAACCCATTACATGTTTTCTTGAGAACCTAGTATAGTTGTATATTCAGAATTTTACAACCCTAGCATATTGTTAATTTTAGTAATTTAAACTCATGCACGCTAGTCATACATTTCAGTCAGTCATGCTTCATGAGTAGAACGATATCAGCTTTCAGTATCAGTATTATTATGCATTATCAGAATATTCAGTATTTGAGTTATCCATTATATCTGCTTGTATTTATCACTTGCATATTCAGTTTGGAGCATCAAGCAAATGAATGGATGAAGGCTCACCCATCAGTTTAGGCTGATACCTTTAGTAGAATTCCCTAAGTCTCAGAACTACGATACCACCGTAGGTTCTAAAGGGGTCACCCGTCAGTTCAGGCTTGACACCCTAGTCACTTGTTGGACATCAAATTAGTGGATCCACGCCAGTTTATGTTTGTATCCTTCCAACCAGGGTTACAGTTAGCTCAGCTTGGGGTATGTCAGTTAATAGTAGCTCCCACAATTTAGATTCAGTATTTGCATTGACCTTGTATTCAGTTATTCAGTTTAGCATTTTGCAGTTCATGTTAAATACTTGGTGATTGCATCAGTTTATCTTTCAGTTCATGTTTCAGTATATCTTCCATGTTCAGTATTTATGTATACATTTTTGCATATATCCCGCATGCTCAGTACATTCAAGGTACTGACGCATAATTTTGTGCTACATCCTATTATGATGTAGGTTCGAGCGCTTAGTATCCAGACCACGCTTAGTGAGATCCTCCAGTTCCTATTCAATAGCTTAGTGGTGAGTCCTCATAGTTCGAGGACGATATTTTATGCTTACTTATTCAATACTCATTTACAGTTTTCAGACTTTTAGAGTTAGCTGGGGGTTTGTCCCAGCAACTCACTTCAGATAGGGGCTTTCAGACATAGTATTAGTTTCAACTTTTGTAGTCAGGGGTTATCTTAGACTTCTATTATATTCATATATGTTCAGATATTATTGGATTATTTTCCCAGCTTATTTATAAAACCAATTTAGCTTCCACGAAGATAATATTTTAATTAGAAATGCCTAGTTCACGCCAGACCATGGGTTTGCTTGGGGTCACTTGTGGCACTAAGCACCATGTTACGTCTAGGGGGTAGTATCGGGGCATGACAAACTTGGTATTAGAACAGCAGGTCCAAGTGTCCTAGGGTGTCTGAAAGCTGCATCAAGTAGGGTCTTTTTCATGGGTGTGAAACGTGCCACACTTATAGGGGAGAAGCTATGAGGCATTTTTAGGAAAACTTCCCTTATTTCTTTTCCATATCGTGCTTTAGAGTGTGAACTTTATTTAATCTCATTCTAACTCGTACTCTTTGCGTTACAGAAAATACCTCCCAAAAGAGCGAACAGAAGGGAAAACATAAATAGAAATGGGAACCAACAAGCACCACCACCTCTGGCAGACCCTTTGAATGAGCAAGTCACTCATGCTGAGATTAGGGCTGCTTTTCAGGTGTTGGCTTAAGCCATGGCTACTCAAGTGAATTAGCAGGCTGTGGCACCAGCTCCACCACAAAATAACTCTGCAACATCTAGTGTCTGAGATTTCACTCGGATGAATCCTCCAAAACTCCATGGATCTCAGACTGAAGAGGATCCACAGGAATTCCTAGACGACATCTAAAAGGTTAAAGAGATTATGGGTGTCACCCTGGTTGAGAGTGCAGACTTAGCCACTTATCAGTTGAAAGGAGTGGCTCACATCTGGTATAAGAAGTGGAAATAAGCTAGAGGTGCAAATAAATGCCCAGTGGATTGGAGTCAGTTTAAAACTGCTTTTATGGACAGGTTCTTCCCACTTGAGCTCAGAGAAACCAAGGTTCAGGAGTTCATAAATTTGAGGCAAGATGACATGAGTGTGAAGGAATATTCCCTCAAGTTTACTAAGCTGTCAAAGTATGCTCCGGCAATGGTAGCTGACCTCAGAGCTCGTAAGAGCAAGTTCGTGGCAGGTGTCTCTAATGATGTGGTAAATGAGTGCAGGACTGAGATGTGGTAATAGATATCTGCAGGTTGATGACTCGTGCCCAGCAGATTGAGGAGGATAAAATTAAGGAAAGAGGCAAGGACAACAAGAGGGATAGAACAGGTGACTTTGGTTATTCTCAACAGAGATCAGATGGTGGTAATCTCTCTCAGTTCCGCCTCAAATCTTTAACTGCAGCCTCATCATTTGCTAGTTCCCAAGTTCAGACAGGATCGGTGGGATAGGGCACCAGGCTATAAGTTCTAAGGTAGTGTCACTAGTGGACGCACTCATTCAGTTTGCAAGAAGTGTGGTAGGAACCACCAAGGTGAATGTGTGGTAGGTAATGGAAATTTCTTTGGGTGTGGTAAACCAGGCCACAGAATAAATGAGTGCCCAATGACTTCTCAGAAGGGCAGGGACACTCGTCCACAGAATCAGGCTTACTCTACAGCAACTCCAGCAGGTTGCCCAACTCAGTAGGGTGCCTCATCCAGTGCAGGTGGCGGTCAGTGCAAAAACATGTTATATGCTCTTCTGACTCAACAGGACCAGGAGGATTCTCTCGACGTGGTCATGGGTACATTATGAATTTTCCACCTTGATGTTTATGCATTGTTAGACCCCGAAGCTATGGTCTTTTTTGTGACTCCCTATATGGCAGTAGACTTTGGTATCAAACCAGAAATCCTTCCAAAACCATTATTATTCTTTAATCTAGTTGGTGATTCAGTCACAGCTAGACGAGTATACTGAAAATGCCCAGTCACAGTTTCTCATAAAGTCACCTCAACCGATCTTGTAGAGTTAGAAATAACTAACTTTGATGTTATTCTAGGAATGGACTGGTTACATTCTTATTATTCCTCGATTGATTGTAGAACCATAATAGTTCGGTTCCAGTTTCCAAATGAACCAGTCTTAGAATGGAAGGGAAATACCTCAGTGCATATAGGTCGGTTTATCTCTTACCTTAAGGCCAGAAAAATGATTTCCAAGGGGTACACCTATCATCTTGTTAGGGTCAAGGATTCAGATTCCGAGACCCTAACTCCTTAGTCAGTCCCAGTGGTTAGTGAGTTTCCAGAAGTATTTCCAGAAGATCTTTTCGGAGTTCCTCTCGAAAGGGAAATTGACTTTGGAATAGATCTGCTCCCAGATACCCAGCCTATATCAATTCCATCTTATAGAATGGCTCCAGTCGAGCTTAAGGAATTAAAGGAACAGTTGAAAGATCTTCTAGATAAGGGCTTCATCAGACCCAACATCTCTCCATGGGGTGCTCAAGTCCTTTTCGTGCATAAGAAAGATGGTTTTCTCAGGATGTGTATCGACTACCGTTAGTTGAACAAAGTTATAATCAAGAATAAATATCTCATTCCCAAGATTGATGACTTGTTCGACCAGCTACAGGGTGTCAGTTGCTTTTCTTAGATAGACCTCATATCCAACTATCATCAGCTCAAAGTCCGAGATTGTGACATTCTGAAGACAGCCTTCAGATTTGGTATAGTCACTATGAATTTGTAGTTATGTCTTTTGGACTAACAAATGCTCCTTTATATTTCATGGATTTAATAAATAGGGCGTTCAAGAGTTTTTGGACATGTTTGTCATCGTCTTCATCGATGATATACTAGTATATTCTCGGAGTGAGAAGGAGCATGCAAATTACTTGAGGGTTGTGCTGCAAATTCTCAAGGATTGCTAGTTATTTGCCAAGTTCAGTAAGTGTGAATTTTGGTTGAGATCAGTTGCTTTCTTTTGTCATATGGTGTCCAGTGAGTGCATCCGAGTTGATTTGCAAAAGATAGTGGCAGTGAAGAACTGGCCTAGACCCACCTCTTGACATACATCAAAAGCTTCTTGGGTTTGGCTAGTTACTACATGTGATTTGTTGAAGGATTCTCATCCATAGCTGCCCCAGTGACCAGATTGACTCGGAAAAAGGTTAAGTTCCAATGGTCAGTTAAATGTGAGAAAAACTTTCTAGAGTTGAAGACTAGGTTGACTACAACCCCTGTTTTAACTCTACTCGAGGGTTTATATGGATTTGTTGTGTATTCTGATGCATCTAGAGTTTGCTTGGGTTGTGTCCTGATGACGCATGGGAAGGTTATCGCTTATGCCTCCAGACAACTTAAGACTCATGAGAAGAATTATCCGACTCATGACCTTGAGCTTGCAGTAGTAGCTTTTGCTTTAAAGATTTGGAGACACTACTTGTATGGTGTCCATGTGGACGTGTTTATAGAACATAAGAGCCTCCAGTACGTGTTCACCCAGAAAGAGTTGAATCTTCATCAGAAGAGATGGCTCAAATTCCTTAAGGACTATGATATGAATGTGCTCTACCATCTAGATAAGGCCAATGTAATGTCTATGGGTAGTGTGTTGCATGTTGAGAAAGACAAGAAGGAATAGCTAAGGATGTTCATAGGCTCACTCGCTTAGGAGTTTGCCTTACAGACATAACAAATGGCGGTGTGATAGTCCAGAATGGGTCAGAATCTTCTTTAGTAGTTGAGGTGAATAAGAAGCAAGACATTGATCCTATCTTAGTTAAGTTAAAAGGTGCAGTCCATCAGCAGAGGGTAGAGGTTTTCTCCTAAGGGAGAGATGGTATGCTTCGCTACCAGGGTCGTTTATGTGTTCCTAATATGGATGAGTTGAGGCAGCGAATCATGATAGAAGCCTATAGTTCTAAATATTCTATTCATCTCGGTGCCACCAAGATGTACCATAATCTATGAAAAGTCTATTGGTGGAATGGCATGAAGAGGGACATCGCATATTTTGTGGCTAAGTGTCCTAATTGTCAGCAGGTGAAAGTAGAACACCAGAGACCAGGAGGTGTGACTCAGGATATTAGTATTTCTACTTGGAAGTAGGAAGTGATCAACATGGACTATGTTACGGGTTTACCTCGCACTCATAGACAACATGACTCCATTTGGGTGATAGTGGACAGGGTCACTAAGTCAGCTCACTTTTTAGCTGTCAAGACTAAAGATTCAGCAGAGGATTATGCCAGACTCTACACCTGTGAGATAGTCAGGTTGCATAGGGTTCCCTTGTCTATCATCTCAAATAGGGGTACTCAGTTTACATCTCACTTCTGGAGATTATTTCTGAAAGGTCTTGGTACTCAGGTAAACCTCAGCACAACATTTCATCCGCAGATGGATGGTTAGGCAGAGCGTACCATTTAGACCTTAAATGATATGTTGAGGGCTTGTGTGATTGATTTCAAAGGAAGTTGGGATGATCACTTACCTCTCATAGAGTTCTCCTACAATAACAGTTTTCATTCCAGCATTCAGATGGCCCCGTATGAGGCACTCTATGGGCGTAGGTACAGATCACCAGTTGGTTGGTTTGAAGTAGGTGAAGCAGCCTTGATTGGGCTATATTCGGTTCATGAGGCTATGGATAAAGTTCATCTTATTAAGGAGAGATTAAAGACTGCTCAGAGTCATCAAAAGTCCTATACATATATGAGGAGAAGGGACCTAGAGTCCGAGATTGATGATTTAGTTTTCCTGAAGGTGTCACCTATGAAGGGCTTGATGAGATTTGAAAAGAAAGGGAAGCTCATTCCCAGATATGAAGGTCCTTACAGAATCCTAAAGAAGGCTGGTAATGTGGCTTATGAGTTAAAGTTGCAAGCCGAACTAGTAACGGTTCATCCAGTCTTCCATGTCTCCTTATTGAAAAAGTGTGTTGGCGATTCGGCATCGATTGTGCAATTAGAGAGTGTGGGTGTGAAGGATAGTCTCACTTATGAAGAGGTTTCAGTTGAGATTCTTGACCATCAGGTTCGTAGGTTGAGAAATAAGGAGGTCACTTCATTGAAAGGTCTTTAGAGGAATCAGTCCATTGAGGGAGCTACTTGGGAAGAAGAAGCAGCTATGATGGAAAAGTATCCTTACCTCTTTCCCTCCGACCTAGTTTCGGCTTGAGGTAATAGTTCCTCTATAATTTTCCACTTTACTCATGTGTACTTCAGTCTCAATATCATGTTTCTCAGTTATTCCCGTATTTCCATCATGCTTTCATATACTTAGAACTCAAATCAGGCAGGATTCATCTTATTAGAACTCAGTTGGTAGGGATTGTAGCTCTTTTTCTCCAAACTCAACTTGTGTAGTCTTCATTCGAGGATGAATGATCTCAAGGTGGAGATATTGTAACACCCCAGAAATTCTAAACCTAGAACCAGCTAAGAAAAAATAAGTAAATAAAATTTATCCAAGTCCCAGCAGGAATAATGGATGGTTTCCATGGACCGTGGAAGGGTTCACGGGCCGTGGAAGGCCTCCATGGAAATCAGGACTGCAGACCCTCCTCTGGATCAGGAACCACGACCAACTTCCATGGACCGTGGAATGATCTACGGACCATGGATTAATATTGTGAAGATCAGAACCACGAATAGTTTCCACAAGTCATGGATGGGCCGTGAACCTGGTTTGTGGTTCTCAGACCTGCAGCATGACAAAAAGGTCCAGGAACCACGACAGGGTTCCACGGACCATGGAAGCATCCACAGACCGTGGTTCTCACTCGTAGAACTCAGGTTGTAATTTTTCCAGTAGTTTTTTAATTTTATTCCAAGGGTATTCTAGACTTTTCCTATTCCTTTTAAAGTCTAAGCTATGACATTTTGACTAGCCTAAGTGGGATTTTAAGCCTAAAACTACCTACAACCCCTTATTCCCTCAGAATAAGTCAACACGTAGTAAAATTAGGAGAAAAAGAAACGTTCTCTACTCTCTAGAACAAGCAGAAGGTTCTCCTAAATCCAGGCCCCAAATTCGAGGATTCTTCTGTAGATTTTACCTCCAGGTATGTGGGATTTCATCAATGGGTTCCTTTCACCCATTGAGTCCCTAACTACATTCAAGTTCTTCAGACCTAGAGTTCCCAAGTTCTATGAATTCATTGTATTTCAGTTTCCATTGTTGTGTAGGGAACCCATTACATGTTTTCTTGAGAACCTAGTATAGTTGTATATTCAGAATTTTACAACTCTACCATGTTATTAATTTCAGTACTTTAAACTTATACATGCTAGTCATACATTTCAGTCAGTCATGCTTCATGAGTAGAATGCTATCAGCTTTTAGTATCAGTATTATTATGCATTCTCAGAATAATCAGTATTTGAGCTATCTTGTATATCAACTTGTATTTATCACTTGCATATTCAGTTGGGAGTAGACTTAGCGTCAAGCGGATAAAGGGATGAAGGCTTACCCTTCAGTTTAGGCTGAGACTTTCAGTAGAAGTCTCTAAGTCCCAGAACTATGGCGCCACGTAGGTTCTAAAAGGGTCACCTGTTAGTTCATGCTTGACACCCTAGTCCCTTGTTGGACATCAGATTAGTAGATCCATGCCAGTTTATGTTTGTACCCTTGGCAAGGTATGAACACCGTTCTAACCAGGGTTACAGGTTGGCCCTATAGTTAGCTCAGCTTGGGGTATGTTAGTTAACAGTATATCCTATAGTTCTGATTCAATACTTGCATTGACCTTGTATTCAGTTATTCAGTTTAGGCATTTTACAATTCATGTTAAATTCTTGGTCATTGCATCAGTTTATCTTTCAGTTCATGTTTCAGTATATCTTCCATGTTCAGTATTTATGTATACAACTTTGCATATATTCTGCATGCTCAGTACATTCAAGGTACTGATGCATACTTTTGCGAAACATCCTATTATGATGTATGTTCAGGCGCTCAGTATCAAGACCGCGCTTAGTGCGATCCTCCAGTTTCTATTCAGCAACTCAGTGGTGAGTCCTCATAGTTCGAGGATGATATTTTATGCTTACTTGTTCAGTACTCATTTACAGTTTTTAGACTTTTAGAGTTAGCTGGGGGTTTGTCCTAGCAACTCACTTCAGATAGGGGCTTTCATACATAATATTAGTTTTAGCTTTTGTAGTCAGGGTTTATCTCAGACTTCTATTATATTCATATATGTTTAGAGATTATTGGATTATTTTCCTAGCTTATTTATAAAACCAGTTTAGCTTCTGCTCATATAATATTTAGAAATTCCTAGTTCATGCTAGATCATGGGATTGTTTGGGGTCACTTGTGGCGCTAAGCATCGTGTTACATCTAGGGAGTAGCCTCAGTGCGTGACAACTCAATTTTGGGAGCTTGGATTAGAATTTTTAGGCAATTCAAATGGATATGTTACTACTCAAAACCTCTATTATTGTGATCAACTATGGTAGGTAAGCCAAATTCAACCAATACAACACTCGAAATCAAGGCAAGAATAAAGGATCCAAAGCAAAAAATAAAGATGACATCTCAAAAATCACCAACCAGTACTGAACAGGATAATCCAACAATCCTTAAGACTTAGAAGTCATAAGTGATAGTGTTATTGTTTTAATAAATGACAATTATATGCGTGCAAAAAAATAAAGATCGGGACTACAAGACAGATGACTCACCAAAATGAGTCACTAGGTCAAATACAAAGAATAAAAGAGATCGATACCAAGAAAGGAATGCAACATCAAGTGTCATGAAGTTTAAACTCATAAGAAGGAAAGCAAATATATCTGGCACCAAGATTAAAGGAAATTTTAAAGGCAATAAAGGAATGAAATTATACCAAAGTATCAAGAATCCTTTGGCAAAAAGGAAAATATCAGCGGAATTTATGAGAAGATTTTTATGCCTCCAACAAAGCAAAAGATATCAATTTCAGATACTGATTTGAAGAGACTACCATCAGCCCACCTTTATTCTTGGAAAAAGAATCTTTCACATCCTTTTCCAAGGATCAAATCTTTTGGGTTGCCTTCTTCATCAAAGTTCTTTCCCTACGGCTAACTCAGCTCATATAAAGCCTTGGAAGATTGAAGAAGAAAATATACAAATCATCTCTACCATCTCAAGTTCTTTGCTCTACTTTTATTAAGTATTGTTATACCTTGTATTTTACTATGTAGTAAAAAAGAGAGGAGAAAAAAAAAATATTTGATGAGGTATTGTATCAAAAAAGAGAAAAGAAAAGCAAAAGTTTGAGTGTAGACATAGGAACTATACTCCCAAAAGCTTGTACCAAAATGAAATCACCAAAAAACTAGTAGAGAAAATCCTTACAACCCAAGGAGACTAGAGTAAGATCCATTCTGGATCTCAACCAGCATAAAAATATCTGGTGTTAATTATTTTACAACACTTACATTTCTGTACATTTAAATAATTGTTCTTCTCTAATCAATAGTCGATTGGCTCTCACAGATAGTCAACTAAGAAAAATAAAAAATAGCAATTCAGCCTCCCTCTCTTGCATTTTCAATTGGTATTAGAGCAAGGTCTCATATATAATTGCTTAACCGCAAGTGAGAAAAGATAATGGCAAATCAACTTGTTACTGGAGTCCTATACCAAGAAAGAACCTCTCAGACAAGGACACTATATTTCAATGGTAAGCACTTCTCCCATTAAAAAATAAGAATGGAGACTTTTACCATGTCTTATGATGTGAAAGTATGGAGAGTCATTAAACTTGGTGATATTCCTATTACCAAACCTAAGAAGGATGACAAAGGTGTGGAGAATGGTGGAACATCAACATAAGTAATTTCATCTCTTGAAAATTACACTGATGAACAAATGGAAATCATTCAGATATATTCCAAATCAAAGAATGTGCTCTATAATACAATCAGTGGAGAGGAGTATAAAAATATATCCTGCTGTGAAACTGCCAAAGAAATGTGGGATAAATTAGAAGTAACCTATGAAAGAACTGACGAGGTTAAGCAAACTATCATCACTTTGTTAATATATGAGTATGAACTCTTTCAGATGAAAGAAGGAGAATCAATTGAAAACATATTTGCAAGGTTCAATAAAATTATTAGAGAACTCAAAGCATCTAGGAAAACCTATCTTGTTAGTGATCAGATTACTAGAATTCTCAGAAGTCTCCCTTTTCAATGGCATGCCAAGATAGTTTTTATTGAAAGCATGAATCTCAATAAGATAAATTGAGAGAAGATCTAATTACTTTTGAGAAAACTCATCTGAACAAACACGGACAAGATAATAACGGAAAGAAGAATGTAGCATTCAAGGCAACAGAGGATATCAGAAAAGATGGAAGAAGAAATTAGAAATGATGAAATTGCTTTAATTACCAGATCAGTTGTAGACTCCTTCAAAAGATTCAGGAATCAAAGAAGAGAAAAGCAAAACTTCTCCAAAGGGAAAGAAATCACTGAGTTTAACAAAAATGATGGTAAGTGCTTTAGCTGTGAAAAGTATGAACATATTGCAAATGATTGCCCAAAAGCAAAAATAAGATACTCCAAGAGAAATCCAAGAAATAGGAATAATTGGGCTTTCACTAGCTGGGTGATGAAGACATCTCTGAGTAGGAAAATGATAATGTTCAAGACTAGCTGGGTGATGAAGACATCTGTGAGTAGGAAAATGATAATGTTCAAGACATATGCTTCATGGCAATTGGAGAGACAAGTGAGGTAAGATCTGATCCCTGTTCAAATTATGTAGAACTACAAAAATTGCTAGATTGTGCCATAGCTGACTTGAACAGAGTTTTTTTAATGATTTTAGAGCTCTGCAAAGAGAAAAGAAAGATTGAAAAATTAAATTAAAAGTTTGTGAAATTGAAAAATATTTTCTTCAAGAAGAAATGGATGAATTAAAAATTCAAATCAATAGTTTTCAAAAATCTTCCAGTCATAGTGTTGTCAGATAAAATCAGTCGACTCCTTCTGGTAAGTCAACTAATAAAAAGTCTGATAGTGATAAACCCATCTCTAATAAGAAATATTTAAGTGGTGACAAATACAAGCAATCAACTGATGCTAGGTCACACACAAATACATCTAGTGGTGGTAAGTCAACTAAAATGGGGATTAATGAAGAACACTCTTCTCATGCTTGTTGTATCTGTGGTAAATCTGGTCATAAGCATTATAATTACAGGTTTTGATCTATCACCTCTTCTAAATGGGTTTGCAAACCTAAGTCTAAACATACAAAACCAATAGCTAACCCCAAAGGATCCAAAGAAACTTGGGTACCTAAAATAAATTAATAAATTTATTTTGCAGGAACACCATTCAAAACTAAAAGAAAAATGGTATCTTGATAGTGCGTGTTCAAATCATATGATGGTTAATAAAAACTTATTTAAATCAGTTGCAAACTTTGATGGAGGAAACATTCAATTTGGAGACAACTTCGAAGGAAAAGTAATAGGTATTGGTACAATTTTTTTAAATAATCGTGTGAAATTATCAATGTTTACTTGGTGAAGAACTTGAAATACAACTTGTTGAGCATCATTCAGCTATGTGATGCGGATCTTGAGGTAAGATTCAAAAAGACAAGTTGCATAATAGAAGATGTCACTAGAAAAGCTTTACTCCGAGGAAACAGAGATAGAAATGTATATATTCTTGACTCTGTCAAAAGGTCAAATGAACAAATCTATTTAGCATCCATCTCAAAAGATCTTTGGATTTGGTACAAAAAATTCGGTCATGCTAGCATGCGACTCATATAGAAACTTTCTAAACATAAACTTGTCCTTGGACTTCCCAAGCTAGACTACAAGAAGAATCACATTTGTGATGCCTGTCAACTTGGTAAGCAAACTAGCTCTTTCCCGTAAAAGATATAATATATACTTCTAAACCATTGGAGCTCCTTCACATGAACCTTATTGATCCCACTAGAACTACTAGCATTGGAGGAAAAAGGTACTCTCTTGTTATTGTTAGTGACTTCTCTCATTTCACATGGGTTATGTTTCTATCTAACAAAGATGATACCTTGAAAAAATTTGAGTAATTTTATGAATGAGTATAAAAGGACAAAGGTTATTTTATCACCTTCATAAGAAGTGATCATGGAGGAGAATTTCAAAACAAGGCTTCTGAAGTCTTCTGCAATGAATAAGGATACACTCATAACTTCTCATCACCAAGATCTCCTTAGCAAAATAGTATTATTGAATAAAAAAAATAAGACTCTTTAGGATATGGCTCATAGCATGATATGTGAACATTCCCTTCCTCATCATTTTTGGACAGAAGCAGTAAGCACTGAATGCCATATTCTAAACAGCTACCTAATTAGTCCAATCCTAAAGAAAACCCCATATGAGTTATGGACTGGTAAGAAATCTAGCATTTGACACTTTCACCCTTTTAGATGGAAGTGCTTTGTGCACAACAATAGTAAAGACAACATTAGTAAGTTTGATGAAGGTATATTTCTTGGCTACTCAAGTTTCAGTAGATCCTATAGTGTTTTTAATAAGCGTACCTCTTGCATTGAAGAATCTATTCATGTTATTTTTTATGACACTAATTGTATTGTTGAAAAAATGAATAGTACTGATGATGATGAAGGACTTGAACCAAAGGTATCTTCATCAGAAAAAGTCGATTGCTCTGCTAAGCCAGCTGAGGAACAGAAGGATCAATTTGCCATTGAAACTGTTCCAAATGGAGGGAAAAGTGAACTGGACTATCCTAAGAAACTTATTATTGGAGACCCAAATAAGGAAATGAAAACAAGAGTCTCAAGCAAGAACAAGGCAAATGTAGCTCTCATTTCTCAGCTTGAGCCAAAGAATGTAGTTGAAGCATTAAAGGACAGTCATTGGGTAAAAGCTATGCAAAAAGAATTAGAGTAGTTTGAGGAGATTGAAGTTTGTACACTTGTTCCCAAATCAGAAAAGACCTCTATTATTGGTACCAAGTGGGTGTTCAGAAATAAACTAAATGAAGCAGGAGAAGTTGTTCATAACAAAGCTCATCTAGTAGCTCAAGGGTACTCTCAACAAGAGGGAGTCGACTACGATGAAACTTTTGCTCTTGTTTCAAGGTTAGAATCTATTCGTATCTTACTTTCATATGCATTGCATAAAGGTTTTAAATTATTTTAAATGGATGTCAAAAGTGCCTTCTTAAATGATTTTATTGAAGAACAAATGTTTGTCAAACAACCTCCTGAATTTGAGCATCCAAAATTTCTCTATCATATTCTTAAACTATCAAAAGCTTTGTACGGACTTAAGCAAGCTCCTAGAGTTTGGTATGACTGTTTAAGCAATTTTCTGATGGATCATAGTTTTTCTAAAGGAAAAATTGACACTACCCTTTTTATCAAAAGAACCTCTTCAGAAAATCTTATTATTTTAATTTATGTTGATGATATTATTTTTGGAAGTACTAATGCTGAGTTATGTAAGGAATTTTTTGATTTAGTGTAAAGTGAGTTTGAAATGAGCATGATGAGTGAGTTGACCTTCTTTCTGGGGTTACAAATCCATCAGTCGACTGAAGGAATCTTCATTAGTCAAAGTAAGTATACAAAGAAGCTCATCTAAAAGTTTGAAATGAGTGAAGTCAAATCCTTGGGAACTCCAACGAGTCCCACTTATACTGTTGATGATGATGATGATGAAGGTAAGTCAGTTGATGAAATAAGATATCGAGGTATATTTGGATCTTTGCTTTATCTCACTGCCATTGATATAATATCATGTTCAGTGTATGCAAATGTGCTAGGTTTCAGTCAGCTCCCAAACAATTCCATTTGACTGTTGTTAAACGTATTATTCAATACCAAGTGGGAACTATCTCATATGGATCATGGTATCCTAACAATAATTATTTTTTACTTAAAGAATTCTCATATGCAGATATTGCAGGTGACAAATGTGACAGAAAAAACACAAGTGAAACTTGTCAACTTCTAGGAAATGCTCTTAATTTTTGGAATTGCAAGAAACAAAATTATGTCTCTATTTTCACTATTGAGGCTTAATATATCTCTATTGGTGTATGTTGTACTCAACTTTTTTGGATGATTCATCAATTAAGTGTCTACGAACTATCTTTTAAGCCTGTTCCTATCATGTGTGATAATTCTAGTGCTATCTATTTATCTAAAAATCCTATGCATCATTCTAGGGCTAAACATATAGATATCAAGCATCATTTTATTAGAGATCATATTTTAAATGGTGATATTGAATTATTATTTGTTAGCACTGAATTTTAATTAACTGATATTTTTACAAAATCTTTGCTTGAAGATAGATTTTGCATGCTTATAAAATCTCTTGGTATTATTTCAAATCCTATGATTTAATGTTTCTTACTTGAGTGTGTTATTTATGGTTATTGATATGTTTGCCAATTTTTAATTTATTTTCTTGCCTTAATTCTCTATGTTTACTGTGCCATCAGCCGCGTCCTTCGAGGTGTAATTATGGCGTCCCTTCCTTTTTTTCAGACTAGTCACAAGTCTTTTCACTTATGTACTTTGAACTCAGTACAAACTCTTCCCATTCTCTTCCTCTTTCTACCTCTTGAGAACTATATCCCTCTTCTACCTCTTCTCTTTGCCTTCTATTTCACCCCTTCAATGGTGAAAAATAAAAAAAAGTTCTCCTAAAGTTTCTTGGAAAAGTTCCCGTATCAAAATAAAAGGGAAAGCTTCTTCTCCCATCTCTGTTGATTCTAATTTCTCTGAGCAATCGCTCTCTCATTTTTTTTGATTCATCTCATCCTCTTTTGGAAAATACTCTAAACCTCTTGATAATTTTGGAAACTCTAAGAAAAAGGTCAAGTTCGACTTTGATAGTTCTCTTGATGTTAAAGTCGACTTTTGAAGACCTCCAAATGAAACCCTTTTTCATTTTCTCAAAGAGAAAACCCTCGTGTATGGCCAAATTATCGATCTCAATTTACTTGAAACTCTTTACTGTCGTATCAAGCCGTTCGTTGAAGAATAGGGGTGGATATACCTTTTTCCACCACTCTCAAAGTCATATATGAGCTCTTGATTAATCTCTTTTATGCAAATCTCAGATCCTTTAAAGTCGATGAACTCAAGACTTTGGTCCTTGGTAAGCGTATTTTCCTAGACTATGTTGTGTTTGATTCTATCTTCTGTATTCAGTGCTCTGGTTACTCTACTTTCTCCAAAAGTCCTTGGCCCTCTGATTTTAATGTCTCTTTTGATCAGGCAAAGAGATTTATTGCCTTAGAATCCTTTGAAAATTTTCTCTCATCTTGGCCCCAAAGACTTATCTCTTGAAAATTGAGTTATTACTCACATTATCTCCACCACCCTCCTTCCTCTTACTGGATCTCACTCTACCTTATCTCAGTGTGATACCTTCTTTACCTACTGTCTTTTCTCTCATCAAAAAATTAAGTTGTCATCTTTTATCCTGAATTTCATGATTGACTCTGCTTTAGACCTTTCCAGTCTCCCATATGGATTATTAAGCACAAGGATTATGGAAACCAATAACATATGCCTAGAGGATTTCACTTCTATTCCAGTCAAGCAGTGTTATAACTCTAAGGCCTTGTTAGCATAGGGTATGTTTGCTTCAATAATTCATGGGTTCTGAAAACTGACAGTTGTCCTGCTGCTGCCACTACTCCATCTTATCCCGCTACCTCCACTCCTCTTCATCCTGATACTTCCTACACAAATGAAGTGATTGATAGGTTGTTTGCTATAGAGTCTATAATTATGATATCAAGGACCTCTTGCTTGCTATCCATCTTCAAATGGACAAGATAAGGGATGTGACAAAGGAAACAGGAACAAATATTGCCCGTATTTGCCTCAAGATCGATCAAGTCATCAAGGAGGCCATCAAAGTGTCTACTCAAATTCAAACCTGCACCGATTCTCTCTCCGCCTCTCTTGCTAAACAGTTCTCAAATTTGAAGGAGGGTACTGTGAACACTCCGACATACTTCTTGCGACATTTTCAGCCTGATGCCCCTGCCCCCTAGTTACTCTATTTGATACTTTTGAACAATGTTTTGTTTGTGTTGGATATTTTTTTGATATGTAACTGAGCCTAAGCTTAGAATGTTTTTTGTTGCTCTATGACATGATCTTTTTCTATATCTTGCTTGCTCTGTTTTCCTTGCTTTATTTTGTTATCTCCATTGTGAGTTATGTCAAGGGGGGAGAAGAATATAAGCAGGGGGAGCATTGTCTCTACTAGTTCGACTATGGAAGCACAATCGACTAATAACTAATCAGTCAATTGTCCACTGTCAACTTAATAGTCGAGTCAACTATGAAAGGCTAAAACATCAAGTCAACTAAGCAAGGGGAGCAGACACACTAACATGGAAGTTGACTATATATACAATATTTAAATTATCATCATAAAAAGAGAGAGATTGATAGTGTTATTATTTTAATAAATGACAATTTATGTGTGCAGGAAAATAAAGATCGGGACTACAAGATAGCCAACTCACCAAAATGAGTCACTAGATCCAATACAAAGAATAAAAGAGATCGATACCAAAAAAGGAATGTAGCATCAAGTGCCATAAAGCTTAAAGTCAAAAGAAGGAAAGCAAGTATATCTGGCACCAAGATTAAAGGAAAGTTTGAAGACACAAAAGCAATGCAATTATACCAAAGTATCAAGAATCCCTTGGAAAAAAGGAAAATATCACCGGAATTTATGAGAAGGTTCTTACGCCTCCAACAAAGGAAAAGATATCAATTTTAGACACTGATTTGAAGGGACTTCAATCAGTCCACCCTTATTCTTGAAAAATGATCTTTCATATCCTTTTTCATGGATCAAATCTCTTGGATTTCCTTCTTCACCTAAGATCTTTCCCAACGACTAACTCAACTCAGATAAAGCCTTGAAAGATTGAAGAAGAAAACATACAAAGCGTCTCTACCATCTCAAGTTCTTTGCTCTACTTTTATTAAGCATTATTCTACCTTGTGTTTTACTGTGTAGTGAAAAAGAGAGGAGAGAAAAAATATAGTTGGTGAGTCATTGTATCAAAAGAGAAAAAAAAGCAAAAGTTTGAGTGTAGACATAGGAACTATACTTTCAAAGATTTTACCAAAATAAAACACCAAAGAACTAGTAGAGAACACCCTTGCAACCCAAGGGAACTGGAGTAAGATCCATTCCAAATCTCAACCAGTATAAAAATTTCTGGTGTCAATTACTTTTACAACACTTATATTTCTGTACTTTTAAATAACTATTCTATGTTCGCATATCCGCTCAAGCAAGCCCGTTCCAAGCCGTCCAAATAATTGCTTTGAATCGGATGTGAGGGATTGAATTACTTTAGAATATTAGTATAAATATATCTTTCCTGGGGAAAGATGCTCCCTCCTCGTGTCCACTAGCGCTCCTGTCCAGAGCGAAGAGATGGAAAAAAAGTGTCGCCGAAGCAGCATAAGCAGGCTTATATTGCTAACTAACCAGATTGAGTGAGACAGTTTGGTTCTCTAGACCCATATGTCGCCCTGGAGAAGGGGCGCGGTGTTGCAATTGTTGAACCGGAGAAATGAGTTGGAAAGGAGTGGAACGAAAGCAGACTGTCCGGAGGACAGAACAAAATCTTTAATTCCCGGGTTTCCTTTACCAATAGACCAATCAATGGTGCTCTATAGAAAACAAGATTCAGTCGCTACAAGCCCAAAAGGTGAGGTCGTCTTTATTTCCAGCTGCCGTATGCAAGGCCATGTTGTTCAGTTGGAAGCCTAAGCCAAGAAGGTACGAACGAAGTGACGGGCCCCTTTAGAAGATAGGGGGCGGCTTTCTTGTGGTAGTAATTGCGGGAGGTGGTGATACGCAACGACCAATCCTGAAAGACCACTCTTTTGTCTAAGGATGCCTAACCGCCGCACCGATCATTCGGGGGGATTCACGGAATGTGATCTGGGACACGATGGGAGTTTGCGCTTCCGGCCTGTATTGTAGTCATAGTCTTTTAGCTTATGTAGTCGTCGGCCTTCCTACATACATGCGTCCACCAGAATGCCTCATTGGTTCAGGATGAGTAGGCTATTACGATGCACCAAAGACCTTCGGCCATAAGACTTTAGACGCAACGACACAACTATTATATGACCACTTACGAAATAAGCAATCAAGTCCGTCTAGACTCCGATCGAGAAAGCCCTATCCTTGACCTACTTCCATCTTAAAGCATTGAAAGAAAGGCAGAGATTCTCTTATATTATAGAAAGGTTTGTAGAAAGGGGATTCTTCAAATATCCCATGTTGTAGGAGGGGCCCAAAGCAGTGCAGTCTTTCCTGGCTAAATCAAGGATTTGGGGCTTCTTGCTACTCTACAAACCAAAAGGGGGTACCAATTCCATAATCAAGTTCAAGGGGCCTGCTAAAAGATATGCCACTTCAGAGTGGTTTGAGTCCCAGTACGGAACTTAATCACCAAGGTAGAGTTGTATAAAGCCCTAATGTAACTGAACGGAGTGGAAAACCCACAATACGAGAGAAAAAACCTTTTGTGTGTAAGAAGAAAAGCTTAAGGGACGTTAAACGTAATTCTAGAAGGGCCTTTTTTTATCAAAGCCCCTTGACTAAGTTGGAGCTATAAAGCTTATGGGGGAGATCAAGTTCCTTGCCAACTGCCACCTATCAAGGAAGCTAGCATAGCAATAGGGAATCCATCTAGTATTTACTAAGGAAATATGGTGCTGGGGGGTCCCAAGGTTTTGGCAGTGGGAAAACAACCTTGTTAAAGATATTGGGAGAAAACGACTGAGCTGAGGGAAGCCCTGTGAGTCACTGAAATGACGGGGGGGGGGGGGGGGGGGTCGAAAGTGCTTTTTCCCGCAGTAGGGTAGGGAGAGATTCTTTCTCTTTACCAAGTGAAACTAAGGATCTAAAAGAGTTCACGATCTGATCTATGGGGGCTGAAAGGGGTATGGGGGACAAGAAGGGCATATAGCCCATAAAGAGGTGGAATCCATTCGTTCATACGCACACTCGACCTAGAGGGAGAGGGAGGTCATTTAGAACCCGCTGGCTTCAGAATGGGGGCTGCTCCAGAGGCGCTACCGCAGGCCTCTAACAGTTGACTGGGCTATAGCTAAACCTGCCCTTTGTCCGCTAGCGCTAGAATGGGCCAGGTGGGATGAGGGAACGGTCGAGCGTGCAAAAGCGTGGAGGGTTTAGAGCCAGTTAAGCCAATAGCGGAGCAGAAAGGGATGTGGACAAAACATATAAAGATCGGCGTAGTTGCTCATAACTAAAAATGGAACGAAATGATCTTATTTTGTTCCTCGGTTGAAAAGAGATGTCTTGGCACTCCACGACTTTCTTATGTTATGGGGTATCAAAATTTTGTCGTCCTTTTTGTTTGTTTTGGAGGTGCGGATGAGCACATCCCATCCCACAAGAGTCAAGCCCAGAAAGCGTGGCAAGTCATTCGCCAAGGCCATTACCAGCAATAGGATCAAATCCACATATAAATCTTGTACGCAAATTGGCACAGCGCTTTCGCTTTAAGGTCGAGCAGTTTGCAACTCCGATCCTTAAGCCAGTTAGCCTTTGACAGGCTTTCCCATGCAAAAAGACCTGGCGTAGTACTACCCTTGGCTCGCGATTGAAGAATGCATCTCACAGGGGGGAGTCACTCTTGCGTTCTCGCGACGCGAATCTATGTTTTCTATCTTTCAATCGGATACCAATTGCTTGGATGCGTTTGAAAGCCTCAAGGATTCTGGCAATGTAGTTGGACTCTCATGTCGATCCGAATGAATCATCCTTTCCACGGACCACTCGACCGATTTCATCCACTTGAAAATTCATGTAAAAGTTGCTAATTCGACTTTCTAATAGACTTGTTATTTCCGCAGCTCGGGGAGTATCATGATCAGTCTAGCAATGGTTGAATCAGTCTCAATCACCACATTTGTGAAGCCTTTATGCTGGAAACCCTCTGCAGATGGGTGGAGAATATAAGGGGGACCTTTATCTCCTAAAGCTACCGCCCGGGAAAGTATTCTTACTGCTAGCAATCAATCATGAAAGGAAGAATATTTTTCGATCGAGGCCGCCTACAGTGGTGTCCCTCTCTCCCTATACTTCGAACGCGTGAGAGCTATGAAATTCCATTCAGTTCAGGTCCATCAGATGACTTTTTCTGTAACTCTACTCTCGACTTGGATTATATATCCAAAAAGGTCCGCTCTCGGCCATTCCACGTGCGACCCGGCGGCTTATGTGCGACCTGTGGCCCACACCTCCTATTTGTTCAGGGCGGGCGGCGCGAACTCTGATTCGATCCGGGTATTCAATCCCACATTCCCTTCTCTTTTGGATGAATGAGGTGGCTTAGAAGGCGCTTTTCGATATACAGTCCCTCGCATCCAACCAAGTCTTTGACCAGGGAACGGGAGAATTCCCACTACCACTGGCAGGCCAGCCGGGCCATGAGCGCGGTGGGAACGGGCTTCCCAAGAAGCCAGCTCGGGCCTATGGGATCCCGAAACCACCAGCCACCCCGACCTAATTCATGATAAGCCCACCAACTTCCTGGCAAAATTCCTACAGTTAAAAACCACCGACATGTCAAGATCCAAATTCGAATTGGTTCTTGGTCCTGGTCAGAGACCACTGTGTTCGCATTCTAAGGGGCTCACCGAATAAGAACTTATCACACGTTTGAATCAAAACTCTGAGGCGATCATCCGAGAAGTTCGAAGATGGAGACCAGGTTCGGCACGAAATCATAAAGGTTTGAGGGCCCACGGTTCCATTGGTCATTCTTCAGGAGAAGTCCTGCTCAATATTCGACTGACTCTCACAGACAGTCAACTAAGAAAAATAAAAAATAACAATTTAAAATCATTTAGAAAAGTTTTTTTAACAATCATTTGAAATAATTTGAAATCTTCTAAAGAGGCAAAATAAAAAATGATATGAATAAATTCTAACCTTTCTATTGGAGAAAAACATTTCTCATAGTCTATACCTTCTTTTTGTCAGAAGCCTTTGTTAATGAGTCTTGCCTTGTTTCTCACAACTTCTCATGTTTTAGTTAGCTTATTCTTAAATGAATATCATTTTTTATTTCAATAATCAATACATTATATTGTTAGGCTTTAGAACTAAGGTCCAAATTTGATTTTTATCAAATTGCTTTTATTTTATTTTTATAAATTGAGTTCAGGCCTCATCTGAAATAATTTTATAAATTCTTTTAGGATCAAACTGAGGTATCAGAACTATATTTAAATATTTCCATCTTTTTAATACAAAAAGAGGGTATAAATTAATTTTTTAATATTTTTATAATTTAATTTGACATATTTAAATAGATGACCGTCCTTCCTAGAGTTAACCTCTTGTTCATCAATTTCCTCTTCTCTCCTTTATGCAGAAGGGTTTTCAAGATCATCTGTTAATTATATATTTTATCTTCTAATAAAGATTTGAGTGCATTTTCAAGGTTAATATGAATGATATCTATTTTCATAATTTTTTTCATCCTGAATCCTTTTGTAAGAATCATTCTTTAATATCAATGTCTTAAACGTAGGTCCATTTGATTACATAAGATCTCTGTCTTAAGAAAGTTTGGAGAAATATTATTTCTCTCAGTATTATTAATAATCACATGAATCATATCTGAACTGATTTTCTTCTCTACAATAGTATCAATTTCAACAACAGATACCATAATATTTTATTCTTTGCAACTCGATGCACTTGTTTAAAAAAATTATTATTAAAAACTTGAGTTTGAGCATTCTTCTATATACCTTCCCTTTGTTAGTTAGTACTAGTAGCCACTTTTTACTATATGATTTTTTGTTGGATTCTCACACACTTTTTTAATTTTTTGAACTCTCCCTTTATCCGTTATTTTGTTCTACTTATTATGTACACAATTATGAAAGCAATGACCTTGATGCTTATATTTAACAACTATTTCTAATATTTTGAAATTCCTTCATATTTAACAACTTAATCATATCCCCAAATGATTTCTTTCTTCATCTAGAGTATCAACCTAAATTGTGGTTGGTATAGTCTTCTCAGGTTCACCCCATTCTTACGTTAGTTAAATAAAGTGTAGTTCAATTTGTGCTAGATTGAACAATCAATAAAAGAGTGCCCATAATAATTTAAATATAGAAATAAAAAATGGTAAAAATTGCTGTAGTTGTGAGGTAATTTCGCATATCCGCTAAGACTCTAATCCACTTTGCTTCGCCCCGTCCAATATAGTAAAAAAATTATATTTTTAATCTTCCCCTCCTATTTCGCATAGACATGTTTAGCATAAATTCGTTCCGTAATTTTTTAAAATTGTTTCTTCTTTAACTGGTTACATCACATGAGGCGAAGAACCACACGTGATACTTTCTAGAGGATAAGATGAACATAAATAATTATTTTAGAAAATTATTTTTGATGAATGCATAAATATATGTAATGCCACTTATAATACTATGTTCTTCCTCAGATAACTTATTGTAATGAAAAATCAGTATTTCAAATTTATATCTTGCAGTTCTATATAAAACTTTAAACTTATTGTAATAAAAAAATACGTTTTGACAAACCAAAAAAAGGTCTATGATTTTTTTATCATTAAAATTCAAAAGATTTTGTAGGGATTTGTTTTGAAAAAGTTGAATTTGTAAACTTAGTTTTTTACTTTTCACAATAAAAGGAGATTTTTTTAAAAAAATAATAAAAAATTCAAACAAATTTTCAAAAAGATTATAATTTTTATTTGTACAAACATGAAATTCAAGAAAATAAAAATATGAATTTTGCAAACTCGGGTTTTCAATTTTTCACTCAAAATTAAAATAATAAATTGATACATATAGCAAACTGTTGATACGTAGTAATTTTATTTGTGTGTTTCAAGGTAAAAACTTTAACGCTAAATTATGAACAATAAATTAAAAATATTAGGTTTCTTCATCATTCTACAAGTACAATTAGTTATAATTTATCGTAATTGAAAATTTATGTAATCAACATATATACATATAGCAGACTCGGTATTAATAATTCATCTATAAAATTTGAGTTATAATTTTTTTAGCTTTTATTTTGTTTAAATTCACATAAACCCGCAACATGTCTCACTTTGTTAGAACACTGGCCCCCTAATTTGCTTAAGAAACAGATATTCGATCTGCTCCTTTATCGATTATTGTAAAGTAAAATAAGTAGAATAGAGACACAGTATTTTACGTGAAAACCCCGGCCAACAAAGAAAAAAACTACGACCTACACCTCTGTAGGATTTAACCCAACTTCACTAAACTCTGAGCCTTAAAACAGTTTAGATTACAAATGTTGCAATCCTAGGAACTAAACTCTAATTCCTAACTCCACACAACCCTCCCTAGGTTTGTATGTCCAAGTCTTCAAGTTATCCAAACTTGAAGGCTAATCTTCAAACTAGTTTATAACTCACTGATGATAAGGAATAAAAGATTACAACTCAAGAAAAACAATACAATCAACTTGACTCAAGAACTGTAAAACATAAACTTAAGGAACAGGTTCTTCAATCTGGTTTCTTGTATTGGTTGCACTTAGATCTTCACTCAGAACTCTCTTAAATATGAACTCACTCAATTTGATTGTGTTCTGATTATAGCTCTCTATGTAAGTGCGTAGAATTTATTGTGAAACCCTTACTGTATTTATAGTTGAGCACCTTCTTCTTATTTCGACGGATTTCCTTCCATATAGGAAATCCCCTTCCTTGTAGGACTTGTCATGCCGACTTACATTGTGATTTCTTTCCATGTGAGATTCCTCTATGAAAGGAAACTCTTTGCAAGCTAGACTCTCATGTTTGCCACGCTCCATCCACACGCTTTACTCCCTTTGCTGTTTGGATCTCCGCGTGGTTAATCTTCTCCTAATCCTAGTTGGACTATGCCCGAGAGGAACATGTCAATACTTGTTTCTTACATGTATTTTACATATTTATCAATCTTTAAAATCTACCTCGATCCAATAAATTCTCTCTTTTTGATGATGATAAACCACTTCTCCTTATGTGCAGAGTTAAACCTATTTATGTCAGTTTACTCAGTCAAAACAGTATAAGAAACACATTAGACGATCAGGTCGAACCAATGAGTTATAAATACCACACAAGCTATGTGTCTTCCTCCTTTTGACATCATAAAACACTGTAAAGGCACATAGCAGACTAAGATTAGATACTCATGGCCACTGGGCTATCACCTAAGCAAACACTTAAAAGTAAGTACTTAGTTAGCTAGAAAAAAGTATTGGCAAAGACACATGAGATAAATTGGAATCAGAATTAAAACCCAACATATTATTAATTACAATGCATGTAGACTATAGAGAATCAAAATTAAAAAATCAAAACATGCACTTGCGAGAACAAAAAAATGTTGGGAAGGCCAAGAGCAAGGAGGAAGGAGGAGTTTGAGAGGAGGAGGGAGGATCCTTCTTGAGCAGCTCATAAACGCCCTTCACACTTGCAGAGTTAATGGCCTTTTCACTTTCCAGGGCAACCTGGGTCTATGCAAGCTCAGCCTTGAGCCTTGAATTTTCCTCAACCAGACTGGCATGCTCAAGGCCATAGGTGTCATGGATCTCTTCTATTTCCTCATCATGAGAAGAATGAATGGCTGTAATTTCTTTATCTTTGGCAGCCAACATAGCTCAAATACTCTGCAAAGATGCATTGGCCCCCTTCCGAGGAGCAGGTACAACATCCTAGTTCATAGTGCCAATGACATTCTTAGTGGTTTGATCTTTCCATGCTTGGACAGGCACACCAAAATGGTGAAATATATCTCCCAGCCAGAACCCATATCCTAATGCATGCTTGGTGTTATCATGCTTGCAGATATGATGCATATGATAAAGAATGAGCTTGGACAAATTGATAGGTACCTTAGAGGCCAGCAACACCATCAGGGTGAGGTCCATATAGTTGGACTCTGTATATTGTTTCTCCCTATGAAGTACCATTTTGTGCACTACATCAAAAAGCATATGATGTAAAGGAATCATAGCACCTTTGTCTACCCTAGAATGCTCCTCTAGTGTAGGATCATCGCAATCTTCCTTGTGATATCCAGGGCCGAGGGTAGTCCATCCAAAGGAGGCCATTGTCATTTGATATAGTGGTACCAACCATCATTTGGAACACCTAAGATCTGGGCTAGCACAATAGGAGTGAGAGTGAAGGGAGCATTTCTAACTATACTGGAATTAGAGAAGGAGCATTTACATAGAATTGCAAGGTCTCAGCACGTGCCATTTTCCTTCGAGCACCACCTTGAAGGAATAAGTCTAACCAACCCTGTGCCTCTACTAGAAGAAGGAGTTCAGCCATCTCAGCCCCCCCAAAACCAGTAATCACTCTACCCCTCACCACCGTCCTTGTCCCAAAGTTTATCAGTCGAGCCATTCGAGTATCTAGCGTGTCATCAATAGGATCCATGGTGCCATCCTCAATCTTAACTTCATCCTCCTAATCCCTATGAAGTTGGGCATCATCATCAGTATCCTCAGCACCCAAAGACTTAGAGAAAGATAGACTATGATCTTCATTTTCAGAGGATTCATCCACAAGTTAAGACTTGGCAGAGCTCCCAGAAGAAACAGGTTTCCTAACCTGTTTCTTTGGTGGTTTTGAAGTAGCCACGCCTTTGTCTTTCCTTTTTGTCTTAGTAGCCCCAACCTCATCATCCAATGCATCAATTGGATCAAGATGAGGCACGTATTTACCTTTTGCAGATCTAGACCTCTTGGCGGCTAAAGTAATCATGCTATCATCAAGAATCCTTTTGGAAGCCCTGGTCATACGAACAGGAACAAGAGGATTCTCTATGGGCTCATCAGTAGGTAAGTGATACAAAAGGCCTTGTTTTTTTTGGAACCAAGTTGGCAATGGGTGTATTTTCATCATCCTCAACTTGGGAAGAGGAACGTGCTAGACAAACTTCTTCCCTAGGCATGGATTTATCAATAGCAGCACTTCCCAGATTAGTATCAAATCCCACTCCTATATCCCTGGTTAGTTGGACCCCAGCAAAAGAAGCAGATTCAACTGTGGTCCCCCATTGATTCCCCCTCAATAGATGTACCCAAATTGACCCCAACAAGTGAACTAGGTTCAACTGTTGGATCCTCTGAGTGTTCTCCCTCATGAGGTGCATCCTTTTGTAATCCTTCAACACTCAGAGATACTCCAATTATAGTTCCCCCTGAGGACTTGCAGTAACAACTTCCAAAACCACAACATCTTCCTCATAAAGCACCAACACAATAGTGTCATCTCCTATCAGTTCATTACCTAGAACTTTGGTGAACCGATCAAGGTGAGCTGAGCTTTGAGAGTCAATAAGTATCACTGGAGGAAGTCAAACAGTATTGACCTATTCCTTAAATCAAACCAAGGCACGTTAAGGCAATACTGAGAGATTGGTAGGTGTTGGAGTGGTTTATGGTGTTTTAGGAGAGGAGGTTGATTAATGATCTATTGTTGAGAGATATGAGGAAAGGAGAAGCAAGAAGGATTTTGTATTTCGATTTAGGAGATCTTGTAGAAGGAGAGGGTTTTGAAAAGTGAGTGTGAATGAAGAGAGTAGGGTTTAAAAGGGACTTTAAATAGAAAAAGAGCCATTTGAAATTAATTAGAGTCCTTTCAGTAGAAGAGTTCTATTCTAGGGAAGAGATCAAATTTGACAGGCGGCAGATCTTGTCAAAAAACTGACCTGATTTGATTGGATCTCTTTCCTTTTTGAAAAAAAATGGTTATAGAGAGTAGGGATTATAATTTCCTTTAGGGCCAAGTGGAAGGGACAGGTTCATGTGCATCATTTTACTTTTAATTAAGAAATAATAGTGTACATATCTTGGACAATTGATACTGAATTTTTATCCAATTCATGTGTGCTACTTTCTTGTAGCATAGATAAATACAAAGTTATAGTGCATGAGTAGCTTGAACTTAAAAATGGCATAGGGACGTACAACTTAATGTACAAGACTGAGTATGAAATTTTAAAATTAGAATGCATTATGTACAGTGTTCATTAATCAGGCATTGAAGGATACTCATGTGATTTTAATCATCCCCAGTTATAACTTGTTCCTTTCAAAGTGATCCCTAGCCAGTGCCTTAGTGAATATATCAGCAATATATTCATCTATGGCACAAAACTTCATGGAGATCAATCCTTTTTCCATATTATCCCTCAGAAAAATGATGTCTAATATCAATGTGTTTTGTCCTCTTGTGTTGAACTAGATTTTTGACAATGTTGATAGAACTTGTGTTATCACAGAAGATTGGAACACAATCAATGTGTAATCCAAAGTCCTTGAGTTGTTACTTGATCTAGAGTAATTGTGCACAACAAGAGGCAATAACTACAAATTCATCTTCTGTAGTATACAATTCCACAAAATTTGCTTTTTTATTGCCCAAGAGATTAGACATGATTTTTAAAAGTATGCTATTCCAGTAGTGTTTTTTCTGTCGACCAAATAGCTTGCATAGTCTAACTCTAAATACCCTACAAGCTCAAAGTTACTTCCTTTAGGATACCACATCCCCAAATTAGTTGTTCCTTTTAAGCATCTTAGAATTCTTTTGACTGCCTTCAAGTGAGGTTCCTTAGGATTTGCCTGAAATCTTGCACAAAGACCCACACTGAAGACAATATCAGGTCTACTAATAGTAAGGTATAGAAGGGATCCGATCATTCCTCTATATAGTTTCTGCTCCACTACTGGACCTGTTTCTTCCATACCTAACTTTGTTTATGTGGCTATGGGAGTATCTATCACCTTTGCGTCTTCTATTTTGAAACTTTTGAGCAACTCCTTGGAATACTTTTGCTGATGAATCATTGTTACTGAAGGAGTTTGTTTGATTTGAAGCCCTAGGAGGAAGTTGAGTTCCTCCATCATGCTTGTTTAAGACTTATTGCTCATCAAGGCAGCAAACTCCTTTGTGAGTGCTTTGCTAGTAGCACCAAAGATAATGTCATCTACATGCACCTTCACAATCAACAGATCCTTTCCTTTGTTTTTGAGAAATAAAGTATATCAATTTTACCTCTAGTATAGCCATGACCTAAGCAAAACTTTGAAAGCCTTTCATACCATAATCTAGGTGCTTGTTTGAGTCCATAAAAGATCTTATCAAACTTATAAACATGGTCAAGCTAGTCAATGCTTTCAAAGCCCAGAGATTGTTTGACAAACACTTTTTCTTTCAGAAGCCCATTTAAGAATGCACTCTTCACATCCATTTGATAAAAAGTAAACTTCATGTGTGCAGCAAAAGCTATTACGAGTATGATTGCCTCCAGTCTAGCCATAGAAGAAAATGTCTCATCATAGTCTATGCCTTCTTTTTGATTGTACCCTTGGACCACCAGTCAAGCCTTGTTCCTTGTAAGTGTTCCATTCTCATCCAGCTTATTCCTAAACACTCACTTGGTACCAATGATAATTATGTTCTTTGGTCTTGGTTCCAAGTGCCACACATTGTTTGTCTCAAACTGATTAAGCTTTTCTTCCATGGCAATGACCTAGTCTGCATCTTGCAAGGATTCATTGACTTTCTTAGGCTCAATAATAGATAAGAAGGCATTGAAGGCACATAGATTATTCAATCCTAATCTAGTGGTTATTCCAGATCTTAGATCATTAAGAATGTTTTTTCATTGGATGTAACCCTTGATACTTGTATCCCTTCAGGACTAAGTCTTGTCCATCTCCATATTTATCATCATGCTCAGTTGGTTGGTCTTTCTGCTCAGTGGTTTCCTCAACCTGATCATCTGAGGCTGCCTCATCCTTGTCATTGTTAGGTATTATGTCAACCGGACCTGATCCTTTCACCTATTCTTGCACAACTGATTTAGAGATGCTTGGCAGTTCACCATCGTCCTGCAAATATTGGTTAGTAGTAATGTTGCTTTTATCAAATATAACATGCACACTTTCCTCCACACACATAGTTTTTTTATTTAACACCCTATAAGTTTTGCTATGTGAAGAGTAACCCAGAAAAATCCCTCATCACCTCTGGCATCAAATTCTCCTAACAGGTTCTTTCCATTATTATGGATGAAACACTTGCATCCAAAGCCTCTCAGATGAGAGATATTAGTTTTTCTACCTTTGAGTAATTCATAGGGAGTTTTATCTAGGAGAGGTCTGGACATGCATCTATTGATTATATAACAAGCAGTGTTAATAGCTTCAGCCCAGAATTAGCTAGCCACATTACTAGCTAACATCATAGTTCTAGCCATCTCCTGCAGGGTTCTATTTTTTTTTCAACTACTCCATTTTTCTGAGGAGTCCTAGGAGCAGAGAAGTTGTGATCAATACCATGAGTGGAACAGTAGTCAACAAATTTAGCATTTTCAAACTCAGTTCTATGGTCAGATCTGATTGGAGCTAGTTGTTTGTCAAACTTCTTTTTTAGTTTTCTTACTAAAGTATAGAATGCCTTAAATGCACCTTCTTTAGAAGCAAGAAAAACTATCCAATAATACCTTATGTAGTCATCAACTAGCACAAACACATACATTTTGCCACCTTTGCTACTTACTCTCATGGGACCACAAAGATCCATATGGACTAGTTCTAAGGACCTGGTCAAACTAATAACCTTTTTGGATTTGAAAGAGGATTTCACTTGCTTACCTTGAGCATATGTTGCACAAATTTTATCTTCCTTGAACTTAGTTTTAGGAAGATCTATTACCAAGTCCTTGGAGATGAGTTTGTTTAGCTGAACATGACTGGCATGCCTCATTGTTTTGTGCCACAACAGGGGATCTGTGTTCATCACACTAAGACAAACAAGATCTTCAGCAAGGATCTTTGATATATCAGCAGTGTACACATGTTTGTATCTTTGTCCAGTCAAGACAGTCTCTCTAGTTTTTAGGTCTATCACCTTCACACCTGTAGAGTAGAAAGTTACCTTGTTTCCTTTATCACTGAGTTGTGATATGCTGAGCAGATTATGGTTTATTCCTTCAACATGGTACACTTTCTTAATTGAGTGCTCTTCAGACTTACCTACTTTGCTAATTCCTTTGATTTGACCTTTCTTTCCTCCTCCAAAGGCCACCATTCCATCCTTCTCTTCTGCCAGGAAGAGGAATTTCTTTTTATCTTCAGTCATGTGTCTTGAGCAAGAACTATCCATGTACCAGTGTTTCTTGCTTTCTCTCAACTTTTCCTACAAAAGCTTAAAGGTTAGATTTAGGAATCCGGACTAGCTTGGGTCCTTTCCTTTGATCAAAAGGATGAATGAGATCTCTATTGATCCATTTTGGCAAATCTTTGACAGGTTGTTTCTTTTGCACAAACATGTTCCTTTGATGAGGTAAATTTCTTTTAACAGACTTGGTTTTTCCTTTTAAGGTAGCTTTGATGTTCTTATTCAAGTGAGCTTTAGCATTTGATAAGCATCCCTTAGGCATCCGATGTTACCACAGTGTGTTCATAGATCAGAGGTTCTCTCAGAAGACTCTTTACAAAACCCTATTCCAGCTTTAGTACTATGTGTTCTATCACTAAGTTGAGTCACAATCATTGAGGCCTGAGTCCATTTATTTGATCTTTCAAGCTCATACTTAATTCTAGCTAGTTCAAGATTCATTCTTCTAGATTTCTCCCTTTCTGAGTATAATTCATCCTTGAACCTCTTAAGATCTTGTTCACACCTGATTTGATTGTCACCTTTTTGACCTTTCCCCTATTGAGTAGCCCTTACTTTCAAAATTTCAGATTTGAGAGAAAGAATAGTAGTTTCAAGTTGCTGGACCTATTCCTTTAGGGCTTGATTTTCCCTTTTTTGACCAATGTTGATCTTTTCAAGATCAATGTATTCAAATTTCAGGCTGGTCAGGGAGGCTTGCAACTGATCTCTGTTTTTACTCAATTCTTGAAAATTATCTACAAGGGTTATCATTAGAGAGGATGATTTTTCTTAAAGAAGAGTTTTAGCTTGTCTTTATGGTCAAGAAGATTTACCTCCTTTTCTTCAGTATCTGATTCAGGGTCTGATTCTGAGTCCTCTATGGCCATCAGGGTAACATCTTCTGTGTCATCCTTATCCGACTGATCTGAACCTATTCCCCAAGCAGTGTACATATCCTTTTCAGTATTTTTTTCTTCTTCTTACTGAACTACTCTCTTCTTTCCTTTTTTGCTCTCTCTTTTTTCCATTCAATTTCCCACATAGGAGAGTATTTAACTTGATGGTCGGTTTTTCCATACTTGAAGCAACCACCATTTTGTCCCTTCTCTATATTCTTCTCTCTGCTTGGTGATGCTTTCTTTTTCTTATAGTTTCCTCCTTTCTTAAAGAACTTTGTAAAGATCCTGCTTATTAGGGCTATATCTTCATCATCTAGCTCAGATTCATCACTTTCAGTTGCCTTGAGAGTAAGAGTTTTGTCCTTTCTTTCTTCACCTCTTTTCGTGTTATCAACATTCATTTCATAGGTCTTTAGATTACCTACCAGTTCATCCAAAGTCCCGTTTGTCAGATCTTTTGCTTCTCTAATTGCAGTGACTTTGATTTCCCATGATCTGGTAAGAGTCCTTAATACCTTATCCACCTGCTCCTCAGTGGTGTATATTTTACCCAAGGATACCAACTCATTCACAATAGTTGTGAATCTAGTGATCATCTCCTAAAGAGTTTCTCCATTCTTTATCTTGAAGGTCTCATATTCAGTATAGAGTCTGGCAATCCTGAATTTTCTCACTTAAATAGTGCCTTCATAAGCATTAATAAGCGTGTCCCAAATCTGTTTAGCTATTGTACAAATATATATGCGATTGAACTCGTCAGGTCCATGTCCACATACAAGTATGCACTTGGCTTTGACATTCTTCCCAAATATCTTATAGTCAGCTTCATCATATTGAGCCTTTGGCTTGGGAATGTCCTTTCCTTCAGTATCCTTAGTCATAGGAATTCTAGGACCATCAGTAACTCTGGTCCATAGTTTATAGTCTTCTGCCTGAAGGAAGTTCTCCATTCTTGTCTTCCACCACGAGTAGTACTGACCATTGAATAGAGGTGGTCGATGATGTGTTGTCCTTTACCGTGTCAAAGAGGAGGTACATAATTCACTCTTGATCTTATCTTGAGTTATTAGAATCTTGTTAAGATAACCTGCTTTGATACCAATTGATAGAATACTGGCCCCCTAATTTGCCTAAGGAACAGGTTATTCGATTTGTTCCATTGTCGATTACTGTAAAGTAAAACAAGTAGAGTAGAGATACGATATTTTACATGGAAAACCCCAGCTCACAAAGGAAAAAATCACGACCTACACCTCTGTAGGATTTAACCCAACATCACTAAACTTAGAGCCTTAAAATAGTTTAAATTACAAAAGTTGTAATCCTAGGAACTCAACTATAATTTCTAACTTCACACAATCCTCCCTAGGTTTGTATGCCCAAGTCTTCGAGTTATCCCAACTTGAAGACTATAATTTCTTGTATTGGCTGCACTTGGATCTTCACTCAGAACTCTCTCAAATATGAACTCAATTTGATTATGTTCTGCTTGTAGCTCTCTATGTAAGTGCGTAGGGTTTATTGTGAAATCCTTGTTGTATTTATAGTTGAACACCTTTTTCTTATTTTCGCAGATTTCCTTTCATATAGGGAATCCCTTTCCTTGTAGGACTTGTCATGCTGACTTATATTGTGATTTCTTTCCATGTGGGATTCCTCTATGAAAGAAAACTTTTTGCAAGCTGGACTCTCATCTTTGTCACGCTCCATCCACACGCTTTACTCCCTTTGCTATTTGGATCTCCGTGTGGTTAATATTCTCCTGATCCTAGTTGGACTCTGCCTGAGAGGAATATGTAACAAATACTTGTTCCTTACATGTGTTCCACATATTTGTCAATCTTCAAAATCTACCTCGATCCAACATACTTCGCATCAGTTTTTAGAATTATTTCAACCCACTCCGTCTAACAAGACAACAACCCTGCCCCCATCTTGCGTAGCCTGAAATCGTGCCGCGTCAATTTTTAAGACAATTATTTCAACCCTCCCTCCTCCCCCCTCCTTCATCACATAGTCTGAAATTCACCCGGACCGCCCTTTTGTCATCCATATTAGATAATCCAGATAATCTAATCCAGGCAAATTTCTAGGCAACTGAAGAAACATAACCCATATCAGAGTTAGTAGAGTCTATTTATCCCGGTCTAAAGTTCAGACTTCATCTTAATATTATCATAAGATTTTCTCCAATACATATCATTCTTTTAAAATATATTATTTTTGCAGTCTTCATTCCACATAAAATCGATAAAGATATGTCTATGATAAAATTCTCTCTCATTGCTTAACCAAAAATAACTTGAGTTTTAAAATCTAATGAGGTCTTATCCAATTTCAACCTTTCAAATCAATTACTCCATATATAATAATTATTGGCTTTTCCGCTTGTGGTTAAAGACCAGTCTTTAAATACACATTGAGCTTGCTCACAGGTGGCTTAAGTAATATAGCTAGTGTTGGTTCAAGAATGCATTTTAATATTAAAATAATAATATTAATTTGCATTAGTTAGTGGTGGTAGAATGTGGTCATTAGTGCCATTAGTTTTTGGTAACTCTTATAACCTCTAATTCATTATTCTACCCCATTATGCCTTAGCATGTAACTTATGTAACCTCTAACCCATAACTCATCTATTTTACTACCCCACATTCATCCTATTGATGATAAGGAAGATTTCCTTACCTATAAATAGTGATGGTCTTACATTGTGTTGTATATATAGAAAGGGAGAAAACAAGATGAAATATGATAAGTGTGGGAAAGTATTATAGTGTGTAGTAGTGAAAGAGAGAGTTGAGACTAAGAAAATATTCTAAGTCTACAACTATATTCACTATACAAAAGAGAGTAATTATAAGTTGAAGGAAGGTGTTGTTTTGTGGAGCTTTGAACTCTTCAACTAATCCGGAGTTGCTTGAGTTGTAAAAAGTTGTTGGGCTGTTGTATCTTGGAGGGGACAAGTCAAGAGTGATACTACTGGATCGTTGTAGATTATGCCGCAGTGAGCTTGAATCTCCTTAAAGAGAGCGAGATATCCGCGCTTCAGCCTGAAGATATTTTTAATACAATTTTGTTTATTTTATTTTTCAACTGTAATTATGTAATTTGTGGTATATTACACTAACAATCTTAAGGAGACTCATGTTTTGTTACAGTTTGAAAAAATGCGGATATCAAGATGGGAGATCTCAACATCATCTCGCTTCAACGTCACTAGATTTCTTCAAGATATGAAAGAAAAAGATGAAAGAGCGAGTTAAGTATTTTTCTACTTGCTCAACTCAAGCGGAGGAAAGGTAAAAAACTTTTTTACTTGCTATGGAGAAAAGGTAAAAAACTTTTTACCTATTATTTTAATGAATAAGTAATACTACTTTTCATGATTATTTATTTTCATTAAATTCTTGAAATAGTGGAGGTTAATGAAATGAGTAAATAAATTCATCATAAAAAGTGTGATTTTTGCATCTTAAGAATGCTCTAAGAAGAGTATTAAAAGTGCATATATTTATCTTGAAATAAATCACATGTTATTGTTTGCATATGCTTTGATGTTTTTGGCTCTAACATGAGTGTTATAAAAAAGACTATAAAAACATGTTGAGTATGTGAAAATTTCATTCTTGTAATGAAAAATATCATAAAATATGTGACAAGATTTTTCTTGACATATCACATTATGGTGAAAAAATTGTGAAATACAATTTTGTTGATTGTATGAGCCTTGCAACTCCTTTTGATTCAAATATGTAAAGTGGTGTGAGAGAAAAAAATAAGGAGTTTGCTAGTCTATGAAAAATATGAGATATGTGACTACTTGCACTTGACTGCATTAAAAATACTTAGCAGGTACAAACAAATCATGTATACTTACTTGGTATAAAAATTTGTGGCTTGTTATAATTTTTTTTTATCCTGCTATATAAAAAAATTGGTGCTATTTTTTGAAAATAAAAAATTATTATGGTGACTATATCATGGAGGTTGAACTAATTATTTTAACTTCAACTAGTGAAAAAGTGAATTGTCTAGAGATTTATTATATAAATCAATCACTTTATTTTGAGAAATTAATTTCTCTATTTTTGAGTCATGTGATAGCAACAAAATTTATTGGTGAGTGTAAGCCATTATTATAATAGTAAATTCAGACCATAATGAGAAAACACAATATTGTAAGATCATACTGATCACTGGTATGCCATAATATTAATTATGTTAAATATTGTGATAATCTTACAGATTTAGGCCTTAGCAAAAAAAGGGTCTGAAGCACATCGAGGGGGATAGATTGAAGCTCAAAATTTTCTAAGTCATATATGAGGAAACCTAACCTGGGGACTAGAGATCATATACCAGGTTCAATGGAAAAAAAGAATCATATGATGACTTGTTGTGAAATGCACTACTATTTTATCCCTCTCTATGGTGTGAGTGCATTTTCCTGTAATGATTTGTGAAGGTTGAGTTTTAAAAACTCTTAATGAAAATCTGTATCTCGTATGAGTGGGGTGTTTGAATTACAGGAGCACCCTTGACAGATTTCACCTATATAAGTGTGTAAGTAGGCCGCTTCCTATGAGAATTGAGCATATTCTCAAAAACACTTCTGAAAATCGGGATAGCACAAGACCGTAATGTGCTGGCTGTTAAAGCTTATGTCAACACCTTGATTATTGTGTGTAAGCAGTGATACTTTATTTCCCTTAAGCAGTCATAGTTCAAGTCTGAGACCACTACTGACTCTGGAGTAAAAGTTACTGTTTTACTAAGTGAAACTTCAATGCAGAGCACACCTTCATTATGCATAATAGTCAACCTTCAACTAAATTGGTGAAATACTCTCTTATTTCAATATTAAAATGAGTGGGGGAATGTTGGTGCAAAAATGCATTTTAATATTAAAATAATAATATAAATTTGCATTAGTTAGTGGTGGTAGAATGTGGTCATTAGTGTCATTAGTTTTTGGTAACTCTTGTAACCTCTAATTCATTATTTTACCCCATTATGCCTTAGCATGTAACTTATGTAACCTCTAACCCATAACTCATCCACTTTACTACCCCACATTCATCCTATTGATGACAAGGAAGATTTCCTTATCTATAAATAGTGATGGTCTTACATTGTGTGTATATATAGAAAGGGAGAAAACAAGATGAAATATGATAAGTGTGGGAAAGTATTGTAGTGTGTAGTAGTGAAAGAGAGAGTTGAGACTAAGAAAATATTCTAAGTCTACAACTATATTCACTATACAAAGGAGAGTAATTATAAGTTGAAGGAAGGGGTTCTTTTGTGGAGCTTTGAACTCTTCAACTAATCGGAGTTGCTTGAGTTGTAAAACGTTGTTGGGTTGTTGTATCCTGGAGGGGACAAGTCGAGAGTGATACTACTGGATCGGTGTAGATTATGCCGCAGTGGGCTTGAATCTCCTTAAAGAGAGCGAGATATTCGCGCATCAGCCTGAAGATATTTTTAATAAAATTTTGTTCATTTTATTTTTCAACTGTAATTATGTAATTTGTGGTATATTACACCAACAGCTAGTGACGCAACATAGGTTCCAATGTATTGCGAATTTTGATCTGTATCACACAGAGTTAGAAGAAATTGCTAAATTGGAAGGTATTCAAGTCGCCATTGGGAACCCTATCGGTGATGGTATTAGGTAGTGCATGCACTATAGAAGTTTAAATATTAGAGACCGATTTACTGTTAAGAGCGGTTAGATAGATAAATATAAAGTACTACTTCCTCCGCTTCATATTTAGTGATGTTTTTTTTTTCTTTTTTCTTTTTAAATTAGATCAACATAAGTGGTGTTTCACATAATTAAAAAGGTATTAATTATTATCTTTCAAATTTACCCCTATTTAGATAAGTGAATTTTTATGTAATCAAGAAATTATATTAAATAAGTACTATTTAATTAAAGGTAAGTTAATAAAAATACTTTTTAATTTCTAGGATTGAGTAGATTTCTAAGGGGTGTGCTTAAACTAAAAATACTGGTTAATTTAGACAATTTACTAGCTATTCCTTTGAAAATTGGGATTAACAACTTCATAGTTATACCTTGCTATTGAGGATATAGATTGAAGATATCTAAAAATGAATGTGGAGGATCTGAGATTAAATTATGCTGGAGCTAGGATGCATGTAATGCACATGCCCAAATATCCCCTTTCCCTCTAATTCATGTATTCATCTATACCCAAATTAAGTTTCCTTTCTTTTTTTATTCTCTTACTTATTTATTTTTATCAACAGTAGATGGTGGCTCCTACTTATAGATATTCATGGACCACTTGTGGAAAAACTCTCATATTCATCACAGACTAATTAATTTAAAGAGATCACGTTGAAACAACAGATTAGATAGATAGATAAATTTGATTTCTCAGTTTTCTCTTTTGTAAAAATGAAAAATAATTGAACGTTTTTGCTCTTACAAGCGTAAATTAAAGAAAAATAACTGAATGGTTTTTCACTAACAAGGTAAATTAATAAAAAGTAATTGAATAATTTATCTTTTACAAGGGTAAATTAATGAAAAATAACTAAATATTTTTCCTCGTACAAGGGTAGTTTAATAAAAAATAAGTGAATAATTTATCTCTTACAAGGGTAGAATAATGAAAAATAACTGAATATTCTTTCTCATACAAGGGTAGTTTAACAAAAAAGTAACTGAATAATTTATCTCTTGCAAGGGTAGATTAATAAAAAATAACTGAATAATTTTTCTCGTACAAGGGTAGTTTAATAAAAAGTAATTGAATAATTTATCTCTTACAAGGGTAGATTAATGAATAATAACTGAATGATTTTTTTCTTACAAGGGTAGATTAATAAAAAGTAACTGAATAATTTATCTCTTACAAAGGTAGATTAATGAAAAATAACTGAATATTTTTTCTCATACAAGGATAGTTTCATTTTAATGAATAAACACCAAGTACATTAATTTAGAGTTAGACCAGTAAATATTTACAACCGGACGCACACATTTGTTTAAGTACTGCAGCCACTACTTTTGCGTGCATTTTTTCTTCCTATAGATTTTTTTTTTAATTTGTAGAGTCTCATGGGTATAGTCCGGTTAAGGCCTCATTTATTTTTGAAAAAATTACACAAAATAGATCATAAAATTAAACTAATTATACTAAAATGTCCCCTCTCATATTAATTTCTGGAATGTTTAATCGGCCCTAAGCAATTACAACTTGTGCCCACTTTAAGTTTGAATGTCTTTATTTTTTACGGGCTATAGTGCACCTTTTATTTTTCTTTTATTTAATTCTTTGTCTTTTTATTTATTGTCTTTGTACTTTAATTTATTATTTTTGTCTTATCATTAATTACTTTTTTTTATTATTATTTTTATCTTACTTTTGTTTTTTTTATTTATTATTTTTATCCTTTGTCTCATTTTATCTTTTATTCGAGATATCATTTATTTTCTTCTTTTTTATTTTAATTTCTTTTCTTTTTTTGACTGCTTTTTCTCATTTTTGTTAGTTTATCTTCTTTTTAATTTTTTTTTATCTCTTTCTATATTTTTACATTTTATAAAAATAAAAATAAAATACAAAGATGAAAATTATTGCGGAAATATCGTGGGTTAACTAGCACACAATCAACACACAAAGAAAATAGAGAAGAAGAATAACACAAGGATTTAACGAGGTTCGGCTAGGCCTAATCCTCCAAGCAAAAGCAGAGAGAGTTTTCCACTATGAAAGAAGAGAAGTTTACAATGTGCAATATGCTTTTAGAATTCTCAACTACAACCCTATATATAGACCCCAAGTAGTCCCAAACCTATAAGGAAAATGTTATCCTAATCCTACAAGGACTATACTTTCCTTTTCCAAATCTATTAGGACAAAGGGTTTCCTAAACCAATAGGGATTATGAGTTTCCTAAAATATACAAGGGAAAAATTCAAGACATAATTAACAAATTTCCCCCTTGGCTTGAATTCTTTTCATCAACAGGAACAACATCTCTCCGCCTTGCTCTCAGCCCTTGAACGGGCTCACTGGGTATTACACACACCAATCAAGTTTAGGCAATGCCTAAACTTATTGGTCGGGACTTCCTTAGCCATCATTTCTGCCGGATTATCATGTGTAGACATTTTATTCACATCAATAACCCCTTTGAAGCCGACTACCTTTTGTCCCTTTGGCAATGAATCAAACTTCCATGTTCGATTCTTGTGAAGTGACTCAATCTCTTCACCTATAACACCAATCCATCAATCTTCCTTTGAACTATAAATAGCTTCTTTATAGCTATTAGGCTCAAACACATCAATGGTCTCCGCAACTGATAAAGCAAATTCCACAAAATCTGCCTATCTAGAAAGATTTTCATCAATCACGTTTGCATATCTTTTAGGTCGGGTGATCACTCTCTTCTCTCTGTCTGTTGCAATGATATACGATTCTTGTTGCATAGGTGAATCAACATTATCATCTTGATTAAGGTTTTGCACCTCCTCCACTTCTGAACTATTGGGCTGAGCTAGTGGACATTCAATTTCTAGCTCTATGCAGTCACTGACACCACGATCTGTTTTTGTTATTGCCTTCTCCTTCTGACTGTCCAGTGAGGCAGATTCATTGAATGTCACATCCCTACTAATAATTAACCCTGGAGTCTTGATCTGTGCACCTCAATCTATAACCTTTCACTCCAGTTGCATACCCTATGAAATATGCACTTCTTTGCCCTCGGCTCAAGTTTTCCATCCCTCACATGAGCATAAGCAGGACAATCAAATATCCTCAAATTTGAATAATAAGCAGGCGAACTGGACCAAACCTCAAAAGGATTTTTGAACTCAATAGTTGTGGATGGAGATCTATTGACCAAATAACAAGATGTATTGATTGCTTTAGCCCAAAAATCCTTGCTAACACATGAGTGTGAAAGCATACTTCTTGTCCTATCACAAAGTGTTCTGTTCATACATTATGCAACACCATTTGTTTGTGGTATTTCAACACAAGTGCGGTGTCTCACTATGCCCTCCCTACTGCAGAACTCATTGAACTCTAAGTTGCAAAATTCCAACCCATTGTCAGTTCAAAGACACTTGACTTTTCTTTCAGTCTACCTCTCAACCATCGTCTTCCATTTAACAAATGTCGAAAATGCCTCATCTTTTATTTTCAGAAAATACACCCATACCATTCTTGAGTAATCGTCAATCAAAGTCATAAAGTATCTGGCACCACTTTTGGAGGGAACTCTGTTTGGACCCCACAAGTCTGAATGTATGTAATCTAACTTTTCTTTGGTCTTATGCTCTCCCTTTTTGTTGAACTTTACCCTTGTTTTCTTACCAAACAGACAATGCTCACAAAAATTCAAAGCTTGATTTTTGTATCCATTCAACAAATTTTGCTTGCTCAACAAAGACAATCCCTTATCACTCATATGACCAAGTTGGTAGTGCCACAACTGAGACTGATTCAAATCACTCCTTCCAGAAGCTACAATTGCTTCCCCTTCAACTACACTGGCTTGAAGATAATATAATCTAGAATGCAGCTTACCCTTCATAAGTACCATGGAGCCTTTACACACTTTAAGTATCCCATTCTATGAGTGAAACTTATATCCTTGATCATTTAAAGTCGAAAGAGAAATCAAATTCTTTTTCATTCGAGGAACATGCCAACACTCAATATTTCTGATAATTCCATCGAACATTCTCAATTTGATGTTACCAATCCCCTCTACCTCTAATGGATTATCATCACCTTGGTAGATAGTCCCACTCGTCTGCTTGTAAGTTGCAAACCAGTTCTTGTGTGAACACATGTGAAAAGTTGCACCAGAATCAAGAATCCATGAATTATGTCTATGATCAGAACTCGCGGTAAAAACTTCCCCTACATAGTCATTATCATCAGAATTGTTGCTAATGTCAACAATATTTGCCGAGTAATCAACTTTCTGCTTCCCTCTTTTGTCCTTTAGCTTAGGTCAATCTCTTTTGTAATGACCTTTCTCCCCACACTCATAGCAATTTTGCTTCCTTGCTCTCAACTTTGATCTGGCGTTGGACTTTTTCCTATTAAAGTCCTTTTGTTGTGTTCTTCCCCTACTCACAAAACCTTCGCCTTTAGTTCTGCTATTTGGAAAGATCTTCTTCAACTCTTTAGATTTTAGTGCATTACTAACATCATCAAGTGAAATACTGTCTTTCCCATATAGCAATGTATCAGCAGAAGTATCATACGATGGTAGTAAAGAACATAACACGATCAAGGCCTGATCCTCACTCTCAATTTTGATATCTATGTTCTTCAAGTCCATTATAATTGAATTAAACTCATCAAGGTGAGTTTTAACCGGTGTACCTTCATACATCCGAAGATTGTACAACCTCTTTTTCAAGTAGAGGCGGTTTGCCAGCGATTTCTTAGAATATCGATCTTCCATGCCGTTGCTGCAGATTTCTCTTCAGCAATTTCTCGAAGAACGCTATCTGTAACGCTCATGAAAATCGCACTCAAAGCCCTCTCCTTCAGGTCTGCCTTCTCTGACCCTTTCATCTCCTCAGGAAAAGTCTCCTCGATTGCTTTCCATAACCCTTGTAACACCAGGGACGATCTCATTCTAATCTTTCATAGACTGAAACTAGACCCCCCGTCAAATTTCTCTACTTCATACTTTATTGAAGATGATGGAGACATCTTAACCCTTGACTATGTGTAGAAACCCTAACCTTGCTCTGATACCAATTGTTGCAGAAATATCGTGGGTTAACTAGCACACAATCAATAAACAAAGAAAATAGAGAAGAAGAATAACACAAGGATTTAACGAGGTTCTGCTAGGCCTAATCCTCCAAGCAAAAGCAGAGAGAGTTTTCCACTATGAAAGAAGAGAAGTTTACAATGTACAATATGCTTTTAGAATTCTCAACTACAACCCTATATATAGACCCCAAGTAGTCCCAAACCTATAAGGAAAAGGTTATCCTAATCCTACAAGGACTATACTTTCCTTTCCCAAATCTATTAGGACAAAGGGTTTCCTAAACTATTAGGGATTATGAGTTTCCTAAAATATACAAGGGAAAAATTCAAGACATTATTAACAAAAATATTAACGAACTACTTTTAGACTAATATAAATAAAATAATTAAATAATTAGATTACAATAAGAAATAAATAAGAAAAATAATAAAGTCCACTAGCTTGTTTACTAAAATCTAAATTAATGAAATGTATATTTTTATGATTGTTTTCTCTTTTGCAAATGAAAACAAAACATATACTTTGTTTGTCATGTTTTGATTTGACACAGAGTTCTAGAAAGTAAAAAAGTTTTTTGAATCATGTGATTTATTGAAAGACTGAATTATACCTTAATGATACTATATATATTAGTAAATAGGTATACTGTGATGGTATCATAGAGGTCTCACTGAAAGACTGAAACAGACATCCATGATATCATGACAGTATATAGATATACTGTGATAGTGTCATTAAGGACAAAAACAAGCCTCAATGATACCATGGTAGTATATAAATATACTATAGTGGTATCATGAAGGATTCACTGAAGGACTGAAGTAGACATAAATGATACCATAAGAATATATAAATATATTGTGATGGTATAATGAAGGACTGAGAATTGTCTTATTAAAGGACTGGAACATATATCAATGAAAATATGATAATATATATATAGATATATTATGATGATATCATTGAGGACTGAAGAAAACTTCAATGATACTATAAAAATATAAAGACATATTATGATGGTATCACGGAGGAATGATGAGTTTCTCATTGAAGAACTGAAACAGTTCTTCGTGATACCATATATATATATATATATATATTATGATGGTATCATGGAAGACTAAGAATTGTCTCACTGAAGGACTGGAGCAGGCATCTATGATACCATCACAATATATTTATATACTGTCATAGTATCAATGAGGATTGAAGTAAACCTCAATGATACCACGACAATAAATAGATATATTGTGATAGTATCATAGAGGACTGAGGAATGTCACATTGAAGGACTGAAGCAGTCCTCCACAGTACCATGTCAATATATAAATATATTGTGATAGTATCATGGAGGATTGAGGAGTGTCTCACTGAAGGACTGGAGCAGTTCTCTGTGATACCATGCTAATGAATAGGGAAAAAAAGTCAAATTTACCCCTCAACTTTTATTTATTGACTAACCTTACCCTTCATCATGCTATCCGACTATATTTACCCCCGTCGATATCAAAGTTTTCAGTTATACCTCCCCTTTAATGGAAATGGCTAAATTAGCATAATTTACCCAAAATTAAATTAAAATCTCATAACCCACAATATAAACTACCCGATTTGTCTTTGACCAAAAAAGACCCAAACAAAAATATACTCTTAATTCAGAGCCAGTACTCTCAGCCTAGGAATTGAAATTAACTATGGCCAAATTGCTAATAATCTACCAACACCATCGCGAGTCTGTATCTCCTCAGATCCCTTAATGTTATGAGTGTATAACTATATGAAGCTAATCCAAACTTTTTAAGTGCACATGCAAATGAGTATCTACAAAGAATGTCTGATCCCCAACAAGTTCAGATGGGTATACATCCTTGTGAGCTTTAAGTGGTTGGTGTATAATTGAGTGCATGGGATTGATGTGTTGCATTTGGATAACTCCCTCCTTGAGGTATCATTAGATAGCCACTTTATCTCTTGACTGAGCAAAGAATTTTGAGATCAGACATTGAGCGGAACCTTCTCTCAACTGTCGAAGAATTTTAGAGGGTCACATAAAGATTTAAGAGTATTTTTTTGTTTGGGTCCTTTTGGTTAAGAAGGTGGGCGGGTTGTATTATGGTTATGAATTTTTAATTTAAATTTGGGTAAATTGTGCTAATTTGGGAATTTCCATTAAAGGGACGGTATAAGTGAAAACTTTGATAACAACATGGGTAAATATAGCCAGATAGTATGGCAAAGAGTAACGTTAGCCAATAAATGAAAGTTGAGGGGTAAATTTTACCCTTTTTCCCTAGTATATAAATATATTGTGATGGTATCATATAGGACTGAAGAGTGTCTCACAGAAAGATTGAACACACTGATAAGTTGATATTCTACCTACTTATTTAACTATTAAACTTATATTTTTGCTAATAATAAATGGAAAAATAGTGGAATTGATATGGATTACTTCTATTTTGCAGGTTTCTATTTTTTAGAAGTGTTCGAGAAGAATTCAAATGAAAATAAGTCAAAAGGAAGCTATTCGGAGAAATATGGAACTGGCAGCTAAATGGCCTATGCGAACGCAACATCCCACTGCGTACGCGAAGACTACTCAAGCAGAAGCTACGCGAATGCGTCATACCACTCGCGTACATAAAGGTCAACCAGACAAAGATTCTTCGAAAACGCGGTGGACCTTACGCGTAAGCAAAGAAGAAAAGGGCAGTTGCAGGGCATAAATGGAGATTTCCCCTTTTGGAAACCCCAAAATTCACTTAAAACACCTCCAAGCTGTCTTGGAAATCATCTTTGGCTATTCTCACGACTTTTGGCAAGCTTGGAGAGCAAGTTCATCAACCAACACCATAGTAGTGAAGATTTGGATGCTCTTTATTGTAAAATCTTTAGTTTTCATTCTTCAAACTCTTGTTTTTAATTGCTATTTTATTGGTGTGTTTGTTGAATTGAGATTTGAGTTTGTATTAGAGATAATATTTATTTGGGTATTGAATATATAGATTTTGCTCTTGTTTGATTATTTGGGTCTATTGAATCCCCCATGCTTATATTTATAGTCAATGGTTTCAAACATTGACTTAGCTTTCTAATTTTGGTTGTTGCTTAAGAGAGAATTTCCCTAAGTTCGGGAAGATTCAATAGTGGGGATTTGGGGTTTCCACTCTAGACCAAGGCTAGAGATAGTTTGGTTTCCGAAAACTTCCATCTAAGAGTTGGGGTTAGAGATAACCCAACTCACCCAAGTTAATTATTGGTTATTGCTTACTCGTGGTGGTTTGAGAGAACCCATGAGGATTGTTGTTTGATTGGTCAAAAGATGGTTAAGTGCACCTTTAGCCAAGACTACCCATGTGTTAATCGAATGCAAGTCTTGTGAATTAAATTCCCATTCCCAAATCTCCCTTGGTATCCTTGCTTGATGAAAGCAAGGTGAAAGTCATTCATCAATCTATCTTGTAGTTATTTTTCTTTATCTTTCGTTTTAGTTCCTAAAACCCCTCCTTTAGATATTTTTTCCCTTTCATTAATTAAACTTCAATAAGTTGCTTAGATTCTTTATTAGCTCGATCACAATTATATTGTTCTCTGTGGGTTGACCCCGATATCTGTTGGGAATATAAATGTGATTTGCTCTGACAATCGCAATCACCTCCATTAGAGAGTTGTTTTACGGGAAAATGACTTGGGTTTGAAAATTATTTCAAAAATCTAGGTTAAAGTTTCAAATCGTTTTCAAAACAAAGAAGAGCCGCCACTTAGTTTTATAAAAGTAAAAACCAAGAAAAACTTACAAAAAATCTTTAACGTCTAAATAGATATAACTTAAAAAGATTAAGAGATTTGGGTAAGGGTTCAAATTAATATCCCGAGAAGGTTTTGAAGGTACTCGGGATATCCGCTAACTCGCGGTTATCCGGACTTGTTTGAAAACTAACTTATTTTTGACTAACTTTGAAAAGATCTTGATTTGATTTCAATTTTAAGAAAAAACATGATATGTATGACTTGACAAAAAGAGGCAGATTTGATATACGTTTTTGGGAAATGTTCAAGAAATAAAGGAAGAGAATTGTTAAAATAAAAAAAACAAAAACGTGCTTGACAAATAAAAGATGCTTAACATAAAGTAAGCGATAAATAATTAAAGAGGATCTAAACAAGAAACGTCTTCGTCTTTTGGGGATAATTCAACTAAATTAAAGTGTTAGTCCAAATTATTACAGATAATTCTATCTAAATAAGAATACAGAGTTAGAGAAAAGGAGAGGCAATTAAGCTCTTTGGCTTAGTTAATCATTTGGACTGTAGGTCCAAAATCTATCCTATCTAAAATTTGGGCTTTGGCCCACTTCCGATGCTGCTACTATGCTCATGGGCTTTTAGCCCATTACCCTTAAATTTTTCAGTCCATTTTTTGCACTGCTGCTGCTATCAAATGAACTTTGGTCCAATTCTCTTCAGTGTTTTTGCCCATCTTGGGCTACTGCAACAGCTACTAGGTACGTGGTCTTTAGCCCATTTGCTCATTTTATTTAATCCGTTCGCCGATCTTCTTCTGGGCTGACTTGATAATGAAATGTTGGGCATCCAGTTCCAACGAAATGCAAGGGAAAAGAGTCCATTTGGACTCATGGTATTTCATGAGTAGAACAAGATAAAGATTAGTATTAACTCAATATTCGACCTTAACCCATATATATATGTAAAGATTAATTTTACCAAATATATATATCAAACATACATGATTAAATTGCCATCCATAATTTTTGATTTGAGAAAGAGTGGAAATGTTTCCTAGTACTAGACAATCGCCAAACCAAACCAATCTTTAAGAATGTCACAGAGAATAAACTTGTAAAACCAAACAATTCAAAATATATGGAGACAAGGCATCTATGATGCTTACAAAATTAATTTTTTCTAAATTCCAATTTTTCTTCATAAACACATGTATGCAGTCAGGTCATGAACATGAGGATAAGGTGAGCACATCAGATTCGAGATTGAAAGTAACCAAGCAGTGCACATGAGTGATCAAGATAGTCGAATTTTAAGTTAATTCTTAGCTAGAGCAACGAGTTTTCTATGTTACAGACTACAAAATGAAGCAGAGAAAACTCTTTGAAACCATTGATTCAGAGAAGAAAAGGCCGCCAAACAGGAAACCTTCTGAAGAAATACTATTTGAACTAAACCATTTAACCTAACTACCCAAGATGCTCGATTGTTTACCATTTAAGCCAAGCTGTCCATTTTTATTCATTTGTTGAAGAGGAAGGGAGTAGTATGGAAAAACGAAGAGTCACATCTAGACTTTTAAACCTTCTAGAGAACACAGCAGTTTGCAATATACACTCAAAGGCTTCGGACTAAGGGATGCAAATAAAAGAGAAGAACAAGGAAGAAATGATTTCTACCACTATTTAATACCATAACCAAACATTACATACTATTTAAAAGCATAGCCGGTGAACATGAATTGAACAAGGAGAAAAAGAAAAAAATCAGATCCAAACCAGTCTCAATCGAGCACGAATGTTCATATCGACTTTCAGGGATGAAAATATATCATGAAGGGCATATTCCGTCCCTAGTCTTGCATCTAAATGAACACACGAAGGCAGAAATACAATAATCTATGATGCAATATCATTTTAAAAAAAAGGCAAGTCTGAAACAAAACATCATTACGAGTTCCTATGCTCTATTAGAACTTCCAGCACAATAATCATGTGACATCAAACAAGACCAGTCCAGAACCAGAAGATATATCTCTAAAGAAAAGAGAAAAAAAAATAGAGCGGAAATTGTCACATTATACTAAAGAAAACAAAGAAAAGAAAAGAAAAGGGTAACGGGTTCACCTCCTTTGGAGCAGCGACTGGGACGATGAGCTATTGCTAGAAATTTCACCACCAGAACTCGAATTTTAGTGTATGTTTTCTCTGAAACTTTCGATTACGTAGGATTAGAGAAATGCTTCTCCAAAATCCTTAAGTTTCCCCCCAAAATCCAGCCCCTTCTTACGGAGGAGAGGGGGTTTATATAGGATATTTTGGGGTCAAAATGGGGGGAAAACAGAAGGGTTTTCTAGGAATTTGCTTGAGGAATTTTGAAATGCTGGACGGATCAACCTTCACAGCAAGGATTTGGTATGAATTTGTATAAATCCTTGCTAATTTCGCGGAGAGGATGCCACCTAGGGCTCTTTATAACTCTCTGGACCTTGCCATCTCGCCATCTCAATGGAGGGTGGACGACGTTTGGGAATCTTCACAGAGTTGGGGCGTTGTTTGCAGATGGAGACGTTGGGGGCTGTTAGAGTTAGGGTTTAACGGGGATTGTACTGGGCGTTGTTGTTATCGTTTGAGAGGAACAACGAAGAGGATAAAGAGGGAGATATAAGGGTTCGTTTGGTTATCTGTGAAAATGAGGAAAGGATCGGGTGGGTTGAGTTTAAGGGTGTGAGGGACTTGGGCCAGTCGGGTCAGGCGGGTAAGGGGGAAATAGGGAGTGGGCTAGGCGAGTGGTGTTGGGCCAATAGCTGGCTGATATAAGGGGTTATAAGGATATTTAGAATCTGGCCACATTTGCAAAATGTGGCCACTTTAGGTTAAAGAGGTAGCCAATTTGAGAGAAATTAGGAAAAGTTTGGCTAAGATTTAAATGATTCGCTAGAATTGGAATAGAGGCGAATTGATTATGATCAACCATCCGAGCCTCTTTAAATTTAAACAATATTGAAATAATGATCATGTTCAAAGCATAATTATCTAATTAATTGTGAAATTAATTTATTCAATTAATCTCATTTTTGAATTAATTTGGAGAAAAATCATACGTTTAGTCTTTTAAAAGGATTTTCTTATGAAATTAAACTCTAAAATAGTTCTTTAAGTAAACTTATATAAATTTCATGCAATTAAACATGGAAGATATAAATTATTACTCAGAACTATTATAAAGCTTATTTGAAAAATGTTTTATCCCTTTTTACAAAACAAATTATTTCAAAATTGTTTTAAAATTAGAAAAGGCTCAAGATTAATTCGTAATGTGGCGGGTAAAAATTGGGTGTCAATAACTGCTCCTCCTTTTGAGTAGGGTGAGTGTAATGAACCCTGGGCAAAGGGAATTGACGTTCCCAATTTTATCCGACCACATATTCATCTTCAAGAAGCGGTTGGTTCCAGCACGAATTTCAAGGGATCATAGCTGAACTACGGTATCGAGTTTCCTATATATCTCAGGTTACATGAGAACTCAGTCCACTTGAAGTTCAAGATGCTTGATTTCATGCATGATTTTCAAAGAATTCCAAACTATACCGGTTTTAGAGTACAGGGAGACTGAAAAGCTGGGGAGTAAGAGTATTGGGGGGAGTTAGAAATGCAACCGAGTTTTCAAAATAGAGCTCGCCTACATATCCCAAGACTTAGGAATCAGGCTGCTTGTAGTTCGACTCAATCGGTGGAAAAGGTAATCTTTATGTTAAGATAACCTTTGGCTCGGGATGAGTGATGAATAATTTGAGCTTATAGAAAAGAGGCTTGTAACCTTTCAACTATGAATGTGGAGCTCTTCGCACCCATAAGTAAGATTTTACCTGGACATAATTTCCAAAGCTCGAGGTGTATCATCACCCGAATTTGAAAAGAAGGAATATTGCATCCAACGTGAGTTTATAAAATACCCTGGATGTGAAACTAAGACCCAAAGAAAATAAATACCCACATGCCTTCTGACAGGGGTGTGGTTTGATGGCGGTGGTAGTCATTCCTCAGCTCGCGTCCAAAGAGTTTGATATCCCTCTTCGGACTATGTCCCAGTTCACTGCTAAGAAAAAGTTCCATGTTGTGATGTGTCCTTTTTGGCATAGTCCGCACCTGTGCTTTTGCTTTGAGAATTTCATCCTTCTCGGATGCTCTCGACACCATCTCAAAATAAAATTGTTAGTAGTAACATAATTCCACTTGGAGAGGTAATTTCTTGGCCATACCTCATCCTTGGGTTATGTCCGAATCTTAGGTTGTGACATCTTTTTGATGTGCTCTATACCTGTTGTTCTAATTCAAGATTTTCATCCTCTCGGATGTTCTCGGTAATATTTGAAACAAAACAAGATGGTTAGTAGTAAAGTAATTCAATAGATAAAGATAGCTTTGTACCTCATTTTCCCATTTGTCGCTTTTGAAGCAGATATTGTCTTTTCCTTTCTTTGTCTTAGGAAATAGCAACTTTCATGATAATCAAATATGATAGCCATCGTAGCTATCAGATTGGGTTCCCTTTGTGGCGATCTTTGAATAAGGCGACCTTTGTGATCGTTTGACGTGATGGTCATTGCAACCGTTTGCGATGTTCTCTTGAACGTGATAGCCTTTGTGGATATTGACAATAGTCTTTGCATATGCCTTTAGCATAAATCTTGCGCATCATCTGTATCAATGCGACTAATAGATATTCCCTGAATTGTTAGGCTTTGGGTAATCTAGCACATCATCCGACTTTGGATAGAGGTGGCTTACAGATGCCTTTAGCTTGTCAACTTCTAGTAGTCTTGCACATCATCTGACTTTGGATAGAAGAGGCTTACAGATGTTCTTCGAATTGCCAGTTTTTTGGGTAATCCTGCACTTTTATCCGATCTTGGATGTAACGCGACTTACAGATTTCCCTTTAATTGCTAGCCTTTGGGTAGTCCTGCACAATATCAACGCGGATATGTCGTGGCTTATAGATAACCCTTGGACTATCAATTTTTGGTAGTCTTACACTTTTATCCAATTTCAGATATCATTGCGACTTACGCATTACCCTTGAACTTTCAATCTTCAGGTGATCTTGCACACTATCCGATTTCAGATATTGCTATGTCTTACAGATAACTCTTAGTCTGTCAAGTTTCGGGCAATCTTGCACATTATCTGATTTCAGATATCACTGTGACTTACAGATGACCTTTGGCCTTCCAATTTTTAGGAAAATCCAGTTCATCGTTCGATTTAGATGACGTCTTACAAACATCCTTCAGACTATATGCTTTTGACCTCAACGACAAGCGATATTTGCTTATCGGGGGTGACAAAACCTTTGCCACACGATCAAATATAGACGCATTTTCTTGCGATTGATGCTATTATATGTATAAGCATACTTTAGAGCGAGAACTTGTTGTCTCTAATAAGGGTGCATAAATATCCTCGACGTCAGACTCTATCGTCTTACGCAATATTGGATATGAATATGCTGGATACCGGTTTTGGCATGATAATAATAAAGCAAATATATCCTCAACGTCAGACTTCTCCGTCTAATGCGATATCAGATACAAATATGCTGAATGCCAAACTTGGAAAAATAACAATAATATATTCAACATTGGACTCCTCCGTCTCACGTGATATTGGATATGAATATTCTAAGCTCGGCATAGTAATAATAATAATAATAATAATATCCTCAACGTTAGACTCCTCCGCCTCATGCGATATTGGATATAAATATGCTCAGTGGCAGACTTGGCATAATGAATGATGATGATAATGATATCCTCAATGTTAGACTCCACCGTCTCATGCGATCTTGGATATAAGTGTTGCTCCCTGTTTCGAACCGGCCGAAACAGTGCACAACGTATGGTCGTCGTGACTCTCTGGTTTTGAAATTTTTTATTTTTTAGAGTCGCCACCTAAATTTTAGGAAACTTAGGAAAATCATTTTTTGTAAAAACTCTGTTTTGGTCTTTCGAAAACGTTTGAGATTCTGAGTAAGGGTTTTGGTTACTCGAGGGGAAGGTGTTAGGCACCCCTCAGAGCCTATCCGAAGATAGTCCTTAAACTTAGTTTAGAAAAAATATTTGGAAAAAAATATTGTTCATTATTTGCTTAAAAAGATGATAAAATACTTTTTTATTAATTTAAAGAAAAGTTCAAGATATATGACACATACTACTACAATATACAAAGAATATAAAATATTTATGGCTAGAAAATGCACATATATATATGTCAAAAATATATGAAAAAATTTAATAGTAATATTCTTATCATAACTATAATATATAGAACTCTATGATTTGTAAGAATATATACTTAAAAAGCTACGTAAAAAAAAATTGAAGATATTATTTATACAAATATACTTTTTGTAAAGTAAAAAATATATGTAGTTTTTAGAGTTTGGGAAAGTTTATGACATGTTTATTAAAAAGAAAATAAAGATGACATATGTATATTTAAAATATAAGAAATCATGTGAAAAGTTTATTATTTAAAAGATTTGGATAAGTAAAAAAAAAAACATGTAGGAAATAAGTATACCGACAATAGAGAAAAATATAAAAAATATCATATTTATTTCGTAAATATATTTCATGTAAAAGAATAATTTGAAGACTTGAGTAGAGAATGAAAATTATTTTTTTCATATAAAGAAGACTTTTATTTGTAAAGTGAAAAAATAAACAAGCGTTAAATATGAAAGAAAGTATTATGTACGTAAATGTAATTGCGATAAAATAATATATGTATAATTTAAGTAGGAAGATGGGTAAGTAAAATATAAATATATACCTTGTAGTAGATAGCATATGACATATATACCTTGCGTTTTGAGGCCTTAAAAAATCTGAAAATCTCAAAAAAATAATATATATAGAGTATAACCAAAATATTTGTAAAATATTGGAGTTAGAATAAGATAATACATGGGTTATAAGTAAATATAAAAATGGCTTGCCTAGATTAGACAAAGAATTCTATAGTTTACGGCCTAAAAATGACTAAATATTCGTTTGAAATAAAATGAATCGCTAATTAGTGTTTTTGAAAATCTACCGCGAGTTATTTAAACAAGTTTTCCTTGAAACAAAGCCTACATTAATTAATCCTTAAGAAAAATCTGCATTATTTACTATTTATTATTACTATTTTTGAAAGTGTTTACTCACTAATTTTTAAAGTACATAAAAAGGAAATCCGAAACGTTGTCCTAAACTAAAGAGTGAAGGAAACTCACTTTCGAAATTTCAAATTAAATAAAGTAATCAACGAAGCTATGAAACGAAGGATAAACTTTAATCAAAATCACACAAAATGCATATCCAAATAATACAAGGTTAGTTAAAACAATTCAAGTAAGCAAAAAACATAAAAAATAAATAAATAAAGAAGCTAGATATGCCAAGTTCCTTTGGAGGAACTACACTTCTAAGGAAAGACTACGAGCACCGCGATAATTCCTAATAGCTGCTCGACCCAAATATATTGGGCCGAAAGTGAGTTTCAAATGAGAACTCCAGCTCTCCTGTTGTTTCATGTAACACAAAAAAAATGATAAGGATTAGTAACTTGAATAACAAAATTTGCAAAAAATGTAGAAATATGCCAAGCTAATAATAAAGTGATAAAGAAAATAAACATGTTATTTGGTAAATACACAAGCATATATGAAAGACGACATGTAACCATATTTTATTTCATTTTTTATAAACAAGCGATCTTAGGTAAAACAAACAACTTCAACAATAGTTGATTATTAGAAAACAAAGTACACAACAAAGTAGCTATATAAATCTTTATTATTTTTATTCATTTTAATTAAAGAAGTAGTTATGAACAAATCACTTCAAAAAGGTAACACTAGTAACCGAAAGATTAAAAGGGAACCAAACTACTACGTTGACTTATAGTGAATTCCTTAAGTTAGTATTCCCAAAATTCATCCGAGCTAAGAACCAAAATATTAAAATACGGGCAGCCCTCTTTTTAACATTATACACTAATTCAATCACTTTTTAATAGGATTAAGGTGCAAACAAGACCACAATATTAACAAACGCTAAAAAAAGTATAATCATAATATGTACATTCCTATCCTAAACAACATTTTTCCGGGACTAACGAAATGACTAAACTTATTGAAAACTTTTTCTACCTTAAGATATTATACAACAAGAAATTCAAGCATAACATACATATACTTTTCCGATCTAAACAAAATCAACCAACCCAACAAAAATGACAACAAATCATATTAACGAATCTAATCCACCAATTTCATTATTAAATCAATCTTCCTAAAAATAAAATAAATAAAAAATATCATACATATCCTATTTTCATGCCCGAGAAGCCATACGTAGTTATGAACAAGGCAAGTCGAGACAACTACACACCCTACAAACTCAAGTGAAAATCAACCAACAAACCAAAGAAAATGATAACGAACATAATACAAAGATTGAACTCAAACTACCAATTTTAATCCAACAACTTCACTGCCCAATCTTGTTTCCGAAAAATAATAATAATAAAAAAATGTTTCTCACATATGGCTGCCACACACGGTCAACAACAAAACCCAAACGATACATTCTTTATGAAAACATATCATACGAAAATAAAAGGGAATAAATAAATAAAAATAACAGAAGCCAAACAAAAGAAAGATTATTTATTTATTTTTTACCTTGTGTTGGGCAGCAAAACGGAGGCGTTGACGTCAAGTTCTCCGGCCAAAACTCGAACTCAAAAGCTTGAAACTCTTGAATGATTTTTCACTGATTTTTTTTCCGGATCTTTTAGATGCTTTTTTTTTCTTCTACTCCCTGTGGATGGATAGAAAACCCACCATTTATAGGGGAAAATCCGGACTTGAAAGTCCGGATTTGAACCCAAACTTTAACCAAAAAAAACGTGACCAAGAGAGGGGGGAAGATTCAAATTTTGAATCCAATTTTTTGCACCAAAACGGGACTGATTTCTGGCCATCCCGAAATCACGAGTTGGGATGGCCAAAAATAGAGATTCTTGGCAGATGATGGCAGCGTTTTGGCATTTTTGGGGTGGCGTTTTGGTGCCATTTTTGTGTAAGGGAGAAGAGAGGAGAAGAAAGAAGAAGATTTTGGGGTTGTTTTGGGAAGAAGATGATGGAGGAAGATGGATATGGAAGAGAAAGAAAAGGAAAAGATTCTGATTTTGGGGAAAAGGAGAGAGAAAACGTGTGGGGGGTGAGGAGAGAGAGAGAAACGTTGGGGGGGGGATTTGAATCCTTGACCGATTTTGATCCGTCCGATCAATTGATCGGATGGTTAAGATTAATTTGGAATAAGAATTAAAAGAATAGGAAATAATATATATATATTAAGTGAGATAAAAGGCTTAAAAATTGTGACCGTTGGATTAGATTGGAGGGCCATGATTGAAAGCAAAGAAACACAAATCCATGTGATGCCTACGTGGCACACATGGATTGGCTAATTAAAGGGGTCTAAAATTGCCACATTATTTTGCTCAAATTGGCTATTTTACAAATTCCAATTGTAGCCAAATCTTAACAAAATAGCCACAATTCGTTAATTTGAAAAATAATTAATTTGTAAAATTAATTAATTTATAAAAAATTGGTTTAAAAAAATAAAAAAATAAAATAAGGTCAATTAGTAATTAGTTAAATAATTAAGCTTCCTAAATTATAAAAAAAAATATTTATTTGCAAGAGTAAAAAATTAAAACTAACCAAAAATTGGTTTATTTCCTTAAAAATACTTTATTTGACGTAATATAATTTTGAACAACTCAAAACATGAAATAAAAATTTGTAGGTTTATAAAATATTTGAATTTATAGAAAATAATATATATGAGATAGATTTCTTAAAAAATGAGTGGCAAATTACTAAGGTAATTTCAAAATATTTATTTTCATAAATATATTATTTATTAAAATAATATAGAGGGTAAAAATTGGGTGTCAACAGTTAACCCATTTCTTTGGCCGTGGATGAGAGTAGAGAAGGCGTGGACAAAGAAATATTGACACATCCTAATTTTGACCGACCAACAAAATATTTTTTGAGCAAAGAGTGACATGAGTTTTGGGAAGTTATGGCCGAGCTCAGGCTTTCGAGCTGCCTACATATCTCGGGTTTCACGAGAAGTCAGGCTATATGTAGTTCGAGAGAATTGAATCTTTGCAAATTTGATCGACTTCAAAATTTGCCCTAGTGTCGAGTTATGGTAACACTGATATCTTTTGGTGGTGATTGAGAGTATTTTAGCATGAATGGAGTAGATACGGCCGTGCTTAAACCAAGCTTACCTACATATCCCTAGATGTGAGAATCAGGCCGAATGTAGTTCTAAAAGAAATCTTAGAATGAAAAACGCTCCGCAACAATTTCTACTGAGGATTTTAGTAGGAAAAAGATCACGGACCTTCAAAAATTGCCCAGTGTCGAGTCATGATGACACTGGGATGTAAGAAAAGTTATGGAATATAGAAGTAAATAATAATTGAGTTGAGTCGAGTTCTGAGGAGAAATTCTTAACGTAGCTAGGGATGCTTGACATTCCGCTAGCTTGCCCCAGTTTGCTGCTTAGAGGGTAGTTCCACGTTGTAATGCGTTGTCCTGCAAAATAGGTAAAAATATCACAAAGTACCTGTCGCAGTTCAAAATTATAAATTAAATTGTAATGTAAAGAGTAGAGTGTAGATATTCAAATGATTGTCGACGTCTCCGTTATGCGGAATGAATATGACGTAGTCAAAGCAACTTGTGAAGTAAAGCCTCTTGACTAGAGGGGAAACACTTGAAAGTAAAGCCTCTCGACTGGCAGGGCGACACTTGTAATGTAAAGCCTCTCGACTGGCGGGGCAACACTTGAAAGTAAAGCCTCTCGACTGGCGGGGCAATCTTGTAAAGTAAAGCCTCTCGACTGTCGGGGCAATACTTGAAAAGTAAAGTCTTCATCTGGCGAATCAGTCGTGAAATCTCCATTTGACGGATTAGTCCTTAATGCAAAAATGAGGATGTTGCTAGCATGCATGCTATGATATGGTTTGCTATGATGCAGTCTCCGATTGGCGGAGCATGTTTTGCTTGCTAATATACATTCCTCTGATTTGGCAGAGTGTCATTTTGCTTGCTTATGTACATGCTCCAATTGGTGGAGCGTCGCTTTGATGGCTTATGTACAGGCTCCGGTCGATGGAGCGTCGTCTTGTTTGCTTATGTACAAGCTCCAATCTTCAGAAAGTCGCTTTGTTTGCTTATGTACAAGCTCCAATCGTCGGAGCGTTGTTTTGTTTGTTTATGTACAGCCTCCAATTGGTGGATTTTGATGAAGTTAGTCAGCATTCTCCGATTGGCAGAGTTTATTTGACGCAATTAAATGACAATCTCCGATTGGCGGAGTTATTTGATGAAGTCAGATGGCGGGCTCCGATTGGCAGAGTTTATTTAAAAAAAAAAAAAACTATCCTATTTGTCCTATGAGGGCCCTCTATCTTCGATACTTGATACGGATCTCGGACGTACCTGCAAAGACATAAATGAAAACCTTTTAAGAATTGTAAGAACCGGGATAAAGTTTTTTTTTTTTAAAAATAGAGTAGGGAAAGAATATTTTGGCTTATGGTGTCGTGATAGCCGAAAGATTTCTCCAATCACGTTCGTTAGTTTGTCTTGACATCACCCTTCTTGATTCCTGTTTTCCTGCGCTCAAAGAGAAGTTCTTAGTTTTGGGAGGGGTGTTGATTTGTGTCGACTTGTGGACCCTGGCCTTGCCGTTGGATTCCTTAAAAACCTCCTTGGTTGCTTGCAATTTCCTATTTCGGAGACTCAGTAGGTGGAAAGGCAGTAAATTTTTTTTTAAAATATATATATATATATATATATTTATTATTTTTTTTTTAGAAAAAATAAGTATATTTTGTATATACTAGGCGCATATATATAGTAATTGTTCATCATTTTTTAGATTATGACATGTTCTGAAATCCAATCAAGCTTTTCCATTAGTTGAGGACGTCCAAATGTAGTCTTCTCATAGCTCCGGATTCTGGTGACGCTCCTCTATCTCTTTGTAGATGTCGTGATTACTCTGAAGGTATGTTAAAAAAATAAAAAGTGGGGGGGAGGTTTTTCCTATGGGTATGACTGAACCTTTTAGGTTGCCTACGTATCCCTAAATGGGAATCAGGTATGTACGTAGTTCGGGATATGAAGGAAGGATTAAATATGTAATGCATTGACCGAGCCTGACTCAGGCTGCCTACGTATCCAAACAGAATCAGGTCATGACGTAGTTCAAGTACATTAGGGATAATGAAAAATATGAGATGCATTGACCGAGCCTGACTCAGGCTGCCTACGTATCCAAATGGAATCAGGTCATGACGTAGTTCAAGTACAATAGGGGAAATGAAAAAGATGAAATGCATTGACCGAGCCTGACTCAGGCTGCCTACGTATCCAAATGGAATCAGGTCATGACGTAGTTCAAGTACAATATGGAAAATGAAAAAGATGAAATGACCGAATCCGATGAGGATTGCCTACGTATCCCACCGAGGGAAGTCAGGTCAATCGTAGTTCTGAATACATGAAAGATGATACTTTTTGGTTTTTCTAAGGGAGACCAGACCCGATGTGGGTTGCCTACGTATCCCGCCGTGGGAAGTCAGGCTAATACGTAGTTGTTGTTACATTAGAGAAAAATGCAAAAAGTACAAGGAAATAACAACTAGTCCCTCTGTCTTCAAATGTAGTACTTCTTGATAGCGTCTGAATTGATCGACTTCGTGCTCACGATGCTATCCATTTCTGCAAGGATTACTGCTCCGCCTGAGAGCACTCGGTGAACCATGTAAGGGCCTTGCCAGTTTGGCACAAATTTCCCCTTAGCTTCATTTTGGTGAGGGAATATTTTCTTCAATACTAATTGCCCTGGTGTGAATCGTCGAGGCTTGACTTTCTTGTTGAACGCTTTGATCATTCTGTTTTGTTAGAGTTGGCCGTGACATACTACATCCAGTCTCTTCTCATCAAAGAGCATCAACTGTTCAATCCTGCTACGAACCCATTCTGCGTCTTCCAGACCAACCTCTTGGATGATTCTTAGAGACGGTATTTCCACTTTAACGGGTATCACTACTTCCGAACCGTAGACCAACATGTAGGGGGTTGCACCAGTGGATGTTCTTATTGTGGTGCGATAGCCGAGCAAAGCATATGGTAGCTTCTCATGCCATTCTCTGTTACTATCTATTATTTTTCTGAGGATCCTTTTGATATTCTTGTTCGCGGCCTCAACTGCTCCATTCATTTGTGGTCGATATGCTGTGGAGTTCTGGTGGGAGATCTTAAACCTTTCACGAGTCTCTCTCATGAGATCACTATTAAGATTGGATCCGTTGTCTGTTATGACTGATTTTGGAATTCCAAACCGACAAACTATGTTATTTCTGACGAAATCTGCTACCACCTTCTTAGTTACTGCCTTGTGCGTTGAAGCTTCAACCCATTTTGTGAAATAGTCGATAGCTACCATGATGAAACGGTGTCCATTTGATGCGGGAGGCTCTATGGGTCCAATTACGTCCATGCCCAAAGCAGCAAATGGCCACGGGGACCCCATCACATTGAGCTCATTTGGCGGAACTCGTATGAAGTCGCCATGAACTTGACACTGATAACATTTTTGTACATACCGGATGCTATCCCTCTCCATAGTCATCCAAAAGTATCCAGCTCTCAAAATCTTCTTTGCCAAAGTGAATCCATTCATGTGGGGTCCACATGTCCCTACGTGAACTTCCTCTAACAATCTTGTCGCTTATGTTGCATCGACACACCTTAGTAATCCCAAATCCAGGGTTCTCCTGTACAGGATTTTGCCATTAAGGAAGAAATGATTGGCCATTCTCCTTAAAGTCCACTTCTGCTTGCTACTGGCATTTTCTAGATATTCTCCTGCTTCGAGCAACCTTCTAATATCATGGTACCATGGATTTCTATCAAACTCTTCATCTACGTGAAAACAGTATGCATGCTGGTCATGTATCTACACTTCAATAGGGTCGATGTAATTCTTATCCAGGTGTTGGATCATTGAGGAAAGAGTAGCCAAAGCATCAGCGAACTTGTTCTGAGCCCGGGGGACATGTTTAAACTCAATCTTCATAAACCTTTTGCTCAGCTCCTTTACACATTCCAGATAAGGAAGGATCTTGACATTCTTGGTGACCCATTCTACTTGTACCTGATGAACCAATAGGTCAGAATCACCTATTACCAAAAGCTCTTTGATGTTCATGTCCACAGCCATCCTAAGTCCGAGAATACATGCTTCATATTCTGCCATGTTGTTTGTGCAAGGGAATCTAATCTTGGATGAGATTGGGTAGTGCTGACCCGTTTCTGAAACCATGAATGCTCCAATTCTGACTCCTTTGAAATTTGATGCCCCATTGAAAAACAATCTCCATCCATCATATGACTCTGAGATATCCTCTCCTGCAAAAAATACTTCTTCATCGGGGAAGTAGGTCATGAGAGGTTCATAATCTTTATCCACTAGAGTTTCTGCGAGGTGATCGGCCAAAGCTTGTCCTTTGACGGCCTTCTGTGTCACGTACACAATATCGAACTCACTCAGCAAAATCTGCCACTTTGCTAGTTTCCCTGTAGGCATTGGTTTCTGAAAGATGTACTTGAGTGGATCCATTCTTGAGATCAAGTACGTGGTGTACGCCGATAGGTAATGCCTCAACTTTTGCGCAATCCAAGTCAAAGCGTTACACGTTCGTTCTAACAAGGTATATCTTGCCTCGTATGGTGTAAACTTCTTGCTCAAATAGTAAATAGCTTGCTCTTTCTTTCCCGTGTCATCGTGTTGTCCTAACACACATCCAAATGCTCCATCCATGATGGATAGATACAGTAGCAATGGCTTTCCGGGCTCTGGTGGAACCAATACTGGTGGGTTGGATAAGTACTTCTTGATTCTATCAAAAGCTCTTTGGCATTCCTCCGTCCATTCTGTGGCGGCATCCTTCTTTAGTAATTTGAATATGGGTTCACAGATTACTGTGGACTGAGCTATGAAATGACTGATCTAATTGAGTCTCCCCAAGAAGCTCATCACATCCTTCTTGGTCCTGGGGGGAGGTAACTCTTGAATCACCTTGATTTTTGATGGATCCAATTCTATTCCTTTCCTGCTGACAATGAACCCCAGTAGCTTTTCGGCAGGAACTCCGAATGCGCACTTTGTTGGATTCAATTTCAAATTGTATCTCTGCAACCTCTCAAAGAACTTCTGTAAATCCTCTAGGTGGTCTGAACTCTTTTTGGACTTGATAACGACATCATCTACGTACACTTCAATCTCCTTGTGAATCATAACATGGAGGAGGGTAGTCATGGCCCTCATATAGGTTGCGCCAGCATTTTTGAGTCAAAATGGCATCACTCTATAGCAATACACTCCCCATGGAGTGATAAATGTTGTTTTCTCTGCATCATCTTCATTCATCAGGACTTGGTGATATCCTGCAAAGCAATCGACAAACGATTGCAACTCATGCTTTGCAAAATTGTCGATGAGTATATGAATATTTGGGAGAGGAAAATCATCCTTGGGACTAGCTTTATTAAGATCCCGATAGTCTACACATATCCTGATTTTCCCATCCTTTTTTGGCACTGGCACGATATTGGCCAACCATGTGGGGTAATTAGTAACACTCACAACATTTTCCTGGATCTGCTTAGTTACCTCCTCCTTGATTCTTAAACTCAAATCAGGCTTGAAATTCCTAGTCTTTTGCTTCACAGGCGGGCAAGAAGGATCAGTCAGTAGCTTGTGTGTGATGATATTGGTGCTTAATCTCGGCATGTCATCGTAGAACCAAGCAAACACATCAACATATTGCTTGATCAATTCAATCAATTCTCGCTTTCTTTCGTCTTCCAAGTGTATGCTGACTCGTGTTTCTTTCACCATTTCTTTATTTCCCAAGTTGACAACCTCGGTTTCATCCATATTGGGCTTTTTCTAACTTTCAAGTTGTTCGATCTCCTGAGGTAGATTTTTAGGCATCATGCTTTCATCGTATTCTTCATAGTCCTGCTAATGGCTCGTACTTTGCTCAATGGATTCGTTACATGTCATAACCATTGTACGATGATTTTCACTAATATTAGCACTGAAAAGTATGAAAGGTGAGTAAAAATAAATATTTATTTCAAACAATAGAAAGACAAATTTTAAGAAAATAAAGACTTTTTATTTGAAAAGCATTCTAGCTTTTAGAAGAGTCGAGTAGCAAAAAGGATTAGGCATGATTCAAGCCTCAATTGATTATGCAAAAACATTTTTGAAATAAAACTACATTTCCACACTACCAGGACTCCTGTCGAAACAAAGATGGGCTGATAGTCCAGTTCTACAAGACTTCTCCAGGTTCGGCATCACGGATGGTCAGCTTATTGATATCTATCTCTAGTCCATCATCGATCACATCCACAAATAGATTTCTTATTCCCTCAATGAAATCTTCATCAAGTGCTTCATCTGGGATTGGAACTCATCCTGACATGAACACTACCTCACCAAACTTTGTGTTGTGGACTCTTCCCGAAGTAGGCTTATATCCAAGCCCGGCGATACCCTTCAGATGTTTCAGCTGGATTGGTTCAATTATACCGTCGGCCTTAGGTCCGAGCCCTGTCTTTGGTTGATACCCATATTTCAATATCTCTGACGCAACCATCTTCGCTGCTCTCGACATCTCCACCTCTACAGGCTCTACTTTCTCATCAATTCTTACAGCTTGCATGATTTTCAGAGCATGGAAAATGGCTCCATCCAATTCTTCGGTGACTGGAACAGAATTCACAGAATAGATGGGGTGACTGAGCTCCCCGTGAATGGTAACTTTGGTGTGACCCCACTCAAACTTCACACACTGATGGAGCGTGGAGGGAACTGCTCTTACCATATGGACCCATGGCCTTCCTAGTAACAAGTTGTAGTTGGACGACACATCCATCACTTGAAATAAGATGGGGAATTCAGCTGGACCTACTTGCAGTGTGAGATAGATTTCTCCAATGACACTTCTCTGTGTGCCATCAAAAGCTCTCACCTTCACACGACTTTCTTTTATATCTCCCATATTCACACCTAAATCTCTCAACGTTGTGAAAGGGCAGATGTTGCATCCAGAACCACCATCGATCAAAACTCTAGTCACGATCTTATCATAACACTTGACCGCGATGTGAAGTTCTTTGTTGTGGCCAACTCCTTCTGCTGGTAATTCATCATCATGGAAAGAGATTTTGTTCACTTCCACCATTTTCCAATTGTTGCAGCCAATGTGTCACTTGTAGTTTCTTTTGGTATGCTAACTCCGCTCAGAACTTGTACCAAAGCGTTCCTATGGGCTTCAGAACTCATTAGCAAGGACATAATGGAAATGTGGGCTGGTGTGTTCATTAGTTGTTCCTCGACTGAGTAATCTTTAGACTGCATCTTCTTCCAAAATTTTGCAGCTTCTGCATCAGTAACATTCTTCTTTGGATTTTGTTCTTTCCTGGGAACCCCTAGATTTAGATCCTCCGGGGCATAACACCTTCCCGACCTGGTCATTCTGTGAGCCACAACAGCGTCTATCGTCTTGCCCTTGGCTTCCGTCCGATAGTCCCAGGGGACTGCTTTAATGTCATAGTCAGTTTTTCCAGTGGCTATAGTGGTTACCACAATTCTCAACAGGTAGGTTTGAACAGTCAAAGGCTCTCTCAACTGAACTGTGATAAAAGGTTGTGCTGGAGATGTGGCAGAAACTTCTTCTGTGTTCCAGACAGGCACGATATCTCCTTCCAGGTCATACTCTTCCTCCAGGATAATCATGTTGACTCCTCGATTCTCATGATCTGGTAGAGGGTTGTTGTTCACATTCGGAGAAGTAGCGGTGCATTTGATTACTCCTTTTCTGATAAGAGACTCGATCTGGTTCTTCAAGCCAAAACACTCCTCCGTGTCATGCCCTTGGATTCCCGAGTGGTATGCACATCGCTTGTTTCCATCAAAGCTTCATGGTATCGGATCAGGGATTCTTCCCTCAACCGGCTACAACAAACCTGCTACCCTCAACCTTTCAAAGAATTGAGCCAAAGGCTCGTCAATAGGAGTGTAGGTGCGGGTATTTCTGGCTTCAAGATTAGGACGTGGTCTTGGTGCATATGCTGGTCTATTTTGGTGAACTGGACCTTGGACAGGGGATACGACTTCAGTGGATTTTGGTGTGCTGGAGCTCGAGGTGGATTATAGTGTGGCTGGGTACTATATACTGGAACATGTGCGATAATTTTGGAGTTGTTAGGGTATCGGTGGGATGATCCTCCGTGCTGGTAGTAAGGTGTGATGGCTGAGACGTCTTCCTTCTTATTCTTGATACCACCAATGGAACCTGACTGTATGACCTTACTTGCGGCTTGCAGTGCGACCATAGACTGAATTTTTCCGGACTTAATACCTTCCTCAATAAAGTCTCCTATCTTGACCAAGTCAGCAAACTTTTGGACCATCATTGACATTATTTTGTCGAAGTAGACGCCTTCCTGAGCTCGGATAAAGTACTTAGAGAGTTCATTTTCATCAAGTGGGGGTTGGATCCGAGCAGTCTTAGTCCTCCATCGCCATGAATATTCTTGAAATGATTCAAATGGCTTCTTTTGTATGTTGGCAAGTGAGAATCTGTCTGGAGTGATTTTGGTATTAAATCTGAAGCGACTCATGAAATCTTCGGCCATTTCTTGCTAATCGCGCCATTTGCAAGGATCTTGGAGAGTGTACCAAGTCAGAGCTTCTCCCGATAGACTTCGAATGAATAGTTTCATCCTCAACTTCTCATTCCTTCCTACGCCGACCAGCTTGTCGCAATAAGCTCTTAGGTGTGCGTGAGGATCACCCTTCCCATCAAATACATCATACTTTTATGGTTTGTACCCGACCGGCATATCGATGTCTGGGTGGATGCATAGGTCATCATAGTCCAGACTCTCGGTTCCTCTGGTGACTTGTATGCTTTCAAAAGCCCTTTTCAAACTTTCAAGTTGAGCTACTATCGACCTATCTTCATTTGACTGGACATCCCTCTCCAATCCTATGTACTGATCGACCTCATATAGTACTTTGACAGCCGTGGATGTTACTAAAGTAGGAGCTTCAGTAGCATATACCGGTGGCACAGGTATCTCGCAAGTGACATGTGCCTCAGGTATGTGCTGCATTGTTGGGTGAATTTGAACAGTGAAGTTCTGAGTAGGCAAGGAAAGATTAGTCGTAGCCCTAACTGCGGACGGATGAGCAAGTAGATCTTGAGCATAAGTGGGAACAAGTGGTGTTTGCTTAGGCGTGTTTGTTAAGTTGGCGGGAGTGACCGGACGTAACTCAACATTTGGAAATTGGAATTGAGCGGGGAAGGCAACAGTTGTAAGCTTAGTCAAGTCCCGCACTTGGCGCAGTTCTTCTTTCAGGATCTCAATTTCTTGTGCCATGTTGGCCATTTGTTTGTCATTTTGAGTGTCCATTAGTTTTTGGGAACTTTCGGCGCCATCTACCGATACCATCGAGGCGTTGTTAGATTCTTCGCTCATTTTTCCTTTAGATCGGAGGTTGTATCGCGATTCCACCAGTTTGCAAATCGACACAAATCAACTTTCTTTGGGGATTGATAATAATCATAAAGAAAAGAAAAGAAAAGAAAAAGGAAACTATGTTAGTTTGGGAAATGTTGGACTATATAACAAATATATACGCCAAGTTGGCTATATTCACACAAAAACGTGTCCTAATATAGAGCCTCGTTTTTCCAGAGGTAGGCCTACGCTGCATACAATTTGATAATAAATGATACATTTTGAACATATTTAAGATTTGAGATAAACATGACTTTTCATTAAGCAAAAGGTGGATTCGAAAGCTTACAATAGATAGGCTGATGGGAGCCTGAAAATGAAAGACATGGGATGGCCACTAGGGCGTACAAAAGAATGGGCCATGAGGCACCTTTAAGAAATATGAAAAGGGATACAATGGGAAAGGATAACCTAGGGCCACGTAGGACCGTCATCACTATCATCCTGTGGTGCTGGATGATACTCTGGAGATCCAGCGGAATGATGATACCTGGGCTCTGAGTCTGTCTCTTTCATCCCTCCATCGTTAGGATCATAAAAGTTGGAGCCGGTTTCAGAAGCCTCCTCGAGGTCTTCTTCCGTCTCTTCCTTAGGGTCTTCCTCCGGATCCTCTTCCAGGTCTTCCCCTATTTCTTCCTCTGGATCTTCTTCTGGATCCTCTGGATCTTCTTCCAGATCCTCCTCCGAATCTTCTTCCGGATCCTCTTCTGGATCTTCTTCCGGATCCTCTTCTATCCTTGTTATCATATAATTGATGGAGTCTGGAACAATCTGGTTATACATTGGTGTTGTGATCTCCATGCGGGGAGGCACTTCTTCCCTAACCCATTTGACCCACTGGAGATCTGCCAAATCCCTGAATCCTTCTGCACTTGGTTGAGCCAAGTGGCTCACAGTAGTCCGCCAAGCATAGTATTCCGGCGTGCACCATCTGTCTCCTCCCATGTGCAATGTGATCATCTAATCCCATTCAGCTTGCAAGTTCATCATTCGTACCATTGGGATCACGACACCATAACTGTCCTCATGTAGCGCCATGATTGACCACAATGGTATATCCTGGACAAAGCCAAACTGTCTTAAAACTCGAAGAGGCACATATGGCTGGATGCCTCCTAGTCCCATCAACTCGATGAAATACAAGTATCGAGTTCTGATGAAGGCCAATCTTGTCATCCAGGGATATCTCCACTGGATGAAATCTCCGGTAAGGTTGGTCAAAAATGTACGCCACTCTTCTTCTCCAGTGGGTTCATATGTCCAATATCTCATGCGTTCTTTATGAGTCTGAATCCTTTTGCGTGTGTCAATACAGTAGTCCATTTGTGGGTGGCGGCGATAAAAGTGTTCTACAGCCCAAATTTGCAATAATAAATTGCAGCCTCCAAAGAAATTGTGTCCTCGTGTGCATGCAGATAGCGAACGAAATATCTCAGAAAGGATCATGTGTACCAAGGTAAGTCTATGCGGCTCTGCAAATACGTTCATCACTATCGGCAGGATATTGAGGTCGATGCAATGAAATCTCATCGGGAAGATTATAGTTCCCATGAAAGCCAACACAAAGACCCTAGGTCGCATATATACCCACTGCGTACGAGTACAGGCGAATTCACCTTGGTGTTCGTCAAAGCTCTCGAGACGACCGTACCTTTCGAAAAGGTAATCCAACTTCACCTTTCCGCCTTTCACATTTCTCAGTGATGGTAAAATGTGTAATCCTAAAAGCCTTAGAAAATTTGCCCTCTTTATGGGTGATGGGAGTACCGGTACTTTTTCCCTTAGTGGTAGTTCATCAAAATTACTAATCTCCTCCAAGGTAGGAGTGATTTCAAAATCCAAAAATCTGAAAGTCACAGTGGTTGGGTCCCAAAATTCCATCAATAAAGTGGTGAGGGTTTTGTCAGCTTGGATCCCCATAAGTGACAACAAAGCCCCCAAATGCTCTCGTACCTCATCCCCATGTGCTACGCGGATGTTTCGCCACCATATTTTTAGGTTGTCAGGTGCTGAGGTAACCATCTGGATGTTTGGTAAGTTTTGATTGATATTCATCTGAAAGAAAGGTAAAGGGTATGATAAGTTGGTTTATCCCAAATCCATCATGTGTTTTAGTTTGGATCATTTACATCAATCTCACACAAAAGTATATGTCGTTGGGTTTTATGAAAAACCTGTTGACACAAGGGCGGTTTGCTAAATGCAGTGTCAATCCCAAGGATCGTCCTGCCTAAGGCTATGAAACATGACCTATTTCTAGAATAAGAGTATTTTTCTAGATTTGAGAGTGGACTGAATAACTGCGAGATGGCACACTAACCTAATTGCACCGACCCTGAAACTAAGAAATCCAAAAGAAGGTTTGGGAGGGAATAAAAACCCCCGCGTGTACCACAGTGTGTGAAATGTGTACGGCCAAAGACTCGATAGAGAAATGCGAGTAAGAAAGAAGTAACAAGTAGTGTTTATAAAACAAATAAGGAACGCAAGTTTGGATTTAGCTTGCGTCCTTTCAAACAAAGCATGATATAAACATAAAAAGCAAATAATGTACTGAAAATAAACAAACATCCCAAATAATATTTCTAAACTAAGCCTGCTAAGGTAAAAACCTAAGTTAGGGCCCCCAGTGGAGTCACCATGCTGTCACGCCCCATTTCGAACCGGCCGAAACAGTGCACAACGTATGGTCGTCGTGACTCTCTGGTTTTGAATTTTTTTATTTTTTAGAGTCACCACCTAAATTTTAGGAAACTTAGGAAAACCATTTTTTGTAAAAACTCTGTTTTGGTCTTTCGAAAACGTTTGAGATTCTGAGTAAGGGTTTTGGTTACTCGAGGGGAAGGTGTTAGGCACCCCTCAGAGCCTATCCGAAGATAGTCCTTAAACTTAGTTTAGAAAAAATATTTGGAAAAAAATATTGTTCATTATTTGCTTAAAAAGATGATAAAAATACTTTTTTATTAATTTAAAGAAAAGTTCAAGATATATGACACATACTACTACAATATACAAAGAATATAAAATATTTATGGCTAGAAAATGCACATATATATATATATGTCAAAAATATCTGAAAAAATTTAATAGTAATATTCTTATCATAACTATAATATATAGAACTCTATGATTTGTAAGAATATATACTTAAAAAGCTACGTAAAAAAAATTGAAGATATTATTTATATAAATATGCTTTTTGTAAAGTAAAAAATATATGTAGTTTTTAGAGTTTGGGAAAGTTTATGACATGTTTATTAAAAAGAAAATAAAGATGACATATGTATACTTATAATATAAGAAATCATGTGAAAAGTTTATTATTTAAAAGATTTGGATAAGTAAAAAAAAACATGTAGGAAATAAGTATACCGGCAATAGAGAAAAATATAAAAAAAATCATATTTATTTCGTAAATATATTTCATGTAAAAGAATAATTTGAAGACTTGAGTAGAGAATGAAAATTATTTGTTTCATATAAAGAAGACTTTTATTTGTAAAGTGAAAAAATAAACAAGCGTTAAATATGAAAGAAAGTATTATGTACGTAAATGTAATTGCGATAAAATAATATATGTATAATTTAAGTAGGAAGATGGGTAAGTAAAATATAAATATATACCTTGTAGTAGATAGCATATGACATATATACCTTGCGTTTTGAGGCCTTAAAAAATCTGAAAATCTCAAAAAAATAATATATATAGAGTATAACCAAAATATTTGTAAAATATTGGAGTTAGAGTAAGATAATACATGGGTTATAAATAAATATAAAAATGGCTTGCCTAGATTAGACAAAGAATTCAATAGTTTACGGCCTAAAAATGACTAAATATTCGTTTGAAATAAAATGAATCGCTAATTAGTGTTTTTGAAAATCTACCGCGAGTTATTTAAACAAGTTTTTCTTGAAACAAAGCCTACATTAATTAATCCTTAAGAAAAATCTGCATTATTTACTATTTATTATTACTATTTTTGAAAGTGTTTACTCACTAATTTTTAAAGTACTTAAAAAGGAAATCCGAAACGTTGGCCTAAACTAAAGAGTGAAGGAAACTCACTTTCGAAATTTCAAATTAAATAAAGTAATCAACGAAGCTATGAAACGAAGGATAAGCGTTAATCAAAATCACACAAAATGCATATCCAAATAATACAAGGTTAGTTAAAACAATTCAAGTAAGCAAAAAACATACAAAATAAATAAATAAAGAGGCTAGATATGCCAAGTTCCTTTGGAGGAACTACACTTTTAAGGAAAAGACTCCGAGCACCGCGATAATTCCTAATAGCTGCTCGACCCAAATATATTGGGCCGAAAGTGAGTTTCAAATAAGAACTCCAGCTCTCCGGTTGTTTCATGTAACACAAAAAAAAATGATAAGGATTAGTAACTTGAATAACAAAATTTGCAAAAAATGTAGAAATATGCCAAGCTAATAATAAAGTGATAAGGAAAACAAACATGTTATTTGGTAAATACACAAGCATATATGAAAGACGACGTGTAACCATATTTTGTTTCATTTTTTATAAACAAGCGATCTTAGGTAAAACAAACAACCTCAACACTAGTCGATTATTAGAAAGCAAACTACACAACAAAGTAGCTATATAAATCTTTATTATTTTTATTCATTTTAATTAAAGAAGTAGTTATGAACAAATCACTTCAAAAAGATAATACTAGTAACTGGAAGATTAAAAGGGAACCAAACTACTACGTTGGCTTATAGTGAATTCCTTAAGTTAGTATTCCCAAAATTCATCTGAGCTAAGAACCAAAATATTAAAATACGGGCAGCCCTCTTTTTAACATTATACACTAATTCAATCACTTTTTAATAGGATTAAGGTGCAAACAAGACCACAATATTAACAAACGCTAAAAAAAGTATAATCATAATATGTACATTCCTATCCTAAACAACATTTTTCCGGGACTAACGAAATGACTAAACTTATTGAAAACTTTTTCTACCTTAAGAAATTAAACTACAAGAAATGCAAGCATAACATACATATACTTTTCTGGTCTAAACAAATTCAATCAACCCAACAAAAATGACAACAAATCATATTAACGAATCTAATCCACCAATTTCACTATTAAATCAATCTTCCTAAAACTAAAATAAATAAAAAATATCATACATATCCTATTTTCATAACCGGGAAGCCATACGTACTTATGAACAAGGCAAGTCGAGACAACTACACACCCTACAAACTCAAGCGAAAATCAACCAACAAACCAAAGAAAATGATAACGAACATAATACAAAAATTGAACTCAAACTACCAATTTTAATCCAACAACTTCACTGCCCAATCTTGTTTCCGAAAAATAATAATAATAAAAAAAATGTTTCTCACATATGGCCGCCACACACGGTCAACAACAAAACCCAAACGATACATTCTTTACGAAAACATATCATACGAAAATAAAAGGGAAAAAAATAATAAAAATAACAGAAGCCAAACTAAAGAAAGATTATTTATTTATTTTTTACCTTGTGTTGGGCAGCAAAACGGAGGCGTTGACGTCAAGTTCTCCGGCCAAAACTCGAACTCAAAAGATTGAAACTCTTGAATGATTTTTCACTGATTTTTTTTTCGGATTATTTAGATGCTTTTTTTTTCCTCTCCTCCCTTTGGATGGATAGAAAACCCACCATGTATAAGGGAAAATCCGGACTTGAAAGTCCGGATTTGAAACAAAAAAATGTGAGAAAGATAGGAGAAGGATTCGAAATTTGAATCCACACTTTGCACCGAAACGGGCATGACTCCTGGCCATCCCGGAGTCACGAGCTGGGATGACCAAAAATAGAGATTCTTGGCAGATGGTGGCAGCATCGTTGGCGTTTTTGGGGTGATGTTTTGGTGCCATTTTTGTGTAAGGGAGAAGAGAGGATAAGAAACAAAGGATTTGGAGGTGTGTTTTGGGAAGAAGATGAAGAAGATGAAGATGAAGGTGATGGGTCGTTGGTTTGGGAGAGAGAAAGGGAGAAAAGTTTTTGTCTGATTTTGGGGTATTGGGAAAAGGAGAAACGCGTGGGGGGGGGGGGAATAAAGAGAATGAAAACGTGTGGAGGGTGAGGAGAGAGAGAGAGAGAGAAACACGTGGGGGGTGAGGAGAGAGAGAGAGAGAAACGTGTGGGGGGTGAGGAGAGAGAGAGAATTGGGACGTTGGGGGGGGTTTGAATCCTGACGATTTTGATCCGTCCAATCAATTGATCGGACGGTTAAGATTAATCGGAATAGAATTAAAAGATAGAAAGTAATAATATATATATATATATATATATATATATATATATATATATATATATATATATATATATATATATATATATATATTAAGTGAGATAAAATGCTTAAAAATTGTGACCGTTGGATTAGATTGGAGGGCCATGATTGAAAACAAAGAAACACAAATCCATGTGATGCCTACGTGGCACACATGGATTGGCTAATTAAAGGGGTCTAAAATTGCCACATTATTTTACTCAAATTGGCTATTTTAAAAATTCCAATTATAGCCAAATCTTAACAAAATAGCCATAATTCGTTAATTTGAAAAATAATTAATTTGTAAAATTAATTAATTTATAAAAAAATGGTTTAAAAATATAATAAAATAAAATAAGGTCAATTAGTAATTAGTTAAATAATTAAGCTTCCTAAATTATAAAAAAATATTTATTTGCAAGAGTAAAAAATTAAAACTAACCAAAAATTGGTTTATTTCCTTAAAAATACTTTATTTGACGTAGAATAATTTTGAACGACTCAAAACATGAAATAAAAATTTGTAGGTTTATAAAATATTTGAATTTATAGAAAATAATATATATGAGATAGTTTTCTTAAAAAATGAGTGGCAAATTACTAAGGTAATTTCAAAATACTTATTTTCATAAATATATTATTTATTAAAATAATATAGAGGGTAAAAATTGGGTGTCAACAATAAGCATGCTGAGGGTCGATCCTGTGCAGCAAGTGCGACTTAGGGACGCCTATGAATGTCATCCTCTTAGCAACCGGCCGGTAGAGGGAAATGGTCTTCGCAGTGGATGTGTATTTGCGGTATCGAATGATAATATGGATGATCATGCAATGGTCCTCATGACATGGTCCTCGTGACATTGAAATGCAATGACCCTCGTGGCATGGTCCTTGCGACATGCAAATACGATGGCCCTCATGGCATGGTCCTCACGATATGCAAATATGATGGCCCTCGTGGCATGGTCCTCGTGACATGCAAATATGATGGCCCTTGTGGCACGGTCCTCATGACATGAAAATATGATGGTCCTCATGGCTTGGTCCTCGCGACATGAAAATATGATGGCCCTCGTGGCATGGTCCTCGCTACATGTAAATATGACAATGATGTGGATGATCATGCAATGATATGCGTAGCAGTTGCAGAAAGCATCACCTTCATTTTTTGTGTTATCTTGTTGACTCCTTTGTGTACCTGTGCTCAAGGCAAACAGTAGTAGACACATCGTCGCTTTACTAGTGACCACAGTCAAACTTGAAAAACTTTAAGGACAACGTCTATGAAGCTAATCAAAACAACTTTTGTTTCAAATGTGAATGAAATGGTCGTGCCCATTTCTGGGGATAGCCATATATACCATTTTTGAACATCATCTGTTCGTGGTGATTTTTGACTTGATGGGGATTGGCGGAGAATGTCACCGATCTCTTATTTGGCGTCTTGATTTGAAGTTGACCAAAAATGTCCTGATTTGCTTGGGGACTTAAGGATGCTGTCCGTCTCTCTTTATCTTAGCAGTTTTTGCAAACTACAAAAATATTTGCCTGCCCCAGGGATTTTTGCTTCTTTGGCTCCTTCCCACTGTTTTGGCTTTTATCGCTGAGTTTGGATCATTTGGTCTTGTTGCATTTCATTGAACGCGTTGGATAGCGAGGGGCTTCCACTGATTTCTAACATACTTTTTAGGACAACCTGTATCTATAGAAAAATTATTAGTTTTTGGTGAAACTGATCTGTGTTGACCTCCTTCGGTCTGCTGCTCTTTGCTTTGTCTTTTTTGGGTTCCCTCCATTCTCAGGTGCTCATCGTCCTCGACCTCTTGGGTCACGGTAGACATAAGACAAAATTAATGGAGTAAAACTAATATTTTTGTAAAGATCTTTTTTGTAAAGATTTTCAAACAAGTTCTTTGAAAAACTAAGATTTTGAAAAAGGATATTTTGGAAATGTCTCTGCCCGTCATGTCATGTGTTAGCTCAATGAACATCCTTTATTCGAGGTCTTGACATTTCTTACATACTGTTGACGGACTACAGAGATCCTTTGTTCGTCCTAGCTGGGGAATTTAGAAATGTTTTTTGAGAAATCTGTCACAGCTGGGGATTAATCTACCAAGGAATGGGAATTTTTTGAAGTGGACTCTGATCTCTCGGTGTTAGGGAATTCTTTGGAGTTTGTTTCTAAACTTTTAAATGAAGCTCGGTGGAAATTTTGAGGTCCTCCTCAAAATTTCTGCCCCAGTTAAAGGTTTCCTGATGAATCTCATTCCATTGGCAAGAGACTTGAGGCTCTGTGGGGATTACGATATTCTTTCTTGATATTCGCTTTGGTTGCTCTTCAACATATTCTGCATTCTGACTTGTTTGGAGGACAATCTTCACCTTTTGAATTTTCGAGATTCCTTTCTCAAAAATTCTGCCCCAGTTTCCGTTACTTGGGTGATATGACCGAGCCGTTATGGTGCCTACGTATCCCATTGAGGCAGGAATTAGGTCAAACGTAGTTCCCACACTTGAAGTGGGAGAATATTGGAAATAAATAAAGGGGTGACCAAAGCCGACCAAGGACGCCTACGTATCTCGTTCTTGAGAATTCAGGTCAAACGTAGTTCAGGATAAGAAGGGGAAAGATAGAATTTCCTAAGGGGTTGACCGAAGCCGACACAGGCCGCCTACATATCTTATTCTTGAGAATTCAGGTCAAACGTAGTTCATAATAACAAGGGGAAAGATAGATTTTCCTAAGGGGTTGACCGAAGCCGATACAGGCCGCCTACATATCTCATTCTTGAGAATTCAGGTCAAACGTAGTTCGTAGTAAGAGGATAGGGAATATTTAAGCTTTTACTAAGTGCAAAACGATTACAATTAGAAAGTGCGATTATAGGGAAAGAAAATAGAAAGAAAAGAAGTCGCCTTCAGGCGTAGTATCCCCTCGCGACATCGTAGTTTCTATAGGCTTGGGCCATACTTGATCACCCATCTTGGATAAAATCAAAGCTCCTCTAGATAGCACTTTTTGGAAGACGTACAGTCCTGTCCAGTTTGGTGCAAACTTTCCCTTGTCTCGTATGAGGGAAGGATTGACTGTCCTGGATTGAATTTTGGATTGACCAATAAATTTTGAGAGATGATGTTTGTACTCATTCTTGTCCTATTATTGTAGGACCAGTCAAAGATATCGATGTATGGATCAAGCAGATTGACAAGTTCTTTCTTTTGTTCTTTTGACAAATGAACACCGACGTTGATTTCTTCAACCTGACCGTCATTTCCCAGATTAACTACCTCAATCCCTTCCAGGTGGGGCTTTCCCTGTTCTTCAAAGTTCTTAGACTTCTTGGTTGTTCGTTCCAAGACCATGATTTCTTCAACATGCCTTTCAAAATCATTATCGTCTAGCTTGGTTTGTTCGTTAAGCTCTTCACATGATATGACAATGGAAGGTTTTAAGCTATTATTACTGAAATCATAAACAAAGCAAGTTAGATAATGACCAGTAATCATATAGCAGATATTTCTCAATAAGAGAGGCTTTTCTTTGAAAAAATATTTATAAACTATGGCTATAACCCACATGAATGCAACTCTGTGCCTTTTGGAAAGCAGTAAAATAGTGCGAGGGACATTAAAACATAAAGGGTGGGTCACAGAGCCTCATCCGGACCATCATCGATTTTCATAAAATAGATTCTTTGTCTACCCAGCCGAGTGGAGAGTCACGAAGGGAGTTGTTACCCAGTTCTGCAATTCTTCGCCAGGCCTGGCATCCCTGATCATAGATGCTTCGTGGATAGCATCACATTCCTCGAACAGATCTCCTGTTCCATCCTCTAATTCGTTGCTTGGAGAACTGATACGTACTGTGAATGACTGATATAAGCTAGGGAGCAGCTTAGGCGGTCTCGACTGCTTCTTTTCTTCAACTCTCGCCTTGTCCTTTCGGGCCACATACCCTAGTCCATGCCTGGTCAATTGTCCAAGGATGCTTAAAGGCTCTGTCATAGCATCAGAATTCTTTCCCAATCCAAAGCTCGGCTCGTATCCACTCCTCAGCATTGTAGTTGCAATCATCTTATAGATGGGTGGCATGGGAATTCGGTATCATGTCCGACTCCTCCGGAATGATAAGCACAATATCGGTCAGCCCAAAAGAGATGAGAATCAGGATTTGCAGGTTTGGATGACATAGGCTGGATAAATCTGGCAGCCTTCAATCTCTCATATAACTGAGTTCTAGTTTCAGCTAACTTGGTGAAAGTCCGAGGAGCTTTCTTTTCCAAATTTGGATAAGGGAGATTTGTGTTGGCTAGAGGAGGAACCTGACAATTATTCTGGTTCTCGGGAGCCTTCTGATATACTTGGAAATTTTGGGGAGGAGTTTGGTAAGTGGGATCAACATTTGGTTGTAGAGCTTGGTAGATGGGCTGCACGTTTAGTTGTGGAGCTTGGTAAATAGGCTGAGTATAGTAAATTGGTTGAAGGTTTTGTGGAGATGGGGGAGGGGTTGATGGAACAAGTGATTTTTTGTAGTTGGCCCCGAAAGGTTTTCGCGATCTTGGGCTATGACTGGAGGATACCGAAGACACTTCTTCCCTTTTTTGTTAGGAAACCCTACCGATCCTAAGGATGCCGAGGCTTTGGTAATCTTGCCGCTACGAAGACCTTCTTCAACAATTTCACCAATCTTAACTAGATCGATGAATTTTGCTTTTACTGTTGATATCATTTTATCATAGAACTATGATTCCTGAGAATGCATAAACACTGCACTTATCTCCTCTTCAGTCATAGGAGGCCGAACCCTTGCCGCCTCCTTTCTCCACTGATAGGTGTAGTCTCTGAAGTCCTCATTCGATTTTTGCCTGATGCGCTCTAGAGAGTATCGATCTAGGATGACTTCTACATTTTATGCAAATCTTTGAGTGAAGTCTCGGGCTAGGTCGCTTCATCTAGACCACTTTCTTAATTCCTGGGAGGTGAACCATTCTAAGGCCTCTCCACTCAGACTTCGGCTGAACAACCTCATTAACAGAGCGTTGTTCTTTCGTACACCAACCATTTGGTCGCAGTAGCTTTTCAGATGGGCCTAAGGATTCCCAACACCATTAAAGGTTTCGAACTTGGGAATCTTGAATCCATCTGGCAAGTCCATCTCTAGATGAATACAAAGATCATCGTAGTCATAACCTTTCTCATAAAATGATTCCCGAAACTCTCTGATCCTGGCTATCTCTTCTTTCATTTGAGCCATGTCATGATCACGCTTTTTCTCCGCGACCCTCAACTCTTTCTCTTTCTTCTCGTAGTGGTCAAGCTCAGGGCTTTCCGGGAGAGCGGTGTATGGTTCTATCATAGCATGAAAAGCAGGAGGTAGTGGGTTCTGGACAAGTGGAGGCTGGACATGTGGAATGACATTTGGGTACGTGGGGTTATAGTTCTGCGAATTAGTGACGTTGGAATGGTTATTCTAGGAGTTGTAGACATTCAGTGGCGTATTTTGGTAATTTGGAGGGAGGTTTTGTGGATTGTAGGCACTTGGGTAATTGTTTTGGTTAGTGTGCTGGATAGGAGGAGTGTGGATTTGAAACGAGGATCCAATATGGGGAGGGTTATTGGAGAGAGGTTCATTGGAAGGTCTAGGTGCGGAGGAGGTTGGGATATCTCTTGGTTGGTTCTCAATCAATGGAGAATTGAGTGGAGGAATCTAGAGAGGGTTTTGGATGCTTCCCAGAGTTGGGGTGTTAGCGACAATAGCCAGGCTTGCCATATCTTTGGCTTTCTGCACCTCTTCTTGCATATTTTCTAGCTTCCTTTCCAGTTTGGCAATCATTTCACCTTGTTCAGCAATGACATTATCTCTCATGGCCAAGACATTCTCTTCCTCACTATCAATCATTTTACCCTTAGCGAAGCGATGGTTAGAGGATGAATCTATTTGTGCCTTTGAACGGGTGAAGTAGGGATGTTCGGTCAGTTTTTGCCTATACAAATCAATTTCTATTACCTGTTGAAGTAAAACAATTCAAAGGCTGATATGTTAGATCCCGTTAGTGATATACAATACAAGATATTCGACCGGGAAGAAACACATAAAGTTACTTTTTATCAAGGTAAATTGATCCATGGGTATTTATTGGCTCGAGGGTTCGACGGACATGATCAATTTTGGGGTAGGTAGATTCTATCAGGAGATTTGACTTGTCAAGTCTTCAGGACTTGATGTATCTTCTGAATTTTTGGCATTTTTTTCGAAGTGGAGAAATGAAAATTTCTTAAGGATAAGGGACGGGCGCTGAAAGGATGTAGTTTGGATAAGGCAAGATAATTTTCTGAACAAGTTTTAAAAGGGTTTTAAGAAGTCTTTGGATTTTTTCTGGGGAAATTTGTAGAACTCCGAGGGAGATTTTGATCAGATTTTGTAGTGGGCTTTTATCCTTCCTATGCGTTCTAAAATATAGGAGTTGACCTATTTACCTTTGACTTGAACAACACACATAAGCACGTAAGACAGTTATATCACATAACAGTTCATAACGCATCCTATACAGATATGTGACCATTTTATGCCAAAGGTAAGCCTAACGAATTGAAGGATGTGTATGTCATTTGTAAACGTTCCATTGCCCCAAAATATATTTATACATATTGATTAAATTAAATTGGGTTACAAAATTGCGGGAAAAGGAATGTACATCAAAATCAGTCCCATGCAGGGGTACAATCCTAAACTAGGCCGTCGTGGTTGGTCCTTTATTCTCGAACTTCTTGTACTCCTTGGAACTCTGAACGCCTTCCGAATGACAATCTTCAAAAATAAAAGACTATCTAAATGTATCCCAATTCTGAGGGACAATGGTTTGTACAACTCGACATCACATACTTCAATCGAGCACATAGGGAATGATTGTTCTTTTGGACCATGGGCCCTTTCGAACACAAGGTGATCTTACTAATGGACTTAATATCCCTTGGATATTAAGACGTCTTAGGTCAATGTCTATTTAGGGATTTGGTTTCGTTCTACGCTAGATTGACTAGAGTGGGTTTTGAAAAGAGACCGGGAACCCGAGTGGACAACTGCGGGCTGAAACAATGAACAAGTACCGGCCAACCTGGAACCAACTAATTGCTCATTATTTTGAGATTTTTTGTTTTTTCTAAGTAGAGAAGCTACCGCGAATGCACGTGTAATCATTTTTTTCCTGATGCATTCTAATTTTGCCTTTTGGCGAAACCTGTATGCCATGAATGCAACAATTTATATTTTATGAAATTTAAACACATAAGAAAATAAGTGTGGAAATTAAAATTATTACATTCCCGAATAGTTAGTCAAATAAGTTAGTTTCAAACAATAAGGTTAGAACCTAGTTGAATTATCCCCAGCAGAGTCGCCATTTCTATTTTACGGGAAAATGACTTGGGTTTGAAAATCATTTCAAAAATCTAGGTTGAAGTTTCAAAATATTTTCAAAACAAAGAAGAGTCGCCATTTAGTTTTATAAAAGTAAAAACCAAGAAAAACTTATAAAAAATCTTTAAAGTCAAAACAGATATAACTTAAAAAGATTAAGAGATTTGGATAAGGGTTCAAATTAATATCCCGAGAAGGTTTTGAAGACACTCGGGATATCCTCTAACTCGCGGTTATCCGGACTTGTTTGAAAACTAACTTATTTTTGACTAACTTTGAAAAAATCTTTATTTGATTTCAATTTTAAGAAAAAACATGATTATGACTTGACAAACAGAGGCATATTTGATATATATTTTTGGGAAATGTTCAAGAAATAAAGGAAGAGAATTGTTAAAAAAAACGTGCTTGAAAAATAAAAGATGCTTAACATAAAGTAAATGATAATGAAATATTTAGCCCATTTGCTCATTTTATTTAACTCGTGTGCCGATCTTCTTCTGGGCTGACTTGATAATGAAATATTGGGCATCCAGGCCCAACAAAATGCAAGAGAAAAGAGTCCATTTGGACTCATGGTATTTCATGCATAGAAAAAGATAAGGATTAGTATAAACTCAATATTCGACCTTAACTCATATATATATGTAAAGATAAATTTTATCAAATATATATACCAAACATACATGATTCAATTACCATCCATAATTTTTGATTTGAGAAACAGTGGAAATGTTTCCTAGTACTAGACAATCGCCAAACCAAACCAATCTTTAAGTATGTCACAGAGAATAAACTTGTATAACCAAACAATTCAAAATATATGAGACAAGGCATCCATGATGCTTACACATTCAATTTTTTCTAAATTCCAATTTTTCTTCATAAACACATGTATGCAATCAGGTCATGAACATGAGGATAAGGTGAGAACATCAGATTCGAGATTGAAAGTAACCAAGCAGTGCACATGAGTGATCAAGATAGTCAAATTTTAAGTAAATTCTTAGCTAGAGCAACGAGTTTTCTAGGTTACAGACTACAAAATGAAGCAGAGAAAACTCTTTGAAACCATTGATTCAGAGAAGAAAAGGCCGCCAAACAGGAAACCTTCTGAAGACACTGAACCTTTTAACCTAACTACCCAAGATGCTCTATTATTTACCACTTAAGCCAAGCTGTCCCTTTTTATTCATTTGTTGAAGAGGAAGGGAGCGAAAGGGAGTAGCATGGATAAACGAAGAGTCACATCCAGACGTTTAAACCTTCTAGAGAATACAATAGTTTGCAATATACACTCAAAGGCTTTGGACTAAGGGATGCAAATAAAAGAGGAGAACAAGGAAGAAATGATTTCTACCACTATTTAATACCATAACCAAATATTACATACTACTTAAAAGCATAGCCGGTGAACATGAATTGAACAAGGTGAAAAAGAAAACAATCAGATCCAAACTAGTCTCAGTCGAGTACGAATGTTCATATCGACTTTCAGGGATGGAAATATATCATGAAGGATATATTTCGTCCCTAGTCTTGCACCTAAAAGAACACACGAAAGCAGAAATGCAATAATCTATGATGGAATATCATTTAAAAAAAGAGGCAAGTCTGACACAAAACATCAATACGAGTTCCTATTCTCTATTATAACTTCCAGCACAATAATCATGTGACATCAAACAAGACCAGTCCAGAATCCAACATGATAATCTCTAAAGAAAAAGAACTCGTATTCACAACATTATCAGCCTAAAACCAGCAGAGATATCTCTAAAGAAAAGAGAAAAAAAAAGAAACAGAGCGAAAATCTTCACATTATACTAAAGAAAACAAAGAAAATAAAATAAAAGGGTAACAGGTTCACCTCTTTTGGAGCAGCGACTGGGACGATGATCTATTGCCGGAAATTTTACTACCAGAAAAGAAAACAATTCACCGGAACTCAAATTTTAGTGTATGTTTTCTCTGAAACTTTCGATTAACCTAGATTTTCGAAATGATTTTCAAACCCAAGTCATTTTTCTTGAAAACAGAAAAATGACTTGGGTTTGAAAATCATTTCAAAAATCTAGATTAAAGTTTCAAAACATTTTCAAAACAAAGAAGAGTCTTCACTTAGTTTTATAAAATTAAAAACCAAGAAAAACTTATAAAAAATCTTTAAAGTCAAAAAAGATATAACTTAAAAAGATTAAGAGATTTGGGTAAGGGTTTAAATTAATATCCCGAGAAGGTTTTGAAGGCACTCGGGATATCCACTAACTCGCGGTTATCCGGACTTGTTTGAAAACTAACTTATTTTTGACTAACTTTTAAAAGATCTTGATTTGATTTCAATTTAAAGAAAAAACATGATAGGCATGACTTGACAAAAAGAGGCAGATTTGATATACGTTTTTGGAAAATGTTCAAGAAATAAAGGAAGAGAATTGTTATAAAAAAAAACGTGCTTGACAAATAAAAGATGCTTAACATAAATTAAACGATAAATAATTAAAGAGTATTTAAACAAGAAACGCCTTCGTCTCTTGGGGATAATTCAACTAAATTAAAGTGTTAGTCCAAATTAATTACATATAATTCTATCTAAACAAGAATACAGAGTTAGAGAAAAGGAGAGGCAATTAAGCTCTTTGGCTTAATTAATCATTTGGACTGTAGGTCCAAAACCTATCCTATCTAAAATTTGGGCTTTGGCCCACTTCCGCTGCTTCTACTATGCTCATGGGATTTTAGCCCTTTACCCTCAAATTTTTTAGTCCATTTTTTGGACTGCTGCTGCTATCAAATGGAATTTGATCCAATTCTCTTCAGATTTTTTGACCATCTTGGGCTGCTGCCACAGCTACTAGGTACGTGGGCTTTAGCCCATTTGCTTATTTTCTTTAACCCGTGCGTTGATCTTCTTCTGGGTTGACTTGATAATGAAATATTTGACATCCAGGCCCAACGAAGTGCAAGGGAAAAGAGTCCATTTGGACTGATGGTAATTTATGCATAGAACAAGATAAGGATTAGTATAAAATCAATATTCAACCTTAACTCATATATTTATGTAAAGGTGATTTTTATCAAATATATATACCAAACATACATGATTCAATTACCATTAATAATTTTTGATTTGAGAAACAGTGGAAATGTTTCCTAGTACTAGACAATCGCCAAACCAAACCAACCTTTATGCATGTCACAAAGAATAAACTTGTATAACCAAACAATTCAAAATATATGAGACAAGGCATCCATGATGCTTACACATTCAAATTTTTCTAAATTCCAATTTTTCTTCATAAACACATGTATGCAGTCGGGTCATGAACATGAGGATAAGGTGAGCACATCAGATTCGAGATTGAAAGTAACCAAGCAGTGCACATGAGTGATCAAGATAGTCAAATTTTATGTAAATTCTTAGCTAGAGCAACTAGTTTTCTAGGTTATAGACTACAAACTGAAGCAGAGAAAACTCTTTGAAACCATTAATTCAGAGAAGAAAAGGCCACCAAACAGGAAACTTTCTGAAGAAATACTATTTGCACTGAACCTTTTAACCTAACTACCCAAGATGCTTGATTGTTTACCACTTAAGCCAAGATGTCCCTTTTTATTCATTTGTTGAAGAGGAAGGGAGAGAAAGGGAGTAGTATGGACAAACGAAGAGTTAAATCTAGATGTTTAAACCTTCTAGAGAACACAGCCGTTTGCAATATATACTCAAAGGCTTCAGACTAAGGGATGCAAATAAAAGAGGAGAACAAGGAAGAAATGATTTCTACCACTATTTAATAACATAACCAAACATTACATACTACTTAAAAGCATAGCCGGTGAACATGAATTGAACAAGGAGAAAAAGAAAACAATCAGATCCAAACTAGTCTCAGTCGAGTACGAATGTTCATATCGACTTTCAGGGATGAAAATATATCATGAAGGGTATATTTTGTCCCTAATCTTGCATCTAAAAGAACACACGAAAGAAAAAATGTAATAATCTATAATGCAATATCATCTAAAAAAAAGGCAAGTTTGAAAGAAAACATCAATACGAGTTCCTATGCTCTATTAGAACTTCCAACACAATAATCATGTGACATCATACAAGACCAGTCCAGAATCCAACATGATAATCTTTAAAGAAAAATAACTCATTTTCACAACATTATCAGCCTAAAACCAGCAGAGATATCTCTAAAGAAAAGAGAAAAAAAAGAAACAGAGCAAAAATCTTCATATTATACTAAAGAAAACAAAGAAAATAAAATAAAAGGGTAACGGGTTCACCTCTTTTGGAGCAGCGACTGGGATGACGAGCTATTGCCAGAAATTTCACCACTGGAAAAGAAAATAATTCGCCAGAACTCGAATTTTAGTGTATGTTTTTTCTGAAACTTTTAGTTACGTAGGATTAGAGAAATGCTTCTCCAAAATCCTCAAGTTTTCCCCAAAAGCTAGCACCTTCTTATGGAGGAAGGGGGTTTATATAGGAGATTTTGGGGTCAAAATAGGGGGAAAACAGAAGGGTTTTCTAGGAATTTAATTGAGGAATTTTGAAATTCTGGATGGATAAACTTTCACAACAAGGATTTGGTATGAATTTGTACAAATCCTTGCTGATTTCGTGAAGAGGATGCCAAGGTTCTCTAGAAATCTCTGGACCTTGCCAACTCGCCATCTCAATGGAGGGTGGACGGTGTTTGGGAATCTTTACAGAGTTGTGGCATCATTTGCAGATGGAGACGTTGGAGGCTGTTAGAGTTACGGTTTAACGGGGTTTGTACTGGGCGTTGTTGTTGTAATTTGAGAGGAACAATGAAGAGGAGGGAGAGGGAGATATAAGGGTTCATTTGGTTATCTGTGAAAATGAGGAAAGGAGAGGGTGGGTTGAATTTAAGGGTGTGAGGGACTTGGGCCGTTAGGGTCAGGCGGGTAAATGGGAAATAGGGAGTGGGCTAGGCGGGTGGTGTTGGCCCAATAGCTGGCTGATATAAGGGGTTATAAGGATGTCTAGAATGTGGCCACATTTGCAAAATGTGGCCACTTTAGGTTAAAAGGTAGTCAATTTGAGAGAAATTAGGAAAAGTTCGGCTAAGATTTAAATGATTCTCTAGAATTGGAATAGAGGCGAATTGATTACAATCAACCATCCGAGCTTCTTTAAATTTAAACAATATTGAAATAATGATCATGTTCAAAGCATAATTACCTCTTTAATTGTGAAATTAATTTATTCAATTAATTTCACATTTTGAATTAATTTGGAGGAAAATCATACGTTTAGTCTTTTAAAAGGATTTTCTTATGAAATTAATCTCTAAAATAGTTCTTTAAGTAAACTTATATAAATTCCATGTAATTAAACATGAAAAATATAAATTATTACTCAGAACTATTATAAAGCTTATTTGAAAAATGTTTTATCCCTTTTTACAAAACAAATTATTTTAAAATTGTTTAAAATTAGAAAAGGCTCAATATTAATTCATAATGTGGCGGGTAAAAATTTGGTGTCAACAAGAGTGTATTTGAGCGTTATCAAAAATGGCACCGTTGCCTGGAAGCAATTTGGCATATTGAGTTAGTTTAGTATTTGAGTTTACTTACTCTAGTTCAATTTTGTGAATAGTTGTTTTTCTTTTGTATAGTTTTATTTTGTTGATGGCATCATGGAATATTTGGATGCTAGAAATGTTGATAGTTGCATTCCAGTTTATATCCCTGATTATTGTGTTTATTATGGAGGACCCCAGCTTGGACGAAGGTGTAGAATTGGCCCTAGGAGAGGAAGGTATTCTCCTTCTCGCTCCTATGATGGGCGCAATTGCTATTTGTGTGGTGGTCGTGACGGACATTGCAGCGAATGCCCCAATGATGATCGTCCCCCTCTCCCCTCTTTTGCTAACAATGTTGCTAGTGGTGCTTGTAACCTTAACAGGATTCATAACTTAGCAAGCGAAGAAGGCATATGTGTCAAGCTCCAAACCCTCTTGGCCTTGCTAGAAACCCAAGAGGAGAGTGTGCAATCCATAATGCAAGGCTTTGTGGAGGATAGGGCTAAAGAAAAGGAAGACACAAGGGATGATCATGAATCGAAGAGGGTGTGGCAACCAACTACCCCATATGTGAGTCATGATGTCACGACATCTCAAAGTGAGGATGTTATGAATGAGGCAAGCTTGAAAGTTGGGAAGCGCAAATCCCACTTCAACTATTGTTCGACCTTAAGTTTGATTGAATGGATGAAAGTCGAAGTAATCAAGCTTTTGGAAGACCTTGGAAAGAGGGTGGATGAAGGTCTATCTAGTTTTGAGTTTGTCCTGGAAAGAAGGCAAAGCATCCTTCCTCACTTGAAGCCTAAAAAGTGCGAAATGCAAAATCAAGAGAATGGCCTTCTCATGCTCAAACCTTCACCCCGGGATTGTCACAGGAAATTCAATTCAAGTTTGGGTCGAAGGTTCAAATCCTCCAAATGGAGATCCAAATGGTAAGGTAACTTGTATCGCGCCACGACGTTAAATTGTGAGCTTTATGGGAGGCAACCCATCATTTTTATTCTTTATGTCACCTTTTGGTGTGTTTTTAGGTGCCCAAAGGAATGAGAAGAGGAACCAAGTGTTGAGAAGCACCAAAAAATACCTTTGAAAAATGTGCTTTTCGCACCTAGAAGAGTTCCCGTTGCACATGCCATCGTATAGTCAAACTATGAACTGATAAAAAATATTGGCATATGCAAACATGGTGCATTTTTAACCTCACAAAGTGCCTATCGCACCTGACATCGCACGTCGTGAGCAGTACACTGGAGGAAAAATTGAAAAACCTGTTCCAGTACTCCTTCTTCACGAACGCAGTGGACCGGCCATGAACGCGAAGGCCAGTGAAACAATAGGCCATTAAGAATGCACCAGACTGCTCGCGAATGCGATGCTTCCAGGCAGTTCAGGTAAGTTTAAAATGTTCAAAATCAGATGGCTTCATACATTTTTCTCTTCTCAAAACAAAATATTCCCTCTCCTTTGGCACACAATCATTCCATCAAGTTCTTCCATCCATTATTTCAAGAGTGTAATCCATCAGGTATGAAACTCATCTGTTCTAATTATTGTCATAAATTCTACTCTTTTTCCATTCTTTGTGCTATCAAAGGCCAAAAATGGTGATGTTGGAATTTAACTTCATAAGAATGTTGTTGGGTAATTGAAAATCAAGGTGGGTAAAGTGTGTGCAAGAGTGCAAAAATATGGTGATTAGCATGAGCACAATGATCATAAAATTGCTTAAAGGAATTGTGCCTGCCAAGTGTTTGAGAAAGTGCCTCAAAGAGGCACTGATCTGGATGAAAATGATGGCCTTCGCGTTCGCGGTCACCTAGCCACATTCACGAAGGAGAAACTTTCTGAAAAATAAAATCCCTCTTCAGGAACGCAACCACCTGGCCGCGAACGCGAAGAAGGAATGTCTGGCATTGCCAAAATAGTAGCTCCACACAGCCCACCTCGGAATTTCTTTCAACTATTTCTTTGGCCTAAGTGCTTCATAACACATTATTTTAAGTATCCCTAAGAACTTTTGACATATTGGTGTAATTTGTAGGTACTTTGATAAAAAATATGGCCTCCAATGGTAGTGACAATGAAGTTGATCATGTTTTGGAAGTGGAAATGAAGGTGAATTATGATCAAGAGAGATTCCTATTGGCATCATGTGAGCGTCAGTATGATGAGCTATTATCCAAGCCCTTTGTTAGGGAGAAAGTAATCAACTTGGATAAAGTTGAAGGTAAAATCCCAATGTTCTACAAGAGATTAGTGGAGCATGGATGGATTTGCTTTACTCCTCCACCTATCAAGGCAAATCACATGGTGGTCATGGAGTTCTATGCTAATACTTTGATCACTGACTTCAGAGCGCATTGGTCACTACCGTTCGAGGAGTCCAAGTGAGTTTCAACCCCGAGATCATCAATGCATTATACAACCTTCTAGATGCCGACAATGAGGTTTATATTGCCAAATCAAAAGCTAAAAAACACTAGTGGTTGGTAGACAAGTTTCATGATAGGGTGACTCCAAATTGGTTGACTTTGCAAAAAGGGGTTGATTCACATGAGTTCACTGTAGAAGCTAAGTCTTGGCTTTTTCGATTATCTGTGTGAGGATCATACCATCCTCTCATGACACTTATGTGACCCCTGCAGAGCATTGATGGTTGCACCCCTCATTGATGTCATAGATGTGAATGTTGGGCACCATATTGTGGCCCAGATAGTAAAGGTGGCTAGTGGAAGGTCGAAAAGCCTTTTCTTCCCCTCATTAGTGACTCAGTTATACTATGATGCTATGGTGTTGCCACACCCGGATGACATTAAGAAGAAGCCAACAACCATGATCCACCCATTGTTGAAAAGGGCCTCAGAAGCAAAGCAGAAAAAGAGAAAGATTGATGTAGCTTCTCCATCTTTCAGATAGTTTCCAGAGTCATCGAATGAGCCTACTGGTCCTTTCACCGCTGCATCTTGATAATCTCATCCTATGGGAGTTCTATAGTCTGGGCCCTATCTCATGCGCCACCTCTCTAGTCAGATTCAGGGAGTGGATGCACATGTTAAGTAGTTGTTGGCTAGATTCTTTACTGGCTCAGCTAGAGCCGACACACCAGCGGGTTCTGAGTCCCCCCATCTCTTGCTAAAGTGTCCAATGAGCAGAAATTGATTAATGGGAGACTGAGTGCAATAAATACCCCCTTGGAGCACATGAGCCATAGGCAAGGAAAGGTTGAAAAGCGCCAAAAGAAGTTCAACGAGCATGAGAAGAAGAAGATCAAGTTCTTGAACAAGATGATGGATAGATTGAAGTCCTTTTGTGGATCGGGTACACCGGAGGATGATGATGATGAGGAGGAGGAGATACTTGAGTTTCCCTCTTCTTCCAGTTCAGATTGATACACCTCAGGGAGCCCCTTCAAACTTATTCCTTACTTTGATGCAGTGAGGGTACTGTCCTATCTTAGTTGGGGGTGGCATGTTGATCCGCACTCTATCTTTCTAGTTTAGCTTTCTTTACTTATGGATATTATTGTGCCCTTTCCGGGATTGTTTTGTCATTTTGGATATTAATGTGCCCTTGTCGGGCTTGTTTTGTTTGTTTATAGATTATTGTGCCCTTATCGGGTGTGCTTTTTGGACTTACACCCTCGTCGGTTTTTGGTGTTGTGTGAAAGAAGTTGATGGTTTAGCTTTTTAGTTTTCTTTACATTTTAGCTTCTTTTGTTGGTTGTTGTGGTCCAGGGGACTTCTGAGTATCCGTTAGGTTAGATAAACTTGTCTGAGCTGGGGAATACTTGTATCGCACATGCCCACTGACTGGCCTGTGCGTTGCACGTGCGTCATGCACTTTGAATTGTGCGAATCGCATATGCCCGGAGAATGTGATGATTGTGTTGATCCACCTTGTGTAGCCATACCGATTTAGATAGATGAATTGGTCTAATGATAAACAGAGTGACGTCATTCTTAAGGGCAAATCGTAATCTTTTGAGGTTTTGGTTGCAATTGACTCATTTGGTACTAATGAATAGTCTTGCATGCTAAGTGAAATAGGCATACTCTTCCAAAAAATTTGTGAAAAGTGCTTGGCGAAGAATGATATTGTGACAACCCCTTTTATCTTTTTATGACTCTCAGCTCATTAGCGGTGATAATATATAATTTCTCCTCTTTGTTCTTGTTTAGGAAGTTAAAATCGATCCCTCTTGAATGATTCTCATGCCATGTGTGGTGAGGTTTAGTTGAATAATTCTCGTGCTTGCTTGTGTTAACTATAACTTGCCCGGTTAGTCTTTAATGCTAGTCTTGATTACTCTTGGTTGTAGAAATGATCTTAGGCCTTCTTTGTAATGAAGCCTACTTAGCCTTAAAAGCCACCATTGCACTTAAATTGAATCATTAGTCACCCCTCTTGAGCCTAATACATTATGTTTGCAACCTCGTTACAAGCCTTGAACCATTTGATAATGAATCCCTCTCTTGAACCCGTCCCTCCTTGAACTCCACAAGTGTGAAATCGAGGCTAAGCCTAAGTTTGGGGGTAGATAAAGGTACCTTGGAGGAGTGCTAAATGAGATTATCTTGGTTTATTGCATAAAAAAAATTGCCAAAAAGAATAATCATGTTTGAAAAGAAAAGCAAAGAGGAAAGGGAAGAAAGAAAATCCTCAAAGGTGAAGAAAATGATAAGAATTTGGGCTTCAAATGAAAAGAAGTGAAATAGTGCCTCATGTTGAATGAAAATGAAAGGAATTGCCTTGGTTTCAAATTGAAAAAGTTGTGTAGAGTTCGAGGAGGATGTAGTCACTTAAATCCAAATGCATATCCTACCCGTCCCCGAGCCTACATTATAAGCTTAGAAAAGCCCTTTGAGATCTCTAACCAATTGTTCTTGAGCTAGTGGCAAATGAAAATAAGGGCAAACCTATGGTTGATACTTGTTAGCACTTGAACTTCTTTGTGAGTGTCAGTGTTAGTATTTTTCCCTTGTGATTGTCTTTGTACATAATGTGTTTTTGGGACTTTCATTCTTGTGAGGGCATGCGAATTAGGATAGTTGGTGACATTGATAAACTCCAAAAAAATGAATCAAATGAGCATGCTTTGGTAAGCTAGTGGTTTGAGTTACATCTTGAGGATTGGTTGTTGTCACTTTCTTGTTCTTATTGTGCCATTGCATTATTGAATTGTGTTTGAATTGAGGGGAATGCTTAGAGTAAGTATCATATGATTGAGTAATCGTTAGTACCAACCGAAGTCATTTTTGGTGGTCGAAATGGGTTTTTCTTGGCTTGTGGTATTGTCATTTGCACTTGAGTTGTGTGCCTCTTGAGTTAGAATTTTTAGTTGCTTGAGGAAGAGTTTGGGAGTTTGATAAGTTGGTATTCTACCTACTTATTTAACTCTAAAACTTATGATTTTGCTAATAATAAGTGAAAAAATAGTGCAATTGACATGGATTACTTCTATTTTGCAGGTTTCAGCGTTTTAGAAGTGTTCAGGAAATAATCGGATGAAAACAAGTCAAAAGGGAGCTATTCGGAGAAATATGGAACTGCCAGCTAAATGGCCTACGCAAACACGACATCCCACTGCGTACGCGAATACTACTCAAGCAGAAGCTATGCGAATGCGTCATACCACTCGCGTACACGAAGGTCAACCAGACAAAGATTCTTCGCAAACGCGGTGGACCTTACGTGTAAGCGAAGAAGAAAAGGGCAGCTGCAGGGCATAAATGGAAATTTCCCCTTTTGGAAACCCCAAAATTCACTTAAAACACCTCCAAGCCGTCTTGGAAATCATCTTTGGCTATTCTCACGACTTTTGGCAAGCTTGGAGAGCAAGTTCATCAACCAACACCATAGGAGTGAAGATTTGGATGCTCTTTATTGTAAAATCTTTAGTTTTCATTCTTCAAACTCTTGTTCTTAATTGCTATTTTATTGGTGTGTTTGTTGAATTGAGATTTGAGATGGTAATAGAGATAATACTTGTTTGGGTATTGAATATATAGATTTTTCTCTTGTTTGATTATTTAGGTCTATTGAATCCTCCATGCTTAAATTTATAGTCAATGGTTTGAAACATTGACTTAGCTTTCTAATTTTGGTTGTTGCTTAAGAGAGAATTTCCCTAAGTTCGGGAAGATTCAATAGTGGGAATTTGGGGTTTCCACTCTAGACCAAGGCTAGAGATAGTTTGGTTTCCGAAAACTTCCATCTAAGAGTTGGGGTTAGAGATAACCCAACTCACCCAAGTTAATTATTGGTTATTGCTTACTCGTGGTGGTTTGAGAGAACCCATGAGGATTGTTGCTTGATTGGTCGAAAGACGGTTAAGTGCACCTTTAGCCAATACTACCCATGTGTTAATCAGGTGCAAGTCTTGTGAATTAAATTCCCATTCTCAATTCTCCCTTGTTATCCTTGCTTGACAAAAGCAAGGTGAAAGCCATTGATCAATCTATCTTGTAGTTATTTTTTTTTATCTTTCGTTTTAGTTCCTAAAACCCCTCCTTTAGATATTTTTCTCCATTCATTAATTGAACTTCAATAAGTTGCTTAGATTCTTTATTAGCTCGATCGCAACTACATTGTTCTCTGTGGGTACGACCCCGATATCCTTTGAGAATATAAATATGTTTTGCTCTGACGATCGCAATCACCTCCATTGGAGAGTGTATTTGAGTGTTATCACACGCCTTAATAAAAATCACCAGAAATTAATAAAGAAGAATAAAGAAAAATGTAAAATAATGAATGAAATTAAATTATAGAGAAAAAAGAAGATAAAGAGGATTAAATGAAATAAGAAAAGAAAACAAAAAAATAAAAAAAAAATAAAAAAGCCAAAATTGATTATGAAATTAGATTATGGTGAATAATATAAAGAATAATATGATTTATGAAAAAATAAATGAATGAAAAAGGACAGAAAAAATAAAGAAAAAAGAAAAAAAGAAAAAAGAAAAAAAGGAGTTGAGAATCTCGCGTGGGGTATTATTTGTAATTAATTAGGAGGATATTTTCTGTATGAGAGTAGAGAGCTGTAAATACTTTCTCCTACAAGGTAAATATGTAGTTTTCCATTTATTTTTTTAAGATTAAAATATATTAATCTAAATACACGTCTAAATAATGAGGTGTACATTAAAATAAGATCTCTGAATCTGAATATACATTTGAATATTAAGATATTGCAGTAAGATATGAATATTAAATAACTATGACTGTTTATTTTTTTAGCATCTGTTACATAAAATTGTCTTTATTTTTAAAAATAAAAAAAATTAATAAAATACTAAATGAATCTAATACTATATCAATAAAATATTTTTTAAAATTATATGATGATTAGTGGCAGTGATGTGATGGTTGTGGATGCCAATTAAGGATGATATTGGCTAATTATGGTGTTGAGAGTAGTGACGAGTAGTAATGGTGGCTGACAATATTGGTTAATGGTGGTAGTTGGTGGTGGTGACTAATAGTTGTGGTGAATAATAGTGATTGCCAATAATGGTGGTGATTGATGCACAACTAAAAAAGGTTAAAAAATCGATGGACTGCATAATTTTTTTGAATTAATTTTTTAAAATTTTATTCTTAAAAAATTGATGGACTTTAAATAAAACTCTACGGACGTTCGTCGATTTTCTTTTCTGCAAAATGCGCGAAAACTATAAAAAAATATTTTTATAAGAAAATCGATGGAGTCCCTCATTTTTTGGTATGAAAATCGAGGAATTTCACCAATTTTTAAGTGCAAAATTGCGGTTGAGGAGTATAAATTAAAAACAACAAAAGTATTTCATCAAAGAGTATGTGTGGTCTAGTGGTAAAATTGTTCAATATCATAGCAACTACTTGAGTTAGATTCCAAGTTGCTATATTTTTTTAATTATATATTTATGAAAAATCGACGGACAAATCTTATGAAGTCCGTCAATTTTTATAAAAATTTATATCAATTTTTATTTAAGAAAATTGATGAACATCCCTCGATTTAAATTGAGACAGTCCATTGAGTTTCTTAAATGGACCCACTATTTTTCAACATAGTCGATTTAGTCGATTTTGAATAGATTTTAGACAAACAATTGAGATCGTCCATTGATTTTTAACAGTTTTTTTTACAGTGATAACAATAGTTTCTACAGAAATTAAGACTTATGATGACCACTGGTTCGTTGTAAGTACAACTATAGCGACTGTAATTTTTTCTAGTCATTTTTTTTAATTAACAGTAATAAGGGATAATTTTAGTCATTACAGTGCACATTACCCATCGTTAAAACTGATATTTAAAAAAAAAATAAGGTAGTAATTTAGTTTCACTTTAATTTTTTCCGACCCTATCTCACCCGCGCCTACCCCCTTAAAAAACTCTACATAAAAACGCAAAAACACCTATTAGTTCTTTCTATCATTGTGTTTTGCCGATACACACGATTGAACGCTCTCTAAAATAAGCCTAAACCTAATACCAACTCAACTGCCGCCGCGCTGGAAATGGCCAACTTGGCCATGGGACAGCCTCCACCACATGAGGTTTCCCACCCACCACCACCCATAGCCACCCCAAATACCACATATGGGTCCACACTAACCCGTAGTACTACTCACCAAACGAATACCCATCTAAAGAATATCCAACACCTGCACGGAGAACCAAGAATTGTATGGGAGGAAGAGGAGGTAGACCAGATGATAGTTAAGGAGGATTTACAATATGCTGTAATTGGGAAATTCTCCTACGGTTGGCCGGACATCTAGGAACTGAGAAAACTGATCCCAAAACTATGTAACCTAAAAGGAGATGCTAATATAAGACTCCTAAGCAATCGATATGTGCTAATCAGGGCATCAAACATGGAGGTCTATGTCAATCTACTATCAAAGCCTCAATTCTACATCACTCATAACTATTGGTCATACCCAATGAGAACTCTAAAGTGGGATCTACTGTTTGATCCGAAGGAGGAGACTACTACTGCCATTGCTTGGATCTCATTCCCCATACTACCACAAACCTTTTTGGTAAGGAGGCCATTTCTCCCTAGCAGCAGCAGTAGGCAAGCCTCTACAAGTGGACATGGAAACTCACAATAAAACTAAACTTAGTTATGCTAGGGTCAAGGTGGAGGTAGATGATGTGCCGCTAATTTACGGCACTTTCGACTCCTTTTTACTAAGAACAATCGTACGTTTTCAAGCAACCATTGTTGTTTTTGATGTTTTTATGTTGTATTTGTAGGAAATGGAAACAAACACGGAAACGGACGGAAATACGCGAAAAAGAACATTCTGGATAAGAGTGACGGTTCAGGTGACGGTCCGTCAAGGGTGTGACGGTTTGTCACCCAAACTGTCACACCAAGGCAGCAGCCAAGGCAGCACCACTGCCTAAGGGTGACGGTCCAGGCGACGGTCCGTCAACCCTGTGACGGTCCGTCACCCTGGCTGTCACACTTAGGCAGTCCGCGACGCGGAATCCGAGCGTTTTTGGGATTGGTTTCCTAGACTCCTATAAATACCCTATGTTAGGTTTATTTCATTATTATGCTTTTGAACAAAGTTTTTCCAATAATTGTAGGAGAGTTTTTTTTGAGCAAGTGTTGCGAGAGGAAACGCGCTACACCCGGTTTCCTTCTCCAAAATCTTGTTCTTGATTCATTCTTGGGGATCTTGTTATTTTCTTGTTCTTGGAATAATTAAAGATTGTTCTCAATACATTGTAAGGATTTCTTTTCTTTATTATGCATATGACTTTCTTTTATTCTTCTACTAGCATGAGTAACTAAACCTCCCATAACTAGGGTTGTGGGAGCCATGGCAAACGTAGCGATATAGATTCCGGGTAGCGTTGGGTTCAATATATGTATTGTCACGTTGTTAATCATTCATTATTTAACGTTTTCTAGTGGTTGCAAATATTAGAACATGCCTAGGTTTAAGTTTGCTTGAGTAAAGAGATTAAAACCGGGAAACTTGATTAACAACAAGGATTTGAGACTACTAACTCTCGTCTAATGATTAATGCTGTAACTAGATTAATCTACTTGATGTTTAGGATTGAAATCTAAAAAGCACATCTTTTCGAGGTCGAGAGAATAGAAAAGGAAATTTGTTTATTTGGTCGAGAGACGTTTAGACGATACCATTAATTCAATCACATCGTGACACGCATATAGAAAGAACCCGGTTAAGCTTAGGATAGACATTGTTACAAATGCCATGGTGAACACGTCCCTAGTTCACTCTCTCCTATTGATTATTACTCTTACATTATTGCTTGCTTTTGTTTACACTTCGTTCACAAAACCCCCCTATTTACCGGAAACTATTGACGACTAGTCACATACTTCACTAAAGGCTTAATCTTCACCATATTCTCTGGGGGCTTCGACCCCAACCTAGTTGGGTTCTATATTTGACTACGACCGCTTACGCCTCGCTAATTTGAGGTGTAGTTTGGGCGTTATCAGTAGACCTGCTTGGAGATTTCCCAAAAAGGATAAAAGTAGGAGTAAGGAAGAAATCAGGAGAGCTAAAAGAAAAATGGATCCCTATCAAATATGACTACATGCCTAAGTACTACAAGACTTGTAGGCTGCAAGGACACAATGAGAAAGAGTGCTTTGTTATGCATCCAGAGTTGTATCCCAAGAAATAGGAACAAAAGGAAGATACCAAGGAGACATCAAAGGAAGACCCCAAAGGAGAACACAAAGCAGAAAAGGGCAATCATCCCAAGTTACCAGTGGAAGACGAAGGCTTCAAGGAACAGAAAAGGAAAGGCAACGGGAGGGGAAAACAATATAACAGATACATGCAGGAGCAGACATGGAACCCAAAACACCACTCAAGCAATGATAACAACTTTAAAGCTCTATCTGGAGAAGATGGTGAATGGGGAAGAACAGAAGAAAAAGAGAAGAAGAACAAGGAGGAGGAGGAGTTGACATCCAAACAATGGGTGGAGAACACTTTTGGAGAAACATCAAAGAAGGGAGAGACAACCAAATCAGCAGATCAAGCAGGCAGCAAAAACAACAATGTAGAACACAATACAGAGGCTTCACAGAAGACAAGGGAGACGGCCAAAGGTGATAAAGGTGGAGACTTAATAGAAACAACAAAGGAAGAGCATCACATTATAGCAGATGGCACAAAATCACCTTCAAAGGAGGGAAGCACATAGACAGGTCCATTGCCAATCCAAACTGTAGGACCTGAGATAGATACACTTATGCTAGATAACATATCTTATGAGGAAAGTTAAAGAAGAAAGGAGTTAGAGAAAGATGAGGAAATGGAATAGAGCATACAAGAAGCCATTAAAGCTGGAGACATATCCCCAAGGCAGATAAAAGGCACCAACAAAAAGGACACAACAGTCCTAGCAAGCATGATTACAAGGAGTAAAAAGGGTCTGCACTACCTATCTGATCAATGACTAATAAAATGATATTTTGGAATATCAGATCTGTTCCACCGCTACCGCCCAGAGCCAAGTTCAACATCACTAGCACGATGATCCAGCTGTTGAACTTGAGAGGAGTGTTCCGTGGTACCGTTGGTGATGATCCAAACCAGCACTTGATGAATTTCGTGGGCATCTGCAAGTCGTTCGAGTTGCCTGGAGTAAGTCAGATGGCAATCAGGCTCAGGTTGTTTCCGTTGTCTCTGTCTGATGAGGCAGCGTTGTGGTTGACAGAGCTGACCCCCGACTCTATCGCAACTTGGGGAGAGTTGAGAGGAGCTTTCCTAGAAAGGTTCTTTCCTCCCTCTCGGATGATACAGTTGAGGGACGAGATTAGCAATTTTATGCAGCAACCTCACGAAGCTTTGCATGAGACTTGGTTGCGATTCAAGAAGAAGCTGGCACAGTGCCCCAACCATCAGTTGAACAACGAATTCTTGATGCAGACATTCTATAGGGCACTGAATTCGGCTACCAAGCCGACGTTGGACAACGCAGCAGGTGGAGCGTTTATGGGTCGCACTTTTGCCGATGCCCCAACTATTTTGGACAGGCTAACCAAAACCAACAGGGCCTGGCATACACGAGATTCAGAGGTGGCAGCTAGTACTTACGTAGTAGGTGTGTCAGCAGAGCAGCGCAGAAAAGAGGAGGAACGCGACCAAGACATGGCGCATCTGAAAACGCAGATGGACCTCTTGACCAAGCACTTGATGTCAGGAAGTATTGAGAAGGTGAAAGTCGTGGGTTCGCAAGGTAGAGCAGCAGGGGTTGAATCTGATGAGGAGGCCAACTATTTGGGGGGTTTCCAGGCCAACGGCTAGGGAAACCAAGGTCGGAACTATCAGAGAGACAACCACTATGAGAAAGGCGGCTACAAAGATCGCGACCAAGGAAACTAGAGGAACAACACCGAGAGAGGTGGGTTGTATATACCACCTGGTAATCGGGACAAGGCTAACAACGAGGCAGAGACTTCGAAGCTAGAGAGCATGATGGCGAAGATGCTGCTAAAGGTGGAATCGACTGACTCGGGGGTAAAGGAGATGAGGAATGAATTATCTACATTGAGTCAGTTGGTGGATTCACATTCCACCTCGATCAAGCAATTGGAGCAGCAAGTGGGACAGATTTCGGCATATCTGAACCAAAGGAAGATAGGTACCTTGCCGAGTGACACGACTCATCCGAGGAATGACGCAAGCTGTATGGAGATCACCACAAGAAATGGAAAAATATTACCGGAATCACATCCGGTAATTCAGACTCAAGGTGATGCTGCGGATGATGAAGAGGCGGTAGAGGAGGAAACGCCAAAGCCCGCGAAGAAAAGCAAGGAGGCCGAAAAGCCTCCAACTATGATGCCTCGGCCACCACCTCTTTTCCCACAGCGTTTGAAGAAGAAAGCTGACGATGGTAAGTTCCTGAACTTCATGACCATGCTGAAGCAGATTTCAATAAACATACCATTGGTGGAAGCAATGGAACAAATGCCCGGTTATGCCAAGTTCATGAAGGACTTGATTACAAAGAAGAGGTCGGTAAGTTTTGAACCGGAAGACAACCTCCACCACTGCAACGCCATTTCTTCAAGGTCGTTAGTCGAAAAGAAGGAAGATCCAGGTGCTTTCACTGTTCCCTGCACTGTTGGGAAGCTCAACTTTGGGAAAGCCTTGTGTGATCTGGGTGCTAGCATCAACTTGATGCCGCTAGCCGTCTATAAACAACTGGGTTTGGGAGCTCCTAAACCAACGTCCATAAGAGTGATGATGGCTGACCGTTCGGTAAAGCGACCTGTGGGAATATTGTCTGATGTGCTAGTCAAGATCGGTAAGCTTATCTTCCCAGCGGACTTTGTGATCCTGGATTGCGAAGTGGATTTCGAAGTTCCCATAATCTTGGGACGACCATTGCTAGCCACAGCAAGAGCATTGGTTGACATGGAGAGAAATGAACTGACCTTTCGATTAAACAATGAAATGGTCAAGTTTGATGTGTCCAAATTGATGAAGCAACCAAGTGACATGAGGGTGGTCGCGGTCATCAATGCTACTGAGGAAGTCCCTGCGGATGCGTATCCTGAGGAGAAGGGTTGTCTGGAAACCCGAGCTGTTATGAGAGTAAGGTCGCGATCGCAAGAGGAGAAGCAGGTAAAGGAAAGCGGTGAAAGATCAAGAAAACGAAAACACCGCAAGAGAATCTGCAAAGAAAGAGCGAAGAAGGTGTCGCGACTAGCGATGGAGCCCAAAGAGGAAGCTGGAACGCCACACTCCATCGAGTTCTCTTGTTTTGGAGACCCTGGCGGTCTCCAACATCATTCCGGAATCTGAGTCCGATCAACTTCACAGGTATTCCTTTCTCTCACAGTTTTTAGCTTTCATATGGATGCATTGGGGACAATGCATGAGTCTAAGTTGAGGGTGTTGGGAAACCTGTGAGTCACCACCGAGGGTTTTTGTTGCCGTGTTTCTTTTCCCTCCGGTGTGCTATCTAGTAGAACCGGCATGTTTAGGTTGTTAGTTTAAAATTTTTTTTAGTGTCTATAGTGATCATGGCGTTTTTGTTTGACTAAAACGAAGCCCCCGTCAAAAAATTTCTGGTTTTGTACTTATGTTGAAACGATTGACTGTCTGGATCCTTGTATGTCATTGTGTGATTATGAGTAGATTGAGTATGCTTAAGCCGAGCGGTTGTTTGATAGTTGGTAGCGATATAGTTTCTTGGTGCCAAGTGTGTGTGAGCGTATTGTTATAAATTCTCACTCTGTGCATGCATCTAGAACTTGCCCGGTCTATTTTGTTAAGTTCAAAGTTTGGTTGCTTAGGAAAGGATCACAGGCCCTTTTTGTGTGCAGTCCACTTAACCTAAAAGACCGTCCAAATATAAATAATCCTTTGATCTCTTTTTGAGCCATAATTGACCTTGTTCTTTCAATAACCTGTCACCGTTCCTGTTTAACTTTGAATCCCTATTTTGGCCCTGGTCCTTCCTTGGACATCGTGCACCTCAACACAGGCAATCAACCTAAGTTGAGGGTGGCTACTATAGAGGTAAACCCTGTTTTGGCCCTGGTCCTTCCGTGGACATTGTGCACCTCAACTCAGGCAATCAGCCTAAGTTGAGGGTGGCTACTATAGAGGTGAATGATAAGAAAAATAGGAGAGATATGAGTGGTTGTCGATAGAATGAAAAATCCCGGGTGTGTGTCTTAGAAAAGAGATGAAAGAGATCAAAAAAGAAATAAAAAGAATTGTCAAAATAAAGAGGCCGCACCTGTAGCTAGAAAGAAGGAAATTTAAAGGTGAATAAGGATGGACAATAAAGTTATGTGGTGATAAGACGTTGGTGGTTCCAAGGAGGGCTTAGTCACTAACCCCTAAATGTATCCTACCTGCACCCGAAGCCTCATTACAAGCCTAAACAAGTCCTGTAGTGATCCTGAGCGGCTTTCTGAAGAACTGAAATAGAATAGTAAGGGCAAGCCTATGGTATTGCATGTGCATTGTTTGAAATCATTTGTGAGTGTGAGCGCTTACCTAGTCCCAAATCTTGTGTGAGGGATTTCTTTGCGGTGAGGGCACCAAGATGTCTGTATTGTCTACTGATTGTTAGGATAGTTGCGCGTGTGAATGTAGAATGTTCTATCATATCGGAATAACATGTTTGGATCCTTGCAAGTTAGTGTTTCATACATTCGTGTGCTACGAGGGAGCTTGATTTAATGGATTAAGATGTGGAATGGCCATGAGTTGCTAGAGACATGAGTTCGTGTTCATAGTGGAGTCGTTTTATTATTTTATGTTATGTTGCTTGAGGACAAGCGAACGTTTTAAGTTGAGGGTGTTGATGTGCCGCTAATTTACGGCACTTTCGACTCCTTTTTACTAAGAACAATCGTACGTTTTCAAGCAACCGTTGTTGTTTTTGATGTTTTTATGCTGTATTTGTAGGAAATGGAAACAAACACGGAAACGGACGGAAATACGCGAAAAAGAATATTCTGGATAAGAGTGACGGTTCAGGTGACGGTCCGTCAAGGGTGTGACGGTCCGTCACCCAAACCGTCACACCAAGGCAGCAGCCAAGGCAGCACCACTTCCTAAGGGTGACGGTCCAGGCGACGGTCCGTCAACCCTGTGACGGTCCGTCACCCTGGCCGTCACACTTAGGCAGTCCGCGATGCGGAATCCGAGCGTTTTTGGGATTGGTTTCCTAGACTCCTATAAATACCCTATGTTAGGTTTATTTCATTATTATGCTTTTGAACCAAGTTTTTCCAATAATTTTAGGAGAGTTTTTTTTGAGCAAGTGTTGCGAGAGGAAACGCGCTACACCCGGTTTCCTTCTCCAAAATCTTGTTCTTGATTCGTTCTTGGGGATCTTGTTATTTTCTTGTTCTTGGAATAATTAAAGATTGTTCTCAATACATTGTAAGGATTTCTTTTCTTTATTATGCATATGACTTTCTTTTATTCTTCTACTAGCATGAGTAACTAAACCTCCCACAACTAGGGTTGTGGGAGCCATGGCTAAAGTAGCGATATAGATTCCGGGTAGCATTGGGTTCAATATATGTATTGTCACGTTGTTAATCATTCATTATTTAACGTTTTCTAGTGGTTGCAAACATTAGAACATGCCTAGGTTTAATTTGCTTGAGTAAAGAGATTAAAACCGGGAAACTTGATTAACAACAAGGATTCGAGACTACTAACTCTCGTCTAATGATTAATGCTGTAACTAGATTAATCTACTTGATGTTTAGGATTGAAATCTAAAAAGCACATCTTTTCGAGGTCGAGAGAATAGAAAAGGAAATTTGTTTATTTGGTCGAGAGACGTTTAGACGATACCATTAATTCAATCACATCGTGACACACATATAGAAAGAACCCGGTTAAGCTTAGGATAGACATTGTTACAAATGCCATGGTGAACACGTCCCTAGTTCACTCTCTCCTATTGATTATTACTCTTACATTATTGCTTGCTTTTGTTTACACTTCGTTCACAAAACCCCCCCTATTTATCGGAAACTATTGACGACTAGTCACATACTTCACTAAAGGCTTAATCTTCACCATATTCTCTGTGGGCTTCGACCCCAACCTAGTTGGGTTCTATATTTGACTACGACCGCTTACGCCTCGCTAATTTGAGGTGTAGTTTGGGCGTTATCAGTAGACCTGCTTGGAGATTTCCCAAAAAGGATAAAAGTAGGAGTAAGGAAGAAATCAGGAGAGCTAAAAGAAAAATGGATCCTTATGAAATATGACTACATGCCTAAGTACTACAAGACTTGTAGGCTGCAAGGACACAATGAGAAAGAGTGCTTTGTTATGCATCCAGAGTTGTATCCCAAGAAATAGGAACAAAAGGAAGATACCAAGGAGACATAAAAGGAAGACCCCAAAGGAGAACACAAAGCAGAAAAGGGCAATCATCCCAAGTTACCAGTGGAAGACGAAGGCTTCAAGGAACAGAAAAGGAAAGGCAACAGGAGGGGAAAACAATATAACAGATACATGCAGGAGCAAACATGGAACCCAAAACACCACTCAAGCAATGATAACAACTTTAAAGCTCTATCTGGAGAAGATGGTGAATGGGGAAGAATAGAAGAAAAAGAGAAGAAGAACAAGGAGGAAGAGGAGTTGACATCCAAACAATGGGTGGAGAACACTTTTGGAGAAACATCAAAGAAGGGAGAGACAACCAAATCAGCAGATCAAGCAGGCAGCAAAAACAACAATGTAGAACACAATACAGAGGCTTCACAGAAGACAAGGGAGACGGCCAAAGGTGATAAAGGTGGAGACTTAATAGAAACAACAAAGGAAGAGCATCACATTATAGCAGATGGCACAAAATCACCTTCAAAGGAGGGAAGCACATAGACAGGTCCATTGCCAATCCAAACTGTAGGACCTGAGATAGATACACTTATGCTAGATAACATATCTTATGAGGAAAGTTAAAGAAGAAAGGAGTTAGAGAAAGATGAGGAAATGGAATAGAGCATACAAGAAGCCATTAAAGCTGGAGACATATCCCCAAGGCAGATAAAAGGCACCAACAAAAAGGACACAACAGTCCTAGCAAGCATGATTACAAGGAGTAAAAAGGGTCTGCACTACCTATCTGATCAATGACTAATAAAATGATATTTTGGAATATCAGATCTGTTAAATATCAAAATGCTTTTAAGAGATTAATGGAACTGAATAGAATACATCAGTATAATTTTATAGCTCTTTTTGAGCCTTTCCAGAGTCTTAAAGAAATTGAGGAATACAGGAGGAGGTTGGGCATGAATAATGCAGTAGCAAATAGGGCATAAAAATATGGGTGTTTTGGAGAGAAGAATGGGATGGATATGTGGAAGCAGAAACTCAGCAACAACTTACAATACTGTTCTCACATCACTCTAGCCACATAACTTGCAAAGTCACTGCAGTCTATGCAAGATGTAGTGCACTGGACAGGCTAGAACTATGGGAAAGCTTGGAGGAGGTAGTAGAAAGTACTCAAGTACCATGGGTACTAGGAAGTGATTTTAATGTTATACTGGACGAATTAGAAAAGCAGGGAGGGGGGGCTGCCAGTTACACAACAGGAAATTAAAGATTTCACCGAATGCCTGAGCAACTGTGCTCTCTCAGAACTTAGATACACAGGAAGAAGATTTACCTAGTTGAATGGAAGAATTGAAGAGGCTTGCATATTCAAGAGACTAGACAGGGTGATGGGAAACACTGAATTCCAGAACATGCTGCCAAATAGTGAGGTATCTCACCTCATTAAAGAAGGACCAGACCATGCCCCACTCCATGTGACATGCTCCATCAACTCAGATAGGGTGATTAGACCTTTTAGATTTTTGAATTTCTAGACAAAGCATCCAGAGTTCAAAGGGATTATAAAAAGTAAATGTGAGGAGGCAGAAGAAGGATCACCATTTACAGTGTTCTACAAGAAGTTGGAGAAGATAAAAAGTGCCTTGGCAGAATGGAGTAGGAATACTGTTGGAAATATCTTTCAACAAATCAGAACTTTGGAGGATGTAATGAAGGTAAAGGAAGCACAATTGGAGATCAACCCAACAAAAAATAACAGAGCTGAACTGAGCAAAGTAGAAACTGAACTCAAAAGATTTCTACATATGGAGGAGGAGTACTGGAAGCAGAAAGCCAGCATGAGATGGTTCCAGGATGGGGATAGAAACATGAAACTCTTTTATGCATATGTGAAAGGGAGGAGAAAGAAGCTGCAAATTCATGAGATACAAACAATACAAGGAAATACCATCACTGGTACCCAGGACATTGGAGAAGAGGCAGTTAGAGTGTTTCAGGAACAATTTAGGGAATCCAGCACCTCTAATAATTATGACATATTGAATATCATCCCTAAATTAATCAGCCTAGAGCAAAATGAGGAGATAACCTAATTCCCATCCCAAGAGGAGGTCAAGCAAGTGGTGCAAGCTCTCAATGGGGATAATGCTAGTGGCTCAGATGTATTCTCAGGTCATTTTTTCCAAACCTACTGGGAGATTATAGGAGAAGACATTACCAACATGGTAAAAGCTTTCTTTGTGGTCAAGAGATGACTAGATACATCACTCATAACAACTTGGTATTGATTCCTAAAAAGGAGGTAGTCACACATTTTGGAGATCTGAGACCCATTAGTCTCAACACTTTTGCTAATAAAGTAATTTTCAGAGTGCTTCATGGAAGATTAGCAACTCTACTACCTCAGATTATCTTCATAAATCAGACAGGCTTTGTGAAAGGAAGGAGTATAACTGAGAATGTTCTACTGGCTCAGAAAATCATAAGGGATATTAACAGAAGAAACAAACTCCACAATGTTGTAGTGAAGCTGGACATGGCCAAAACATATGATAGGGTCTCCTGGATTTTTCTCACTAATGTGCTAAGGAGTTTTGATTTCTCAGAAATTTTGATTGATATGGTGGTGAGACTAGTGTCAAATAATTGGTACTCTGTATTGATGAATGGAAAATCCTTTGGGTTCTTCCAATCCACAAAGGCATTAAGGCAAGGGGATCCTATCTCACCTACACTATACATCATTACAGCGGAAGTATTATCAGAAGTATGAATAGCTTATACAGAGATCAGGATTACAAAGGGTATGGATTTACTAAATGGAGCCCTCAAGTGAACCACTTATCCTATGCAGATGATACAATCCTATTTTGCTCTGGATAGAAAGGATCCATGAAGAAGATAATGAGTGTCCTAAGGAACTATGAAAAGGTCTCATGCCAAATGATTAACCTAGATAAGAGCTATTTCTACCTGGATGAGAATGTCCCTATAGGAGTCAATGTTAACATTAGAAGAATCAAAGGAATCAGACAAGGTAATTTTCCTTTCACATATCTGGGGTGCCTAATGTTTTATGGGAGGAAGAACAAGAATCACTTTGAGGACATACTTAAGAAGGTAAACAAGAGAATCAATTCCTGGCAAAACAGACTACTCTCTTTTGGGGGAATATGTGTTTTGATCACACATGTACTGCAATCCATGCTTGTATACCTCCTATCAGCCATGAATCCTCCTGTTGAGGTGATCAACAAACTTCATAAAGTTTTTGCTAGATTCCTATGGGGAAACACTACTGGAGCAAGGAATAAACATTGGGTGGCATGGGATAAGTTGTGTCTACCTAAAAGAGAAGGGGGAATAGGTCTAAGATCTTTGCATGAAGTATCCAAAGCTCTATTTGCTAAATTGTGGTGGTCCTTTAGAGTTGGTACATCATCCATGCGGAGCACATACATATGGAATAAATACTGCAAGAAGCAACACCCAACCATAGAACAAGCCAGAGGAGCCTCCCATGTATGAAGAAAGATGACCATTATTAGAGAAGAGGTAGAACAATACATATGGTGGCAGATCCAGGGAGGCAACTCTAGCTTTTAGTTTGATAACTGGACCAAACAAGGAGCCCTTTACTACATAGAAGAGAACAACACAGAGGAAGAGATAGAAGTGAGAGACTTCATGATGGCAGGAGAGTGGGATGAACAGAGGCTAAGAAGTCACTTGAGTGCAGACATAGCAGAGTACATTATGAATAACATCAGACCGCCACAGTCTGGAATAGACAAACCATGGTGGATGGGCAATTCTAAAGGTACATTCACAGTCAGCTCTGCATGGAACATCCTAAGGAAAAAATAGGATACAAGGAGGGTATCTGAATTGATTTGGGCAAAGGGGATCCCTTTTAAGATCAATTTCATCATGTGGAGGGTATGGCAAAGGAGGATCTCTACAGATGGTAACCTCAAGAGAATGAGAATCAATCTGGTGTCAAGATGCTACTGCTGTGACACACCAGCAGCAGAGGAGAACATGTACCACCTTTTTCTAACAACTCCCATAGCCAAAAAGCTATGGAAGCAGTTTGCTGGTTTTGGAGGTATCAATATTGACAACATGCAGTTACAATAGGTGATTCTTACATGGTGGAATTACCAGGTCCCCCAAAGCTGGTCACTATATTTAGGGCTATTCCAGGAATTATCCTATGGACACTATGGAAGAGGAGAAATAGCAGAAGACATGGAGGGGATACTAGCTACCAAACCATGGTGATACAAGTCCTAAATATAATCAAGCAAATGATCAGGGGGACATTTCCATGGATTAATACAGTGCCAAATGAGTGGCAAGAGATAATTGGCCTTGTCAGCAACTACAAGCCCAAAATATATCACTACAAAGTCACATGGAGACCAACAGAAGGAACACGACTAAAGTGTAACACAGATGGTGCTAGCAGGGGCAACCCAGGGAAGAGCACATATGGTTTCTGCCTGAGAAAAAATAATGGAGATGTAATCCATGCTCAAGCTGATTACATAAGGATGGCTACCAACATGGAGGCAGAAACAAGAGCCATCATGGAAGCTTTTAAACACTGCAAAAGGGAAGGGATAGAGGAACTATAGCTAGAGACAGATTCATTAGGCATGAGGAATTTTATGGATGAGACATGGAAAATCCATGGGAGATAGCAGAACTCATGCAGGAAATCAACCAAGACAAGTATCACATACAAATAGAAATCACTCACATTTACAGGAAGGGGAATATGTTAGCAGATGCTATAGCAAATAAAACTTTTGAAACAGAAGAGAAAAGGGTTTTCCAATATTTCAAGATCTACCTATATCTTGTAGGAAGATACTAAACATGGATAAATCACATCTCCCAAATATGAGAGTGAAAACAAGAAAGATCAAAGCAATATGACATACAATCAGTTCACCACTACTATTCACATTCATCCCATTAGTCAGAAAGCCAGTGCAGAGTTTAGGCATACAGAAAGAAATTACACAACAACAATATCAACAAGAGTTTGCTTGGAAGGAGAAAACGTTGTGTACAAAGTAGCTAGGCATCTAACATCTAGCTATCAAAATACTTCACCAAAAAATAAAGGCTGCAGGGGTGTCATCTTGGAAGCAGGAGCCACAAACAAAAACATAAAAGACTCTAGGAAGCATCCTCCATGCCTGCAAAGGCAAGAAAACAGTCAAAACCTAGTAGATCGGATAGTACCAAGAGATAGACAAAACGAACAGGGTTTACCTGAGCCTGGCTTTGTTGAGCATTATTTCTTTCTCTGGTACCTTGGGTATAAACCCCGACCACCTGAAGAACCAAGGTCAGAGCTGACACCAACTAAAAATCGAAGAAGAAGATGTAAAAACTTATCTTGGAATAGTGAAGCAGTAAAATCTCCGGCATTTAGCAGGATCAAGAGCCCCAGAGTGAAGCAAACCCAAAGAAGAAGCTCCTCCAGCTGGTGGTTGTGGAGAAAACAAATGGACAACATCGGAGGCGGCAAAGAGAGCAAATGGAAGTGCATCAGACAAGCCTGTGGATGTCTGATATTTGTAATTTGTTGTCCCTTAGTGTTCTTGGGCTGGGTCTGTAGCTGGACCTGGATCTTCTTTGTTTTATTTTTTGGGCTTGGCCCATTCTTTCTTGAATAAATTCGATAAAATTTATTGATTTTGTGGATTGACATTTTATTAATTCATCAAATCCAATAACATGATATAAGCAATTTACTTACTCAGACTCCAAGCGGGTTGAAAGAAAGTGTCACGATCCAAAATTACTTGGGTTGTTATAGCACCTACCCCAATAAAACCATGGTAGGTAAGCCTAACTCAAATAAACCACAAATATTTGAAGTAAGGCAACACTATAGAATCTGCACGCATACATAATAATAATGTTTCAAAACATCATCTAGTGATATTGAACAAGGTAATTCAAAATTTCCAACACTCAGAAGTCATAAGTACAAGAGAGACTCTAAGTAGAATATCATAACCTAATAATACAACACTGGATGAACATAAAATAAAGGATAGATGAAGCTGGGTCAATCTTTCAAGGTAGAAGTTCACCACAACTTCGAATGATATAGAGAAGCACAAACTCTAGCAGCGGGATCTACTCGTATCAAAATCTATATCAGAAGAATGCAGAAAAGTAGAAGTGAGTACGGTCCACTTGTACTCAGTAGACATCATATGCCAACTGAGCTTAAGAAGATACTATATTGAATAAAGAATACTAAAATAACCCTGCGCAAAAAAGTTCCAGCAGTTCAATATCAATAAATAGTACAATTTATCTCAATCACAATAACAATCCAAATGATAATATAATGCAATGATATGAAACGATATGCAATAGCTAATACCTACCAATATACACTCTCTCCAGTCGTGTGCTACGAGATTTGATCCATGGGGGATTCACGAGATCTCTATATCAAACCAACTTCTCTAAAACTGTGATCCAGACTCGAATCATGACTAAAATCAGTATCAATAACTCAGGCTCGAACCAAGACCAAAATCATGTATTTTTTTCAATCTATTTCCTTCTAATCATTTCTTCAATCCATTATTTTCATGTATCATAGGATGAATGAATATGCATAAACACGAAAGTAAAAAAGAATCCAGATCCAACAGAGATGTTCAAAATAACCAATCTATGAACACAAGCGACGAGCTTCATTATCAACCTAGAAATCTAAGTTCCTTGTCACCCCAAATAATATAAGCCCCAATTTGGGCATCACAATGATAATTCGTCTTATTTAGTACTCAAATCTACAAATTCACCTATACTATAACATGCTTTATACGATAAGTCCCCATCCAAGTAAAGTTTAAAGAAAGTGAAGCCATAACCTAGCTCAAAGCTTCAACACAATACTCTGACCATCACAAAAGATCTTTCCTCTTTTGAACTATTTTGGAACGCTCCTAATTTATCAAAACAGGTTCTACAGGTAAACATAAGTCCAACAATACTCATATTGGTAAGGTTCCGATCCGGGTCCAAAAGTCAATCCAAAGGTCAACCTAGAACCCACAAGGGAAAAATTTGAATTTTATCAAAAAATTAATTTACCCAAAGCATAAGGAGTTCAAATATGAAATTTTATCAAAAAAAGAGTTAAAATTGAGTTTCAAATCATGAATCTATCATTTTTTAACTTTACCGAGAAAATCTAAAATTTTTAAGTTAAAAAACTAAGATTTGAAGATGAAATCATGAAATAATCTTGGAAAATATATAAAAGTAGTATAATAAACTTACCTCACAAAGAAATCTCAAAAATACCTTTTGAATTCTCTCAAAATCGAGTCCGTAAGCTCCAAAAATGAATTATGAAAAATAAGATCAGAAAAATAAAAACTCCGTTGTTATATATAATAATTTCCGCTGGAGGAAAAATCTCGTCGCCACTACAATATGTCAAAGCGGAAAAATACCCACAATAGGAAAAACCTTACTTAACAGGTGGACTTCGCCGAAGCGGGCCTCATCCTGCAGAAGCGGAAAAAAGCCGCTCTTGTGACTCTGCTGGTGCGAACAAGCTCTGTAGGAGCGATGAGCCCCAAGGTGAGCCGATCCCGCAAAAGCAAAACTTTCCTCGCTATTGTGCCTTTTCAGGTGAGACCAAGGGCTGACAAGAGCGATCCCACTGGATCAAACAAACCATGCAGGTAAAACGTCACCAGCAACCAACAACAACAACAACCAACTAAATAAGCGCAAAATCGATCCTCAAAATTCACTCGAAATCCTGTGAACACAAATCAACTATGCTACTAGACTAAAATTAATATTCTGGACTAAATAAAATCATCAAATTTATCAACGGAGATCGTTATAAAAAAAAATTGAACAAATTCAACTCTATGCCTTAAATTTTAACTTTTCAACCAACTACCAAAAATCTATTTGAATGCCTCGAGACCAAACCAAAGGTGCTAATAATATAAAAATAATATTACGGAGCTAACAAAGTTGATGGAATTCTCATACGATGCCAAAATTACCAAATGTTGATCAAAGTCAACTATATTAACTTTAAAACCTTCCAAAATGAAAAACTCCATAGAACCCAACCAAACACCACAAAAATTGTGGCACCCACTCTCGCAGACCACAAATACCATCATACAACTACGGTAGAGGTAAAAAGGTTAAAATGCACAAAAATCCAACATTTGATATAAAGGTTGTTATATAATTCACCACTAAAACACACGTTTACACTCGAACATAAGAGTAAGAGAGGTACCTGAACTATCGAAAAGCTGGGGATATCTACTCCACATATCCGACTCTGTCTCTCACGTAGCCTCTTTAATCGGATGATACTTCCACTGAACTTTTATAGATTCTATCTCCTTAGATATCAACCTCCTAGTCTGTCTATCCAAAATAACTATAGGATCCTCCTAAAAAGTCTGATTCTGATCCAAATATATCGAGTCCCACCAGATTACATGAGAGCCATCAGAATGATACTTCTTCAACACCGAGATATGGAAAACTGTGTGCATAGCTGAAAGACTCAGAGGCAATGCCAATTCATAGGTGTCATGACACGAGCCTACACCCTGGATGTAACATGGTGCTTAGAGTCACAAGTGACCCCAAGCTAACCTATGGCTTGGCATACTACTGAGATACAAACTGAAAGATAATGCGGAAGCTAAAATGTGTGTTGAACTCTTGAAACATACAATAATAAAATAAACTTTGATAAACTAAAATATAAAGTCATTTGAAAACTGGTACAACTAATTGACTGTCTATGAAGCCTCTACTAACTGATGAGTTGCTTGGATAGGACCCCAGCTAACTCTACACTATTTGAAATAAAAGGCTGAGATAAACTAAACAAAAACTAAACTCTAAGTCCCCGAATGATGAGAGCTCACCAAGATGACTGGAAGTGTTACTGAACTACTAGCCATAAGTCTGAGAACATGTGGCTGGATCTACATCATAAAGGATGCAACACAAAGAGTATGCAATCAGTACTCTTTAAATCATGAGAGAATACATATATACTGAATGCTGTCATGATCCAACTACTGTATCATGAGGCACCTACTCTAAACTACCTAGGTACGAGAACTCTTACCACCCAAATAAAATGGATATGCGGAAGTCAATAAGAAAAAATAAAATTTGCCTTGAATAAAAGAAAACTAGTCTCAAATATTTAAATACAATGAAACTTTACTTTTAAAACAATGGAAAACCCTCCCTAAGAACTAGTCTAAATAGGTACAAGAGCTACTAAGGGAAATAAAAATAATAAGACACAGCTCCTACCACAGGAAGAGATGAGTAGAAGCTGCTGGAGATTGCCATTGTCATCACCTGAGAAACATTAACTGATCCTGCAACCATACTGTACCCCAAAAAGGTATACCAAGAGTAGTATTATTACAAATAATACGTACTGATAGGCATCATCGGTCAACCCAAATCTGCCATATAACATCATGTAAATATCCAGAAAGAATGCATACAACTTAAAAGTTACACAGTCAGGGTCTTTTATCAACAACTCTTACTACCCAGATATGCTACATGTGAGTCCTATTCACTCCCTCCCGAGCTTCCTTACCATAAAATACTGCCAACTCCAACATTTTAGAACATCCCACTCCCTTAACCTGGTTATACCCTGATCTCTTATAGACCTTAGACTCTCCAAGCCTAAATCAAGAGATACACATCAAGATCTCAGCCCTCTTACCAACTAACCCAGACATCAGCGCTGGCCGGCCTATTACCCTTGCCAAATGTAGGAGTCGCGAATGTACAATAGTAACAGAATAAAATCAGACAACCACGTAACAACTAAGTCAAGTGACTACCAATAAGAATCCCAGTCAACAACCAGACTCAAAAACCATATAAGCCATAACCCACTATGCAAGTACACAGACCACATATAATAATGTCATAACTTTCAAGCAACCCATATCACCTAAGGATCCCTACGATATCATTTATGGCATTAATATGCAACTCCAGTTTACATAAGAAACCACTATTGCACTTAAACACACCATCTTTTCCACTCAAGGACCAACATCTATGTCAAGCAAAAATAAAACTCGGCCCTCTCAGAAAACCAACACATAATGAACATCAACAAAAAATAAGCCTGGTTCACTCAAGGAACTAACATAAACAATAATAATATATATGAAATAACTTGTATGCACATGCCAGGGGACTTATGGTTTTCCACTAGTCATGACCTGCAGGGGACGAGCTCTTGTCCATGTACTATACTGATGTGGTACCCAAGCCAACCAATAAGTATTAGAACATGTACCATGCGTGGTACTTGAGCCAATCGATGAACAATAGATATCACAATAATCACAGCCACAATGAATAGCATACAACACTTATACAACCAATAAGTTTTCAAGATAGACTTATTGCATGTGATTAATACTTAGGATATCAATTAACAATCATTCCTTTTTCCTGAACATGTATTGTGCAAGTAATACTAACGAGATAGTCATTATGCACACATAACACATATTTGTTTGCATTAACCATCACCTGCCCAGATAGATATGATTCATTATTCTAATTAGATGGCCTGTCCAAAGACTAACCCCCCCGGTATTTAAGCACATTAATCTCGTTACCCTTTAATACTAGAGTCCTATAGGATTGCACATTCATCTATCTGAAGTTTAACCCTTACAGCCTCATACTCAAGACCTCCTTACCTACATCATCTCCCTTTTGTTATGTTAGAACTGGGAAATCCACTAATACTTAACAACCCTTACCATTAATCAGTACTAGCCTAGGGAACACACCCATAATCTGGTTATCCGGGGATTAACAATCATAACATAACCATGAACAATCAAGTATAGGGTCAACATTACTCATAACAGTAAATTCCCACCCCAAACGGCAAGGTTTAACAAGTTTTATCCATCCAGACACCGTGCCCGAGAGCCTAAACATAAAATATCCTGTCAATCTACATTATGTCATGCTTTTCAACCCAGGTCTACACTACTCAGTTGAACCTAGCTTACCTGGATGCCAAATAAATGTTACAGAAGTTTAAAAGTGATATTTTACTATGAAGGCGATTCTGGGTGGAAAGTCAGCGTAGAATCCATGGGTTTTACCCTATTCGACTGGAAATCCCTCCTCTCCATTGCTCCCAGGCTATGAGGCACCCTAGAAGGGTTTTTAGAGCAAGTCTCATTCTTTTTGCAACTGAAGAGGAGAAACCAAAATTATAAAACCTATTCTGGGTTACTAGTTCCGTCGTCCCGCTATAACGACCTTCCGATCGCCATGTCAATGGCACTATAGTGGGAAAATTTCCACTATAGAGGAATGACATCATCCCGACCCAAAATTTCAAATTCTGAAATTTTTCATTGTGTCACCCTTATTTAATTCGAGAGCGTAATTCCAAGTTCCTATAACCCGCATCGAGGTGTCTTTTAATAACGATTGAACATGTCAATACAACATATACAAATTTACCCATTGTTCATCTTCGAACAATCACTATTATGAAAAAAAGGATTGAGTTAGATTCTTGAACCATAATGCCTTTATCATGACAACATAAGTACAACCTTATGCGAATCACTAAAAATTCAATACCTTCGGTGTACCAAAAACTAAAGATAGAATTATTACTACTCTGCCCTGTCAAGAAAATTACCTCCTTTGAGTTGCATGAAACTAATTAGAGTAACCCTTCACCGAGCGCTCAAGTAATCTGAGCCTCGTTGATATACCAGAGTGAAAGGATTTCATACAATGCAGAAAAATAGCTATTCTGCTTCATGGTGGTCTGGATCCCACTATAATGGGATTATTTCCGCTATAGTGTTGTAGCAAAAGGTGACTGCTATAGTAGGTGCCAACAGTTTAAAGGGGTGAGAAATGGTTTATTCACCCATTTCTCCGTCTTTCACCCAAAAATCTCATTTTCCTCCCCCGATCACTTTGTTTCCATTGTCAGAAATAAGGTAACTATCGCTAAACTTTACTTTCCATACTTTTTTGCATGAATTTTTCTCCTTCTAGTCTTGAAAAGGATGAATAGCATGGGTTATGGGTTGTTTTAGAAATTTTAATCTTTGGGTTTGATTGGTCAAATCCTTGAAGCATGGATGCTTCCCTTACATTTACAATACTTCCATACCATTTTGGGTGTAAGAATTTTGGGGTTAATGGACGAAAAAGGCTCAAAACTGTAGAAGAAGTGAAGGGTTATCCATGTTTTTGGAATGATGATTTGGGCGGGTTTTAGGAGTTATAATGTCCAATTTTTTTCATAAACTAGTATTAGGGTACTTTGCAAACACTGATCCAAACTTGGAATGTCAAAAAATGGTATTTTGATCGAGAGGCCCCATTGTTGCACCTCTTGAATTTCTGGAATGATGAAGGCTTCTATAGAAGCCTTGCTCCGGTATAGCGACAACGCCTAAATGGATACAATCTGCTATAGCAGGAGGTTGCAGGTAGTAGCCTCCTAGACAGGCCAAGGCATTGGCCTTTTCTCCGAAACTTGATTTCCTTACACCTTACGAGTTCTAACTCAAACTCCTTTTGTTAACTCGAAGATTTAACAACCCAATGGTTGCAAATCGAGAACACATTCAAGCTTACGAGAGGTTTCCCGATGATGCTATTGGGGAGAGATTTCATGACTATCGGAGGATAGGTACACCCAAATTATACCTCAAAAAAGAAGTATAAAGTAGTCTCTATTCAAATATAGAAACTAACCATGGTTAGGGTAGATCCCACAGAGAATATGGTAGGACTTAGGTCAAATATGCTTATTTGCGCTCTTAGCCATTTATTTTCCCAATGGGGGGGGGGGTTAATGTAACAAGTAATGTTTGCAATAAAGAGTTAAACAAGTAACCGAGTAACAGTTTCAATTGTTGTAATCAATGAGAGAAGTGACTAGGGTTATGTTCCACATGAGTTCATAACGCAGTAAGGCATTATAACAACAATCTAATCTAGTGATATGCATGCAAGATTGGTAAGTTGGGTTCTCCTAAATGGATGGTTGCGAAAAGAGGAGAATATCACCACGCAACTTGGTCAGTCTATGGGTGTTTTCTTTGCTAACCCTTACCAGTGATCCCAGATTAGCTTCCCCAGGCAAGTTCAAGCTAATTAGATTAAGGTTGATAGCCTCAAATCTCCATCGTATAATCCCTTTTCCCATTAGGTACCCCTTTGGTCAAGCAAGTAAGAATAAGGCGAGTTCTAACTTTTGCAACTGTTAAAAAGCAATCAAAGCGAAGGGAATAACAATACATGCATGAACAATATTCTAGAATTACTAAGTACTTTGTCTACTTTGTTAATCCGTCATGGTTCCCACAACCCTAGTTGTGGATTTAACTACTCATAATTGTGAAAAAAAATCAGATTTAGATGAATAAATCATGATAATAACTTACAATCTGAAGTAAAGAAAACAACAATCTTAAATTCTTAAGAACACTTCAATAATCAAGAACTAATAATTGAATTCTCAAAAGTATGGAATAATATTGTCACCAATATGCTATGATGTCCCAAAATTGTGTAATGACCGAAATAAAACCCTAGGGAAGATATTTATAGACAACAAATACCAAATCCTAATTGAACTAGGAAAGCAGAAACGCGACTACTCCAATGGGCAAGTCCAACAGGCCGTCGTGGGTGACATGGGCATCGTGGGCTGATTGTCGGGCCTTCTTCACTTTGTCCATTGTATTCTGCCAGGTTTCCATGGGCAAAGTTGACGGGCTATCATAGGTTTGACATCCCATCATGGTCCATCATTGCCTAAGTTATTTGACTTGTTATCTATTCTGGTTCAGTTCAACGGGCACATGCGATGCCCTATAGCAGTTCTCACGGGCGTTGTGGCTGATCATATGGACTTTGATTCTTGCCTTAGATTCTCTAGTTCAAAACCATGGGCAAGTGTGATGGCCTATGGTGCTTCTGACTCTCGCCCCATTTGGTCGTAGGATGGGTTTTTGCCTTGTAAGTCCACTGCTTTGTTTTCACGCTCCTTCCTATGGTCCATGGTGAATCCCACGCCCGTGGGGCATCACTTTTAACATAGAAACAACAATTCTTCTGTCTGTTTGTCTTTTCAATACTTTTTCCTGCACATGTAGTACACGGGCCTCATATCTAACAAATCATACTTAAGAACTCCCAAATCCATAGTTTTAAGCGTCGAATATACTATGAAATCTTGACACATCAAGGACTGGGTTCTGCTAGGAGAGGGGTTTCAATATAAGAGGTATGTCCAAAAAACCGAGTGCATTCTACAGGAAGCTCCAGGATTTTAGATGGGGTCCACTGGTGGAGGCTTCCCCTTCTGAGGTCTCAGGCTGGGTAAGGGAGTTCTATTTCATACTCCATACCGTGATTTGGGATGACTTCAACCCTACTATTCGCATCCGAGGAGTGGATGTCCCTGTGGATATCCGGACCATCAATGAGGTACTGGGAGTGACACATGTTTCAAATGTCGCGTATGACACCAAACTTTGGGAGATGGATATAAAATAGTTATGGGACACTCTGGTAGAGGAGGAGTTCAGGGACCAGGTCTACTTGCCCACCACTGAGGGCGTCATGAGCACTTACTTAAACAACCAATACTAGGAGGTAGCAAAACCTAGTTTCTTGGAAAAATCAGTTGTCGGGAAACCTTATTAATGTGACCTATCCTCAGGCTTTGATGGTGGCCTATGCCATACGGCTGAATGTGGGGGTGCAGATTGTTTCTGAGTGGAGGGACTTCTACCGGCGAAGTAAGAAGGGTCCTTACTTCACCGGTCTAGTGTCTTCACTCTGCAGGTGAGCTGAGGTGCCCGAGGAAGAGACTGATAGGGAGCTGGAGATGGACCCAGACTTCCACCCCCTCTGGTAAAGGTGATCACTTCCAAGGGAAAGAAGAAGAGAAAGTTGGGTGAGGCTGAGAGCAGTCGAGATGCGGAGGGAACTAACGATAAAGATGATGATCATGCCCCTCCCACCCAGTCCTAGACCCTAATCACTAGTAGTTGCCTGGAGGCAGAGTTGGCAGCGGTCAGGATATTCATGGAGAATGCTTCCCCCGGCGCTGCAGCCCCACCTCTCCCTACCCAGGACTATGTAGCGCTCCGCAGAGGGTTTGATGAGGAGAAGAAGAAAAGGCACTCCCGGGACCACATGCTCACAGGAATGTGGAAGACCATAAAGGTCATGTTCTGTTGTGCCATCCCTAACCTGGAGCTCCCCCAGCTGGAGCCAGAGGATATGTGGGAGTTTCCTTTTCTAAGTGAAACCGAGGCAGAGGACCTCACCCCGGCAGCTCATGATAGTGATAGGGTATCCAACTAGGGACCTTATTGCATATCATCCCTGCTCCCCCTCCCTTTTCTATTATACTATTTTGTTTTTGGGTTTGCCTCTGTTTTAGGGCATGTACTAGACAATGTTTTCACTTTCCTTTTTCGTTATTATTTTAACGCACATGGATGCCAATTTTAGCAATATTACTCTTGGATGCATGCTATAATTATTTATAAGCAATTTTCATGACTCAGGTAGTAGCTCACAACTTATGGACGATTAAAAGCATCCCAAGAATGAAAAGCAAAATATGAGAAAATAGGGCAGGGATTTTGTCCCGGACCTTTTGCTATAGAAGCCTGCACGCTGCTACCGCAATATTGCTATATGTCACGACCCGATTTCTCGGTCATGATGGCACCTACAACCCCCCAGTAGGCGAACCAATTCCCGTAGTCCAGGACAGTTAGTAATGGGCTGC